>JARHVA010000158.1:1267500-1867500 GCA_037957365.1 Torreya grandis
ATCTATAAGTCAAGAACCTTGTTGAGTAGGACAATTAGATATTAATTAGGTGAAAATTAATATTCGTTTGGATAAATCAAGGTTGTAATATCTAATATTAATATTTGGATGATAGCGTTAATATTTAGAACACATTATTTGAATAGTAAAATAATGTTAAGAACATTAAATGGCAAGAAAATATTGGTAATGTTATACTTGAAGCATAATGGGTTTAAGTTACCTTGACATTGTGAAATTATTGATTAATCTTAATATATAGTATTAATCATACAAATATCATTTGATCAAACCCATACATCTAAAATTAATGAGTACAGATAATTCATTCTAACCCAGATTATTGTTGAGTGCCTTGACGTAAACATTACGATTCACATAGCTTAATCATTGTAGAAATCTAATTTGGATAGGATGATCATGGTGGGTCTTGAGTTATCCTTTGAAACCTTGTTAGTGGAGTGTGAATGAAATTGAGACTTAATTATACTTTAAAAAGTGCATGAATAAATGTATCTTCCTCTAGGATCATATGTTTATAGTTGGATGACTGCATGCACATAAGATTTAGTGCAAGTTTACACTAAGAGCTTTCTATTTTGAAACCAACTAAATCGGTTCAAAAATGGGATCAAATTAATACATGAACTTAAGTTTTTTATGAAATGAAAAATTTTAAACTTTAAAATTATTATTTGAGAATCAGTTTATATAACCATCAATTTTTTACCTCATTTTGTTAATCTTTGGTAGATCTAGTTCTGGGGACATTTGGCAATTTTCTACTCCTGATTTCCTTATTCAGTCTACAATGTCAATTCCAAATAGAGTTACCAAAAATAGTTAAATGAGTATTGAAGAGAAACTAAAACTTGTTATTAATTATTTTTACCTCTAAATTTATATATAAGCCTTTAGTTTCTAATTTTATATTTTTTTATTATTTTTAGTGACCCTTTTTCAAATCAAATTTATTCAAAAAATTCTACCGTTCCTGATTTTAGTCTGGGAGGTCACTCTGAAAAGGGTGTTGCATTAATCACCCAACTTAACATTTCTTAAATATAAAAATTTCAACCTCTTACCTTCAGTTTCATATTCACATTTAACCTTTCATTTGTATCTTTCAACTTCATTAGATAATTTTTGGTGAGTCATCCTTGTTCCCTATTCTATAGTTGTTTCTTGAAAGAATTAGATTTCTATTGTTAATTCTAGTTTGGTTTAGACATTTATTTCATATTGTTATTACTCTAAATCTATTTCAAGACTCATATGAGTTGTTATTAACTCAAATAATTGATTTACCACCTTTTTTTAATTTTTAATATGTCTAAAATATTTTATCCAAGGTCATTTTGTGAGCCCGTGGTGTGTTTGTGCTTTCATTGTTTTTTGCATTACACTCTTCACTTAATTAACCCTTCACTATTTCCATTGGCATGCTCATATTTTGTGTTGATTTTCATGTTAATATATCCATATGTGATATTATTCTATTTGTTTAACATTTGGGTTCATGAAAAGCGTAATCCTGTTTCTCCAAGTTTAAATAATCTTTCTTGTTATGTAGTTTGAGTTGTGAACCTTCGGTGTTGGCTTATAGTTATTCAATCTATTGAAACATGTGATTTATCTTTTAGTGTGTCTTTTTTATTAAAATAATTTTAAGTGTATCTCTAATGTGTTGTGATGGAAAAAGTGTTTTGAAATTTAAACTCATTTGCAGTAACTATTGTTTACTAGTTATCATTCCTTTTGTAATCATATGTGATTGTTGATTATTCTATATTTTTTTTGTGTTAGTGTGTTTGAGTGAAGTGTTTTAAAAAATTGATGTGGTTTTGTGTGTGCCTGAGATTTAAAAGAAATTACACACATGAAATAAAATAAAACTATTCTAATCCTCCTAACCACTATGCTAACAAACTAGGAAATTCACAGCACAAAATTTCATGGATTTCACTATGAATATATTCAAAATAGAATTGAACAGGGTAATTGATGAGTTCAATTAATTCATATGTTATGAATTCCTTGATTATATCCTCAAACCACATCTCCAACACTCCCTATCTAGGTATCAATATTACTTCTATCATCACAATAATTTTACTCACTAAAAACAGAACCATTTTTTTCTCTACTTTATAATATTCTTCCAAATTTAAATTTTTCAAGTGTTTTATTATGTTTAAAATAATTATAAAATGTACATGACATAATCCATTAAACAATGAACAGTATTGGTGATGGAACCATTAACATCATTCAAATACTTCCTTATATATTCATGTTATGAATGTAGAACAAGTAATATGACTTAAGAACAAAAATAAAAATTTGTAGTCCATATTAAATAAAAACCACAAAGATGACCAACAATATTAGATACTATAAAAAATTGGATATTTTCCATTGATTTGATAGTGCATATAAAATTACACTATGATTCACTCTCATCTCACATCACTCTCATGTTTTATTCATAGCCCAATTAAATAATTTTTTGCTTTTATTTATACACGTTCCATTAAAAAAACTAACCATAATTACCTATAAATATTTGTTTTCTTAATTAAAACTTCCTCTACTAACCAACTAATTAAATTTCAAAATGCATTCATGATTTTTGATATGGATTTGCACATACAAAACATACATGAAAGTATAAATTTGAAACATTACATTTTTCCTATGCTTTTTGAAAATTCTCAAACTTTACAAACCTTTCCTAGGCTTGTACACACCTTCTCATACTTTTCACTCCATTCTGGGACTTTTGGTGTTAATTAATTCCATTAGTATTGTGAATGTCATCCAAGCTTGTTAAGCTAACTTAGTTTTTTGAAGCTCTATTTCCATGTATTTGATTTTGAAATCTTATGAAAATCTCTCTTGTACTTC
Organism: Torreya grandis; assembly: GCA_037957365.1. Classification (NCBI taxonomy): domain Eukaryota; kingdom Viridiplantae; phylum Streptophyta; class Pinopsida; order Cupressales; family Taxaceae; genus Torreya; species Torreya grandis. The sequence continues at coordinate 1,270,408 of JARHVA010000158.1, forward strand.
TACAAAAAAAAATTGGTCTTATAAATCTCTAATAAGAACCATCTCCCATAAATTTTTAAAGCTAAATGGGGAGATCAATGCACCAATAAGTAAACTCAAGGTAATGATCCATTTTCCCTATATCCCTTTATTTTGTATATGATTTGATTATGTATGTTTAATGATTCATTTCACTTATTTTATATCCCATGCTTATGTCCACTTATTATATTTTAATCTTTACTTTATTATCATATCCTTGCTTATTACCTCTTAATGTCAATTTTATAAATTTTCATCTACAATTATCTCTATTTATGTCTCATATGTATAAACCTATCTATAGGAACATCTCAACCTTAGTTTCAATCTATTTTATTTATTTCATTATATAATAATGAATTCTTTCTTGTATCACAGCCACATTATGGTTATATCATTTTATATGTGTTTGTTTTAGAATGGCTTTCTATATTTTACTTATTTAAAGGTTTGTATATATACAGAGCCAATTATAAGACCAATACATATTTTACCTAGCATCGTGGAATAAAATATGAAAGCAACTTGAAATGACTATGGAATGCTAGAGCAATAGTTGTATGTGCATAAAATTGATGAATCATTTAATGAAAATATGAAGGGCCAATGTAAATCATATAAATTTTCATCATATAATTGTGTAACCTCAACCAATTTTACCTCATGTTTGAAGGATTATTTTTGTCTACATCTCTCCAGTAAATATGTTTTTATTGTAAAAATCTCAATATCTGAACAAATTTTCTCAATAAAAACTATCACAAAATATATTGATAATCAATGTTTCAGACCATAATGGTCCATCATTAAGATGGAATGTAATGATATAAAATAATAATAGAGGTCATTATCTATATAATTATATTCAAGTACATAATGTCAAAATGATATCATCAAATAAAATATCAAATACAACCAGTCATTGCAACTTGAACATAATTACACTTGTTAATCTCCATAGCTTCCTTAAAATTCCCTTAAAATAAAGATCTTCAACCAAAATTACCTTTATGTCCTCAATGTTGATGTTATGTTTGGTTAAAAAATAATTCTCATCTAAATTTGATTGATTATTCCTCACATAATGCATTTATTTATTGTGCTCTCTAACCATTGCATTAATAAATATGAATATATGGAACACTAAAATAACATCTAATAGATATGTACACCACTTAGTTTCCAATGATAAACACCATGGTGTATTTCCTTAAATCTCTATAATCCTAAACAAGATCGCACTAAAAAAACTTGTTAAAGTTATTCAATTGGGGAGTATCCTTAAAAAGGTCAAGAGTTCTAATTATATAGGGAGGCAAAATGTGTTCAAGTTCATTAACAGTCAAAAGTGGGTGAGTTGGGTGGTCCAACTAAGGTGATGGGGTAGATTTCCCCCTTTAGAATAAAGGAATTTTATTTCTTTGTTTTTTATCATGATTGTAAGATATAAATTGGTATGATGGGTCTCATAAATGTTGTCTCAAGTGCCATGTTGATTTTTTTCCATTGGGCTCTAGGTTATTTAAGGACTTAAAATTATTAATAATATGGTCTTATCACTTAGCTTGATTTACATATTATTCTAAGGTTTTAGGTGTAAATATTGGAGATAAATATAATTTTGTTGAACATGCTCACATATAAATTGACACTAAACCTCAATGTCTTTCATGAACTCATGGAACATTGGATTATAAACCGGTTTCAAACCACCATGATTTTCATAGTACAAGATTATTGGTTGTTTCAATATTATTACCATTCCTATTAGTATATGACTTATCCATATTGCATCATATATAGCTTCACATGTTTTACAATGCTCTTCATTAGTGGAAGATCAAGAAACATTTTTTGCTTTTTACTTCCCCGTGAAATTAAACTAGATCATAAAAAGAAAACAATTTTAGATGTGGATTTTCTATCATCAATTTATCTTGCATACTTTGTGTAAGTTTAGACAGAAATAATAATTGATTATTATTCTTTTACTCCAAAACATGATCCATAATACCACAAATATACCTCAAAAATCTATTTTCTCCTTTCTAGTGATAAATATTTCATTTTTGCATGAACCATGAAAGATAACTAACAACATGACTAATATATGACCTAACATAAGCTAACTAAATGAGATCCCCTATCAATTGATGATAAAGAGTGGACATCACCTAAGGAGATGGATCATATCAAGACATATACAATGATGTCTCCATGGGTGTTTTTTTATTTGATAAGGTAAAATAAGTAGGTTTTACAAGGATCTTGCAACCTGAGTTCAAACAGAATTACAGTATAACAAAACAAGCCCCAAGGGTTGAAAAACATAGTATGGTAGAGAAAAAACAACTAGCTAAAAAATAGTGAGAAAGACAAAACAAAAGAAAGAAATTACTGTTAACAATTTTGACCCTATAGGTCAAATTTCAACCCCTATCATTTGAAACTTGTATAATTATGCCTTTTTGTCATGTGAGTCAGTAATTGGTCCTGAAAAGTCTTTGAAGAATCCATGGTTAATAGGTCTTGAGGTTGTTTAGTTGATTTAGGGACTTTTATTTCACTTTTCTTGTTCTTTAAAGGAAGGTATTTATGTTGCTCTGAGCAGTTCAAAAGAAGACAAGCAAAAAATACTTTGAATTTTCATGAAAGGAGGACTTAGAAAACAATTTACCCAAAAGGTTATTTTATTGAGAAATGGTCCTATTTCATAAGTTTCAAAGATTTATTTTGGTTTCAAAGTATTTTCAAATAGTTCTAAAAGCCCTTTTCAACAAGTCCAAATAGTCACTTTCTTTCATGAGGATTATCCAAGCAGAAATTCTAAAGGGCATTTTTCATAAAGCCCGAAGGGCATCTTCAAAAGCAAGGGCACTTTTCATTTTTTTGGAGGGTATTTTTCAAAGTTCTAAGGACCTTGAAAACTTTCCCAAAGCCCATGACAATTTTTCTGAAGGGTAAGTGGAGCGTTTCAACTTTTTTGAAGGGTAAGTGGACTGTTTCAACTTTTCCAAAGGGTAAAGGGCCCATGACAATTTTTCAGAATGGTGCATTTCAAAAAAATCCAAAGGATACCTAGACTGTTCCAAAAATGTTGAAGGGTTATTTCCATGGAAAAAGTTAAATTACAAAATATCGAAGGGCAATTTGTAAAGGTTCCAAGGACATGAATTCCTTTAGACTTTTTATCTAAAGAAAAGGAACACAGAGGAAACTCTGAAAGAATTCATTTAGAATTTTTATCTAAATTAAATAAACAAAGAGAAGCCCAAAACAATTCCTTTGGAATTTTTATTTGAAGGAAATGAATGAAGGGAAAGAACGAGAACAAATTCCCGAAGGAATACATGCCAAAGGAAAATTCTAAGACAAAGAGCCCAAACAAATTGTCTAAGAGGAAAATCTTGAAGACCAATTCCAGTGGAAAAATTCATTGTAGAAATGCCGAAGAAAGGTTTGAAAGACAAGTGGAAGGAAAATGTCCACAAGAAAGTGCATAAGGGAAAGGGCCTCAAGCCTAAGCAAAGCAAGGACACATAGTTGAATACAAATGACACCTACAACCAACCCAAATATCATCCTATAGTTACTCCCTAAGGATCTTATAGTCTATAAGTTTCATGGCTTCTATTGCATGTTTCATGGTGTCAAAGTTTGCAAATATGACCTTTTTGGCTTAACTAGTCTAGTTGACCTAATTATTCAAAAGAGCTAAATTGGGTTTGGCATTGGAATAAGATAATAATGAGTCCAATCTGAGTTTCTACACCATGTGTTTGTTGTTCTCTTAGAGTTTATATGCACCTCTCATTCATCAAGGTCATTTTCCATGCAAGAAAAGGCTATATATAGTTGATTGGTCAAAGCTTCAATTGATTGTTTGTTGGATTCATGCTTATCTCCTAGTCATCTCATGCATTCAATGATCCAACTCAGCTCCAAGTTCAATCAAGAGGCATTTTCTTCTTTGGTTATTGGCATAGCATTCCATGCAAGTATTTTACTTGTCAAACTTGGGCCCACCTCATCCCTTCTACACCAACATAGAATTTCATGCATGCTTCAGTTCTAGAGTTGACTAGTCTTATATTTTGTTTAGTTGACAAGTCATGCATGTGATCTTGTTTATCTTGTTGAAGGCTTTCAACATTTCTAGTAGTTCAAGTGGAGTTCTAAATTTAGTTTTGACATTGATTTCATGTAAAGGAAATTGTTCTCTTACTTCAAGTAGTTCAAGTGGAGTTTATATTTGGAGATTGGAGTAGCATCATGCATGATGAAGGTTGTGACTCAAACTTGAGATCACCATTATTTTCAAATACCAAATATATTTTCATGCAAGATAGAAGACAAAAAATTATTTATTAAAAGGTTGTGTTATCTTGGATAGCATAAGTTGGACTTGGTTGATCTCCTCTTCTATTTTCAGTGCCAACCTCTTGATTTTTATATGTTTTTTTTATATAAGTTGGATTTTTAGCCTTGAATTATCATCCCTCTTTTGGTAAGACCAAATTCTACCAAAGATTGAGTTTTGTAACATTTTTAGATAAATAGAAGGATTGTTGTTTTCAGATTCCAAAATATTGGTATAGTGTATTTATGTCAATGATTTGCATAAGTGATAGAATTTGTCTTCCTTGTCAAGTCTTGATTCTTACCTAGTTATAGTTGATCAGATTATGCAAGTCATATTCTGTGTTAAATTTATTTTGACTAAAGTTATAGTAGATATAAGTGGTTGGTTAGTGCCTTGAATTAGGCTTATTTCATCATTTCCCTCAAGCTTTGATCACCAAATAAATACTTTTCATGAAATACTTATACATAGGAGTCAGTTGGAGTCAAAGATTCAATCTTTTCTTGTCTAATCAATGTTTTTAGAAGCTCAAATTGAGTGGATGAACCAAAATACAGGGGTATCACCATCATTAGATAGGATTTTTATTTCATTTTTATTTCTTCTTTTTTCCTTGTAGTTTGTAGCGTAGAGTAGAGATCCTAATTGATACACTAAAAGGAGCTAGCCCTTAAGAATCTAGAGACTCAATCCATTAATTACGCCACCCACAGTGTAGGATTATTTCCATGTTTTAGCAAACTGTGAAGGCCTAAAACTACCTTCACAAGAGTGTGAGTCTGATTGAAAATAATTTTTGGCATGCTCGATGGGACCTCGAATAAATTATTTTCATATCGAAAGAAGTTTTGTAGCAAAATAAAATATCCATTATCATCAACATCCAGTTGTAGAGCTCATAACATCATACAAGTAATTCATTCATGCCAAAGGTTACCGCAAGGTCAGCAAGTAAAGGTATTCCTTTTGAATTTATATCATATAATAGATCAAGGTTTAAGAGATCAAATCCATATCCTCAAAATAAATATTCATCTCCTGGTTATCCTATTATTTTAGACACTACAATCCCCACTTTCCAAATGGCCATCAGAAATCAGGTGTTTATTCCATTTAATAGAGGTAGCCCTCTAAATCTAGCCTAGTTTGATAACATTTCTATGTCTACTCTAAAAATTATCCCATTTTTCTCAGGATAAAATCAAACAACCCCTATTGAGCATATTCAAGATGTAGTTAATCTTTGTTCAGTCCATAATGTTGTCGAGGATAATGTTCGTATTAGATTGCTTGCTACTTCCTTCAAAAGAAAATAATTGCAATGGTATAGAAACCTCCCACTAAACTCCATTTCTACCTGGGATGAATTGGGTGTATCCTTAGTCAAGAAATTTGAGGACAAATCTAATCACCTATCTTTAGTTGAGCAATTAACCACCATAAACAGAGCTCCTCATGAGTTCATGTCTAATTTTAACTTCAGATTCTAAAAGGCATAGACTAGAATACCTATGTTGATTAGGCCATCCCTTAAATATGCATTCTTATACTATTTTAAAACCCTTAACTCTAAAATTAGTGTGATAATACAGTCAATGGGTGGTACTACCTTGACAGATGCTTATGAGGTTGCAATAAAGGCAGAGAATAGTTTGATACAAGTTGGTAAGATTTTTTCATGACCTCTAATACCTATATTCTTAGAATTTAATTCTCTACCAGCCCCTCAATTCCCTCAAATTCCTTAGGTTCTATTCTTAGCTCCTATTCCATCACCTCAAGCTCAAATTGCAACCCTTACTAGTCAAACTAGTGAGATAGGAGAGTTAAAAAGTTTGCTACAATCCTTTGAGAATGAAATAGTACAACTCAAGAGACAAGATTTTTATACTAATAGGCCCTATTATCAATAAAATTAGACCACCTATCATCCCTTCAAAGATCAAAGGCCTCCTTACCAAGGTTTCAGAGAGAATAGACCACCTTATCAAATACAAGGAGCCATAACTCTAACTAAGCCATATGCTTCCATTGATCGTAATGCTCCTTCTACTTCAAAGGCCATTATTCCCACCCCACCTCAAAACAAATTGATTCAAGATTTAGGTTAGCAATCCTCAAATCTCAATGATACTCAAAATTAAGCCTTGGTATCACAAAACATCACTATGCCACAAATGACACAAAAAGAGTTTTCTTTTGAAGGAGGTCAGTACCAAGATACAAGTTTGGCATCACAAGAAGAGACTCAACAATTTCAAAGGTAGCATGATGCCATTAATTTAAATTGGCATGTAGATGATCATGTTTCTTTTATTTAGGGTGTTGAAACTAACAATTCAAGTGGTCAAGTTGTAGCTGTAACTAGAGCTACAACAAGATCCATTGATGAGCTGTAGGAGGTGACAAAGGCTTAAATTACTCATAATATTATTTTTGAGAGTAAAAAAGAATAATTTTTTTCTCCCATAACTCAAAAAAATTAGAATATAGAGGTTAGTAAAGTTCATTAACTACCTCTAGTTCATAAACAACTAATGCTTCAAAAAGTACAACCAAAGGTTATTGGATCTCATTTTAATATAGTGGATTAAATGAAGAAGTCTAATATCATCATTAGCATATGAGATTCTCTTTCCATTCTAGGATAAAATATATTCTCATCCAAGAGCTTTCAACTCTCAAATTGTCTCTAAAATCGATTGAGAAAGAAGGTGTTGTCTTAACTAATTTGGATCAACCAACTAAGAAATAAGTAAAAAAAGTAAATAAGATGGCAAAGGTAAATATAACTGAGGTAAAAACAAATAAGACTCCTCATTTCTACCTTTCCTTGATTGTAGGTAATAATTTGGTTCATAATTATATGGTGGATAGTGGAGCTAGTAGTACAGTCATGCCTAAACAGATTGCAGACAAGCTCAGCCTTGTTTATGAGCCAAACACTAAGGGGGTATTTCAATTGGATGTGTCACCAAAAAATATGGTATAAATCATCAAAGATATAAAATTGACATTACATGTTTATCCTAAATTTACTATTCAATAGGATGTTGTTGTGGTAGACTTGCCTCCTTACTTTGCTATGTGCCTTTAAAGGGACTTCACCTCAAAAATTGGAGGATATTTATCAATCGATTGGACTTATTTGATATTTAAAAATAGGTATAGTACCAATATAAAAATTCATTCTAAACCTATTTCACATTTCCATATGGATTCATATATGCCAAGTGTTGTGAACACTAACTATATCATCTTGGATGAAGTGCTAGAAACTAGTGAAGTAGAAAATGGATCACCTTTGGATGGAGTTCCAGATTTTTGTTTTGATGAGTGAAATTCCACTTTACATGATCATGATATTTATAATCTAATTTAAGAAGGGATCAGTGTGTATTGCCTTCATGAGAATGATGTACCGATACTAGCCATGGTTAAGGATGATGAATCTAGTGAAGGTTTATGGCAATTGTAATTTAACGGATCAAAGAATAAACATGGTAAAAAAGTTCTAATGATGTTTTCTCCAAAAAATCAAAGGTATTTCTCTTCTATTAAATTTTAGTTTGGTTGTTCAAGCAATGTTGTTGAGTATGAAGCACTAGTTCATGGTTTGCAATGGCCTAGGAAGATGAAAGTCAATTCCTTACAAGTTTTGGTGATAGTGAACTTATAGTTCACCAAGTAAGAGGTTTAAATGTATGTAAAAAAAAATTAATTAAATTTTGCAAGCATATAATATGGGACTTACTCAAATATTTTCAAACTGTTAAATTTCAGGCAATACCAAGAGGTGAGAATAAACACGCAGATAGGTTGGCTACCATTAGAATTGGCAAGTGTTCAAAGATGATAATCAAATTATGAGATTCTTGTAAGAGGAGGCTGAGTTTTCTTCAAAAAATCAATCAAAGCACCTGTAGCAGTATAGTGATCAGATTGTGCAAATAAAAATAAATAATTTTCCCAAGGGACTAGTCACACTTGAGAACATTTTCAGTGGTGATGACAAGTTAAAGAAAGAGAAGTCATCCCTGTCAACAAAGTAAGAGCACTATGCCAATGTAGAGATTACAGCTAATAAGATTTTGAATTTAGGTAAGGTATGCACTCCTTCACAAAAAGAAGCTTTCATTGAGTTATGCACAAGTTTTACTGATATATTTGCATAGAAATATAGTGATGTCAAGGGATTTGACCCAGGTTTAGCTCAACACATCATTGAGTTAGAGGCTAAAATTAAACTAGTGAGACAAAAATAAAGGAAAATTAATCCTAAGCTTGAGACTTTGATGATTTCTAAGCTTCTTAAGCTTATAGAGTCAACTATTATATTTCCAATTAATCACTCAACTTGGGTGGCAAATCTTGTTCTAGTATGGAAGAAGATTGGTTAGATTAGATTGTGTGTTGACTTCCATGATTTGAACAAGGCTTCACTTAAATATCATAATCCATTGCCATCAATGGAATAAATTTTATAGCTAGTTACAGGTTTAGAAAGGTTTTTTTTGTTGGATGGATATAGTGGCTACAATCAAATTTTGGTCAAAGAAGAGGACCAATTTAAGACAGCCTTCAGAACCAAGTGGAGGATGTTTGCATACAAAAAGGTGCCATTTGATTTATCTAATACTAGATCAACCTTTCAGATATCTATGGATATGGCATTCCAAGGCCTTATTAACAAATTTTCACCTATTTATATGGATGATATAATAGTGTTTTCAAAGAGCGCAGAGGATCACATGGTTCATCTCAAGCAAGTGTTCGAAAGGTGTAGGCAATTTGGGGTATCTCTAAATCCCAAAAAGTGTGTCTTCTTAGTTCATGAAGGTAAGATTTTTGGACATGTTATTTCAAATCATGTTTTAAGCATAGATTTTAAGAAGATAGACTCCATTCTTGCACTTTCCTTGCTTAAGCACAAAAATTTTATGCAAAGCTTCTTTGGGAAAATCAACTTTATAAGGAGATATATTTTAGATTTTGTCATTTTAGCTAAGCCACTTACATCCATGCTAAAGAAGAATCAAAGATTCAATTTGTCTAAAGAAGGAGTAAAAAGTTTTGAATATATTAAGAAGGCCATAGCTAGTGCTCCTACACTTATAAATATAGATTTCACAAAAAAAAATCATTATGTATACATATGCTAACATGAACACCATTTCAAGCATTCTTATGCAACAAAATCATGGGGCTTTGGAGAAGCCATATATTTATTTATTCAATGATTGGAAGAGTATGAAACAAGGTATTCTTTTGTTAAAAAACATGTTCTTTTAGTTATAAGGTATCTTAAAAATTTTAGATACTTTTTGTCTAACAATAAGATATACCTAATGGTTTCTCATCTAAACATCAAGGAGTTTCTTTTAAACAAAGATATAAATGAGAAGTGGTTAGATAACCAAGGCAATAGAGTATGATATGAAAATTAAGGTCACAAATCTGATTAGAAGCAAAGGACTTTGTGAACATCTAGCTCAAAACTTGAAATAGATTAATGAGGCTATTTTGGTATCAAATGATGAAAAAATTGGAGCTATCATACCTCACCTTCCAACTGGTTTCATGACTTGGTAAGCTATCTCCATGATGGTGTTTATCCCTCTCATCTAAGTGTTTTAAAAAGAAGATATTTTAGGTTGCAATCAATTCCATTTTTTCTTATTGATGGTGTTTTGTTCAAGAAAGATATCAATGGCATCTTGCTAAGATGTATACATCCAAGCCAAACTCAGAGATTTCTTGGATAATTCTATGATGGACATGGTGGAAGACATTTTTATACAAGAACTACAACCCTAAATATTTTAGAGATTTAATCCACTGATTAGGCCACCCACAACCTAAGATTGTTTCCATGTTTCAACAGACTGTGAAGGCATGAAACTACCTTCATAAGGGTGCAAGTCTGATTGATAACAATTACTCAGGGAGGGTATTTTCATTCATGAGTGTTTTACTAGCATCCTTGTTCTCCACATTATCCATCAGCCTATTTCTAATTATCTTTGTCTGATTCCTATTACTCGGTCCTTCTATGACATCCTTCAGCATAATCATTATTGGCTTCTTTTGAGGTTGCTCCTTCTCTAATGACTTCTTGAGAGGGTTCACGTTGAGGGGTTTGAAGGAGGGTTTTAACATGAGCTATGTATGCAATGGAAAATGTAGTAGCTTTATAAATCAATTCTATTTTAGAAAAGATAAATCCTAGTTACACTTCTAATTATAGATACATTATATATTTGGGTTCATGACCAAGATGGATCCACTAGACCTATCCAAGTGATCCCTTACCATAATAAATTCACTAGAGAGGATTTCAAATCCCCCAATAAATCTCTCCCTTACCAGATTATAAAAGAGGAACAAATTTAGGAATACTTATCTTTGAAGACAAATCCAACGAGCCTCAATCTCTCCCTTGGCGAAGGTGATTCACAAGAGGTTGTTGTGGTATGTAAGGATGACAATGATAAATTGGCTCTAGGATACACAACCTATCAATGCATCTAAAAGACTTCTCCACAATATAATATCCATATCTTCAAAGAAAGTATGAAACCCTAAGTTTGATCCTCAAGTAGAATGGTGGATAAGTAGATAAACAATATATCTTACTTCTCTTCTCTTATAAATGGTGAAATGGATTGTTTATATAGGTGGATAAAACCCTAATCCTTTCTAAAATTTGAGGATGACAAGGTCAACCTAGTATCATTATTGACAAAAATAAATTAGGTGATGGACTAGGTCGGCCAGGGGATGATTTAGATCCTAATAAGTTTCATCAATAAAAGTACAAAGTTGATGGGGCTGACAATGTAACATAAACCATCAAAAAAGGTTTTAGGTTATGAAAAGGCTAATGAATATGGAAAATGACTAGATAAGGATGTAAAAGAGAAGGCAAATCTTAGGGGAATGGTTTTAGGAGATGGGTGTGTAGATAGAAAGTGATAATAAGAAACAATAATCTTAAGAAGTACCAATGGTTTTCCCACCCCTTTTCTGGTGCATCCCTTAAGGCATAAATTTAAAGAGATTAAGAATTGATGGGTTTCTACAAGATAGAAAATGTCGGTAATTAATAAATTTTTAAAATATTACATATATAAATATGCACCACTCAAAGCTCATCATGTGTCATGTAGGTGCAACTCGGGATGGTACTTTAGAAAAAGAACATAGCGACATATAATATTGAAGCTGAATAAAGTGTAGTAAGGAGAAAATAAAATAAATGAAATGACATAATTGAAAAACACATACCTTTACATAACTTAGTGTTATAGATAAATAAGGAGATGCAAGAAATGTGAAGGCATCCAATGTGAGGAACATTAGGCGAACCTGTAGAGATTAGAGAAAAAGTATAATTTTTTTATATAGACATATAATAGTTGAAAATATTTTCTATGATGTTAGGATTCCGAAACATTTTATGATTTAGAAAAAGAGTTAGTAGAGACAAATATATGATCAAAATAAAAAATCTAACAATAAATATTTAACACATAGTGGCCACAATGAGTGCAACACAGGTAAGCAACTAAAATTTCAAAGTTTTGAATATTTTAATTTGAAATTGAGATAATTATAGAAATTTGACTGGTAGGCTAAATATAGGCACCAAAATGAACCCTAAGAAATTTTTAGATACATTAGGGGGTTAAATGGGGTATTGGGTAGAAAGGAGTCAGACCAATAAATGCTCAAGGCATTTATGGAAAATTGGTCAAAAAGTCATCATTATGGATGAACAGAGTCGACTAGGTTGACTTAGTCTACAGAGGGAAAGAAAACCAATAAGCTGACTGTGTAGCAGGGGGTGACTTAGTTGGTTAAGGAAGGGGGATGACTTAGTACTAGTAGGTTGACTTAATTGTTTTTGAAGTGGTGATATAGTACTATAAGGTAGAAAGGGAGTCAACTTAGTACTGCAAGCCAAAGGTGGTCAACTTAGTACTATAGAGGCTGATCTAATATAAATTTGATAGGGATAATTTAGTATCCTTGATGTAATATAGGGCCAATTTAGTTTGTAATAGGTCAATTTGGTATAAAATGAACAAACTAAATCAAACCAGCTGAATTTTGTGAAATTTGTAAGGATGTATTTTGATTATAAATGACATGGAGATCTAATACATCTTTTGTTGTTTGATATTTTGAAGAGATTCTAGAAATATTGGTGATTGATTGATGTGTCATGGTTACTAAATTTTCTATAGCATTTGATAGATGTAGACAGATCAAGACATGTTGTATTGGGTCTAAGAGGTATCAATATAATGAGATACATCCCACTGAGTGTTGATCTTGTTGTCATGTTCCTCAGAGGATGGGAATGGTTGACCAACATGTTTCGATGGGTGGTGGATGGGAATACCATAGAGGTGGGTATCACATTGGAGGATGTCCATGCATTTATTAGACTACCTATAAGAGGGACACTGATGATCATAGGGACATTAGATAATCTAAAGGAGAGATAAACACTATCCAAGTGGGTGACATGCTCAGATAAGATCTACCTAAGACTGAGGGTTAGTTTATTTGATGTGTATATTATGTATATTTTATACATCTAAAAGGTCATTATTGGTGTCACAAATTGGATGGCAAGGTAATGTTGTATGTGATAGCCTTATGCTAGTCTATTTTGGATCAGGGGTGATCTATGATTTTGGGTATGTCATCTAGGTCCATCTCATGCATGATATGTATGAGATGTTATCGAGATGGAAGAAGACCATGAGACTATTTTTTTCACTTAGTGCATAGATATATGAGAGGTTCCTGATGTATTGACTAGTTGGGTTACCCTATGTGGTTGATGATAGGTTACCTTAGGTGACTAGATGGAGACAGGATTAGGTAGAATAAGTTATGCCCTACATTCCAACATTGTAGATGATCACATGAGGGGAGATCATGTGGTAGACCTAAACACATATTTATATTATTTGTCCTAGTTAGATAACTGTGGTGTCAAGGTTAGCTCGAGTGTGGATCATGGGTCACTACACCTGGTGGGTAAAGCCACAGCTAGTGGCATGTTTACTAGGGTAGTTTGGAATCAGACACTTAGTAGATCCTCTATTAGTACCTACTTTTTAGTCATGACATGATATATATCTAAGGGGGAGAGGAGGAGGAGGAGTCCCAGTTGAGAGATCAGTGATTAGGATGCAACGTGTGAGACCATGGACTGGGTGAGCATGATAGCCAGTAGTCAGAGGAAGAGAGGGCATGGATGTGGATGTAGGGGTGCATCAAGTATCATAGTAGGCACTACAATAGGAGTATCAATGACCACCTTGGACATACCACATATGGAGATGTCATTGGTGAGAGTGATTATAGATGAGGGTGGTCACATAGGATGGTCTAATAATTAACCCAAGACAGAGCTGGTAGATAGAGGCACCTCTAAGGAGTGGCATATAGTGTGCACAAGTGGTGACTCATGGAATTGTATTCATAGGGAGGCAAGTGATAGATGAGGTTCTTGAGGGATAGGCATATGGAGATACTGTGCTCAACAGAGGAGTAGATAGGGAGATGGTGGTTGATGACACTAGGACTGGTAAGAAATGTTGTAATTTTCATTTTTTAGATAGAATGCTAGTTGTATATGATTTGTAGGTAGATATATAGACTTTGAGATGTATATGTGGTCTGTTATTTATCTAGTGTTGTTTTTACATATCCTACAATATAAGAGGTTAGGTGGGTATCCCTAGTCATGATAGCGCACCATGACATTTTAGATGGGGCACTAGTACCATACGAACCCACCACACTAGATGATCTAATGGTAACATCTACCCTAGTTCAGGCAAGTTAGTTTACACTGGTGGGGGAGGCTGTGAGATAGCTACAAACATGTAGGGATGTATTGCATTCACCAATAGGGGTGGGAGGAGAGGCACAAGCTTGGTAGGCCCTGGCTCAGGAGAGAGTCGCACACATGGCTACCACAATCCAGTCAAGATAGGTACAGGCCTAGGTGGCCATCCTATAGGGACAAGTAATAAGGTTGAGATCTCAAACAACCTCATTATAATGTACTATGTAGAGGGGACAATCTAAGGAATCTATCGGCAACATGGATATGCTATGAAATAGGCATGATGGATCCCAACCATAGAGCTGGAGCTATGTATGTTTGTATTTTTTTCCATTGTATAAAACACATGATATATAAAGATATATTATTTTTATAGTTGTATTTTGGTCTCATGAGTTATATTTTGGTTGTGGTTGTTTATGCATAGATATATTTTTTCTAGCACATGGATTTTTCTTTTTGTTGTATATGTTATGGGATATATATGTGGAGTGTTTTATTTTATAGCATGGTTTTAAAAAAATAGGCAAAAGGACTTGGAAAAATATAAAAAATCACAAACAAATGTATTATGCACTATATCATGATGAAAAATGTGTAATAACAAAAGATGACTAAGTATAATAATCAAAAGGTGGTAAACAAGAGAATAATTTTTTTGTAAACCATGAAAAAGATTGGCACTAAATTAAAACAAATAAAATCACACTATATCACATTGGGAAACATGAAAATAATGTAATAAAATGGAAAGCACATGAAAGACAAATGATTAAAAAAAATTAAGTCAATCAATCCTACTAAATCATGTTGGGAAGTATAAAAGATAAATAAAATTGAAAAAATGAACTTAAATTGATCATACTAATTCAAGTTGGGAAGTATGAAAAACTTAATAAAATGGTTGTATTCTTACATGCAATCAAAAAATAATAAGATAAAAGTGAAATATCAATGAAGTAATTATAAAACATACTAAATCAAGATGCGAAGTATCAATGATGTGCAACTCATAATCAATCATGACTTATCTCAAATTTGGCACATGTAATTTCATTATGACTTGGGTATTGAAAAATTTTGTGAGAAGGCTAAGTCATATCCATGGTCTTACACTACAACTCACAAATGGAACACCAATGAAGTGGAAATAATAGGAAAAATTTGTGAAAGGAAATGTTTGGAATGATAATATAAAAATTTGGTAATTTGTGAGGAAGGTCTGGTCCTATCCAAGGTCTTACATTGCAACTCACAAATGGGATCCATAGGGGGAGTGATCAGTGAACAAAACAATATTTCTCAATAGGAAATATTAAGATTGTAGGGAATAAAAGAATGAATGTAAAAATCATAATGTAGTCATCTTATGAGAAGACCTTATAAAACATGAGGCACACTAAGGACATAAAAAGACACTAAGTGACTAGTGACCATCAATATACAAAGGATAGCTATTCACTATAAGCACAAAGTTGTGTAGGAAAATAAGTAAGATACTAAGATCAACTCATGTTGGTTGTTTGGAACAAAACAATGAAAATGGACCTACCTTCCCATAATGTGTTCCCCATTCCTCAGGACCTCTTATAGAGTTGTTGGTCTATTATGAATATTGGGTACTTGCATGAGAAAGTAGGTAGCACTAAAATATGTTTTTATTCTTGTTTCCTAATCTACTGGCCTACCACACCCCAATGAACCTTGACTCTAGTATGAGACCAACTATGGAGTTTGAGATTCAATTAGAGAAAGGAGATGTGATTTAAATGACATCTTTTAGTATGATTTGATTTTTAAAAGTTTTAAATATTGCCTTTTAGATCATTGCCTTTGGTTAAATGTTTTGGATTTTGAATTTTTATGGCTTTTAAGATTCCTCCTCCATATGGACTTGGAATGGCCAATAATGACAGATAAATTGATACACATGAAATATATTTAGTCTTTGACTAAAGGAATCTAAGTATCTAAAGACATGATGTACTAACACACTTAGGCTTATGTATGAACTAACATGTTAACTCAAGTTTCAACCATGTGTATGCTTAGTTTGTGAAATTAAACAAGGGGAATAAATGGATATCCAAGGTGGACCAGTAAAAATAGATTATAATGAGATGAATTTTTTTGCTAATTGATCACACGGTAAAGAGGGAATGACTAAAGGGAGCAAGCTTTGTATAACCAAGTCACAATAACAATTATATGTGTTTATAGAGATAAGATAGCAAACAATTATAAGAAAGAACAAGATGTCCAAAGAAAAAGGGAGAAAGTATGTAATGATGAAAAAGAATCCATAAGAGGATATAAGGAATAAAATGAAACCATAAGCAACAAGTAGTGTGAAACATAAGTAATCATGTAAGATAAATAAGAATTTGACACAATGTCAAATGATATAAGATAGATAAATGCAAATTTGGAACACGCATCCAAAAATGAATAAAGAAATGAAAGAACACCATGTTGTGTTCATAAATACTAGTAGATTTTTCCACACACATTATCCATAACATCTGGTAAGTCTCTATGAAGTTGAACTCGAACTGTAGCCAGAGTCTCATCGATCTTCAAGTAAAGTTGAGAAAATACTTTGCATTGAATCTCCTCACCAAAAAATGTAGGAATGCTTGAAGAATCATGTTGATGAGGACTATCATGCAAGGGATACTTAGGAGAAAGAATGGGAATGGACTCTATGGGAGATGAAGGGGTCATTGATGGAGAATGGGCCACAAATGAAGGAGAATCCATAGGGGAAGGAATCACAGGTGGAGAAACTATAGGTGGAGAAGGGACCATAGGTGGAGGATCCACGGGGGAAGAATGGGGAGCCTTATTGTGAGGGTGACCTATGGGAGGAAGGTTATTAGGTGAAGGAATGGTCATGAAGTGATCCTTGAGATGTTGTTGAAGGATGTAGTAATAATCAGTGTGATGAGTACCACATTGGTGCCATCAACAATATAATTCTCCATATTTGGGAAGATATTCAAGTGATACTTTCAGGGGAGGTATAGTCTTGTATGTGGGATAAGAAATAGTGGGATGCAAGGTGTCAATATATTGTTGCAACTTATGACAATGTGTGGAGGAATGATTATTTGTGTCATGGAAGCAACAAATACACTTATTAGTAGACTTTGTGGGTGTACTAATAGAGGGAGTGGAAATAAAAGCTGAGGAAGGTTGGTGTAATGAACAATATCTAGTCTAATGACTGGAAACTTTATGAATATCATAATATGGATGATTAGCCCATTTGGTGGGCAAAGGAGCAGGTTGTGGTAAAGTGAGAAAACTGTCACCAAGGGGAGGTGGTACTGGTGAAGAAACTAGACAAGGCTCAATTGAAAGAGCAATAAGATCATAAACATGAAGAGATTTAGATAGAGAGGGAGTGGGAATAAGATTCAAACTAGGCTTAGTGGAGGGAGGGGTAGGATGCACAAAACGCTGAAGGACAGTCACAAGCATCTTAGGGGTAAGTCAGCTAGAGGGATCTTGATATCTATCAAAGTGATAGGGACCAGTCATAGCATGAACCATAAGCATTATCCTATGAGGTTATTCAAAAATTGGAGGTGTACGTACCATTTCTACCCTGTGAATAAGAGGAAAAATCCTAAAATTAGGAATTATATAGGATAGAATGTGATAAGAATGATAGAAACACAGAAACAAAGAAGAATGATAACAAATGATTTCAGCATCTCAAGCCTAAACAAGACCTCTTAAAAATGGATCATCTAAGGTATCACCATCATCATAGTCAAGTATATGAATATCAATGGCATAGGTATGGATGACCTTGTCATCCAATGTGGTGTGATGAATTGAGTGTTGAGTCTTAGTTAATACTAAGGGTATATCATCACTAGGTGGTTTACAAGAATGTGGCTTCAGAAAAGGTAGAAGCTAAGAAATGATATGAGGAGAGAGATTTGAGGTTTTGATCTTAAGATTGATCTTGTCAGGCTCATCATCATCTGAATCCATGAAGTTAGGTGGTATATTCTTGATGAGTTCAGGGTAACCATGGTAACCTCACATAGAATTGACAAGGTAGTTAAACCGTTAAGATTCACAAAATGGAACACTTGGCAAGGGTTCAAGAGTTGGAATTTTAAAAATGCCATGGTCTTGTAATTATTCAAAATTTTAAGATTTAGTGTCATCTTGAATCCTATAGATTACACCATCATAAATAAATTTGACACATTGGCAAATGGAAGAGGCAACTGCTCTCATGCGATGAGTCCATGGCCTTCCAAGAAAAATGTTATAGGATAGAATAAATTTGAAGATTATTACCTTCACTAAAATAGTGATAGATGAAATGGTGATAGGGAGACACACACAACCTAAGGGAGGCATTTGTCTTCAGTCATAGCCTTGATACGTGTTATGTGTGGACTTGAGATTACATTTAGAATATCCAAAGGTTTTAATAAAATTGAGAGAGGAAACACAAATACCTAAATCCTCATCAATTAAGGTACACTTGACTTGGATATCACCAATTTGGACACTGATAAAAAGGGGATGATCATCCACATGAAGCAAAATCTCATAAAAAATTATCAAAATCAATGGGGAATTTGAGTGAGAGAGAAGTGTCTATTGTTTCATCAATGTGTATATACATCTCTTCACATTATTGTAAAATGCTATCTTTTAATCCACATAAGGTGGCTTTGCATCCTGCTAGGGGAGGATGAGAGATGCTCATTTTTAATAAGAGTTGCACAAGATGATTATGATGATGTAGAGAAGTCTACATAAGTTCAATAAATGGGATTTGAGATGGGAGATTAGTGAGTTCCATGATAGGATCCCATTAATCATAACCCATAAGGAGACTGTTGGAAAGAGGTGCATAGTGTTTAATGAGGTCCTTGGAAAGAGAAGCCAAAGTGCATGTGAATTTATGTTGATAAGATGTGGGAGGTTTAATTGGAGGACAAGTTTGTTGATTGTCTTGAGAGGATGGGGTAGTTAATGTAGGTTTGGTTTGAGATAAATTTGAAAAAGTGGTAGTATAAGGTTGAGTATCATTGGTGATGGGTAAAGAGGTCGGAGGAGTTGTAGAAATGGTATGAGAAGTGTTATCCAATGGAGGTGTTGAAATTGGTTCATCAAAATATATAAGGTTTTATTTCCCCAAATATGTTAAGTTAGTTGGGGAAGAATCTTGGATAACATGAAAAATGTGAGACGGTTGATGAGTGTGTTAGGTTGTGGAGCTAAAAGCTTCATTGTTATGCAAACGTGGAGGTTGCTGGAGTTAGACAGTCATCGACATCGATTAGGACCAACTGACATCGGTTAGGGTCGACCACAATCTGCCGACATCGGTTAAGCATCGGCCGAGGTCGGTCATCTCTAGACAAATAGGAACCGACATCGATTGCCTGTGCATTTTTAGAACTGTTAGTTAGATGAACAGTTAGTTTGACGAACAGTCATTTTGCATGTAAAAACTAATTTTAGTCTTGAGTATGTTTTTCTAATTATTGTTTGTTTTGGGATCTATTTAAAAGACCCATGGGGTTGTCTTGTAAAGGGTGCAGAAAAGCAAGGTCAATTGATTTGCGGGGTAGCAAGATCAAGGAGATCTGCAAGTGTGCCAAGGTTGTGTGCAAGGTCAGTTCATCTGCGGTGTAGCAAGATCAAGAAGATTTGCAACACAAGGAAAGAAGGATCAAGGACAAGTCTAAGGACTAAGAAGGATTAGATCCTCAACTTGAAGGAAAGAACAACAATTGGGTTGGTTGTCTCAAGGGGTGTAAGGTCAGTTGATTTGCAGGTAGCAAGATCAGGGAGATCTACATGGTAAGCAAGGTCAGTTGATTTGCGGTGTAGCAAGATCAAGCAGATCTATGGGTGTGTGTGTGCAAGGTCAGTTAGATCTGTGGGGTAGTAAGATTAAGGAGATCTGCAACACAATAAGGAGCAAGATCAAGGAGATTTACTTGTGTATGTAAGGTAGACAAAACAACCATTGAGTTGATTGTCACCGGGTACTGGTATTGTAGGCAAAATAATTAGTTGAGTTGGTTGTCATAAGGACTGGAGGAAACAACAACTCAGTATTGAGTTGATTGTTGGTTGTAATTGAGAGAGAGAGAACTCTTGAGGGAGAATTATTATACGCCCAAGAAGTGTGAGAAGAGTGTGATTTCTTCATTGTATTTCTTTTTGGAAGAGTGTTAATACAAGATTGTATTGTCTCTCATATTCTGTGTTGTTTCTGAATTTTAGTTACATATTACTTCTGGTTAAATTCCGTGTTTAGTTGCTTATACAAAGGTAATCAATTGTGCTCTTAAGGAGTAGGATCCTGACAATTGGTATCAGAGCTTGGTTCAGAGCAGGATAGTGATTGTTGATTACAGGTCACTCTCAGGGGTTTTTGATTGAGTGAGAGTAAAGCAATGGCAGAAAAAAGTACACTAAGAATGGAGAAATTCAATGGCAAGAATTATCAATTATGAAATTATGAAAAGAAAGGGCATGTAAAGAAAGATTGTTGGTTGGTAGAAGATCAGCATAAAGGAAATAAAGAAGCAAATGATGCAGGTATTGTTGCATGAGATGCTCTTATATGTTCTTTGGATAAAGTAGAATCTTGGGTTTTAGATTCTGGTGCATCTTTCCATGCAACCCAAAATAGAGTATTTTTCCATGAGTATGTCCATGGAGACTTTGGAAAGATTTATTTAAGGGTTGGTGAGCCTTGTCAAATTGTTGGTAAAGGAGAAGTGCGGCCGAAATTGCAGACGGCAACACATGGGTGTTGAAGGATGTCATGCATGTTCCCATCCTAAAAAAGAAATATGATGTTTTTGATAAAGTTAAGAACTAGAAAGCCTTGGTTTTTAAGGAGAAGATGATGGACAGAGATCAGCTCAAGAGGCTGAATAATTTTGAGAAGGGCAGTGTTGGTTTAGACAAAGTTATGATCCAAAATGAGCTCACGGGTAAAAATCATCACTCACAAGAAAACACAGTTATTGATGTCAGTTAGGTAAGAACTGACATCGATCAGGTAGGAACTGACATCAGTCATGTGCAGACCAAAGTCAGTGATGTCAGGCAGGTGGACACTGACATCGGTCAGGAAACTAACGTCGACGATCAGGGAGAAATGACATTGGTTGGGTGCAGACCGAGGTCGGCTAGAGGTGACTGAGATCGGTCACTGTTAGAACAAATTTTGGGTAGACAACAACCTGTCAAAGAGTCTCAAACACCCATGAGGAGGTCTAAAAGGGTAAGTAAGCCTCAAATTCATTATTCCCCTTCTTTATACTACTTGTTGCTCACTGATGGTAGAAAACCAAGAAGTTTTAAAGAGGCAATGCAGGTAGAATCCAGGAAACAATGGGAGCATGGCATGAATGAGGAAATTGATTCCTTGGGAGAGAACCAAACATGAGATTTGGTAGAGTTGTTAGTCAGAAAGAAAGCACTGAAAGATGAATGGATTTACAGGTTAAAAAAAGGAGAGAATGGATAGGTGAGACAGAAGGTCAGGTTATATGGTCTTGAGCAAGCTCCAGGACAGTGGTATAGGTTTGACAAGTTTATGACAAAGCATGGCTTTAGTCAATGTCAATATTACCATTGTGTTTATTTTACCAGGTTGGATAATGATAACTACATTATCCTGTTACTGTATGTAGTGTATATGCTTGTTCCAGGGTCACACATGCAGGGAATTGCTGAGCTAAAGGTAAAATTAGCTCAGACATTTGCCAAGAAAGATTTAGGAGTAGTGAAAAAAATCTTTGGCATGAGTATTTCTAGAGATAGAAAAAATCACAGGTTGATTTTGTCTCAAGAGAATTATGTGAATAAGGTAGTGGAGAGGTTCAATTTGCAAAATGTAAAACTGGTAAACACACCTATGGTTGGACAGTTCAAGTTGAGCTATGAACAGTGTCCTGAATCATATGATGAGGTTAAGTACATGGTATGTACTAGACCTGATATTACCCAAGCAGTGGGAGTTGTCAACAAGTTTATGGCCAATCTAAGAAAAGAGCACTGGAAAGCAGTTCAGTGGATTCTCAGGTATCTGAGAAGGACCAGCAGCAGATATTTATGCTATGCAGGGTCAAGCACTTCTCTACATGGGTATGTAGATGCAGATACGGCAGGTTACTTGGATGACAAGAGTAGCGCCACAAGATATGTATTCAATGTTGGTGGAACGACAGTTAGCTGGATTTCAGAGATGCAAAAGGTTGTTGCAGTCACAGTGACTAGAAAGGATATGAACCCTGCAGGTATGTTACAAAGCTGGGAACAAAGGAGAAGTTGAATCTTCATTCAACTTTTGTTGGTCTTCAAGACTGAACTTGAAGATGGTGATACAAGTCAGAAATAGATTAGAAGACATTGTTGTATAGGTACAGGTGCAGCTATTTATCTCCAAGTGAGAGATTGTTAGGTTGTGGAGCTAAAAGCTTCACTGTTATGCAAACGTGGAGGTTGTTGGAGTTAGACAATCATCAACTTCAGTCAGGACCAATCGACATCAGTTAGGGTCGACCAAAATCTGCCAATATCGATTAAGCATCAGCTGACGTCGGTCATCTCTAGACAGATAGGAACCGACATCGATCGCTTGTGTGTTTCTAGAACTATTAGTTAGACGAACAGTTAGTTTGACAAATAGTCAGTTTGCATGTAAAGACTAATTTTAGTCTTGAGTCCACTTTTCTAATTATTATTTGTTTTGGAATCTATTTAAGAGACCCATGGGGCTGTATTGTAAAGGGTGTAGAAAAGCAAGATCCGTTGATTTGCAGGGTAGCAAGATCAAGGAGATCTGCAAGTGTGCCAAGGTTGTGTGCAAGGTCAGTTGATCTGCGATGTAGCAAGATCAAGAAGATTTGCAACACAAGGAAAGAAGGATCAAGGACAAGTCTAAGGACTAAGAAGGATTAGATCCTTAACTTCAAGGCAAGAACAACAATTGGGTTGGTTGTCTCAAAGGGTGTAAGATCAGTTGATTTATAGGTAGCAAGATTAGGGAGATCTACATGGTAAGCAAGGTCAGTTGATCTACGGTGTAGCAAGATCAAGGAGATCTGTGGGTGTGTGTGTGCAAGGTCAGTTAGATCTGTGGGGTAGCAAGATCAAGGAGATCTGCAACACAACAAGGAGCAAGATCAAAGAGATCTGCTTGTGTATGTAAGGTAGACAAAACAACCATTGAGTTGATTCTCACTGGGTACTGGTATTGTAGGCAAAACAACCAGTTGAGTTGGTTGTCAGAAGGACTAGAGGAAACAACAACTCGGTATTGAGTTGATTGTTGGTTGTAATTGAGAGAGAGAGAACTCTTGAGGGAGAATTACTGTACGCCCAAGAGGTGTGGGAAGAGTGTGATTTCTTTATTGTATTTCCTTCTGGAAGAGTGTTAATACAAGATTGTATTGTCTCTCATATTCTGTGTTATTTTTGAATTCTAGTTACATATTACTTCTGGTTAAATTTTGTGTTTAGTTGCTTATACAAAGGTAATCAATTGTGCTCTTAAGAGAGGATCCTAACAAGTGGTATCAGAGCTGTGTGTTTTAGGATCCTGACAGAGTGTGGATGGGATGAGAATCAATGAAGGCAACTACCCTTCACATATTAGTCATGTTGACCACATTTTTTTTAGGGTTTGGGTCTATAAGACCATCAACGTTATTAGTAGGAGTAAGATTATCATTATTGTCTTGGTGATTTGGAAGAGGATCTTTGTAGATGGCCAAATGAGCATTAGCCTGGTTCAAAGCTTGAGTTTTAGTTTGTGTTTCATGGGATTTGAAGGCAATGTCATAGGCTTATTAAATTTTTAAAATTATATAATCATGGTCAAATTTGGGACCAAGGTAGAAATCCATAGCCAAATTATGTAATTGCCTACAAATCCATGAGAATGACCCCAACTAGCATGAAACCAACATAATCTATTTGGATCATACCAAGATTTCATGGGATGAGTGGGATCAAGCTCTCATGGAAGAGGCCTTAGGAGAAACTTTTTTAACTCCACTAAGGATAAGGGTTTATGAATATTGATGTTACTTTTTGAAGAGAAATGAGTATTAGGGAAGTGGATGGGAGGGGAAGCTTGTTCTGGAGCTTGGTTGGTAATAGTAGCTTGAATATTATGAACGGTATCAAAATAATCGGTGACACCATCATTAGTATCATGACAATTTCTATTTTTGATTATCATGCAAGTTCCCATAGAAGGTTGGGATGGCTCAAATTGATGCATTAGGAAATCTTGGCACTTGGCTTGGTCAATGGCCTCTTCCTAAGTTTGTGGAAAGAGAGTCCAAACCCAATATTACAACTTAGGATAAAGAGCATTTGTGGTGAATATATGAAAGAGGTTATCATCTACCTTATTATGTTCACACTTGTTAGGTAAGGTCTTCCAGCGTTTGATGAAAACTTGTATGGTTTTTGTTTCAAGTTGCTTACAATTAATAAAATGGGCCAAGGTATTTTCAGGGAGGTCACTAGTTTGAAACTCTTTTACTAGAGCATTAAATAACTCTTTCAAAATAGTGATGGAATGATATTTGAGCTGGTTATACAAATATAAAACAACTCCAGAGAGAGTTTTTTCTAATAGCTTGGTAGCGGTAAAAGTGTTTAACTTGACCCAATCTTTGTATAGATTTCCAAATGCTTTTAAGTGTAGGGTAGGATTGGTTGACCCATTGTAACTAATGGTAGGGGTGATATATATATATATATATATATATATATATATATATATATATATATATAAACAATTTGAGGTGTAAGATGTTCATTTTGAAGGTGTTTGATTATTTTGTTAACAAGAGGAAGCTGAGGGATAAGATTACCATGGGAATCCCAATATATATATATATATATATATATATATATATATATTAACAATTTGAGGTGTAAGATGTTCATTTTGAAGGTGTTTGATTGTTTTGTTAACAAGAGGAAGCTAAGGGATAAGATTACCATGGAAATCCCAAAAGAGAGGTGGGGGGCATTTTGGTTATGCACTCCCCATGGAACCTATTGAGGGTGATTTTGGAGATGGATAAGATGATTTTACATTTGCATCATTTGGTTGGCATTATTAGCTTGGAGAGCATTAATTTGGTTAAGAGTTTGCAACAAAATTTGATGGGACTAAGTGGTGTTATTTGTAGTGTGTGAAGCATTGGCATTGGTATTAGTGGTTTGGGTACCACTAAGAGTGGTAATATGTGTGTTATTAGTAGATTGAGAGGAATTGTTAGTAAATGAGGCACTAGTAGCATGATTTTCTTATGTGGAAAAAGATGCATTAGGAGAAGGATGATAAGAAGAAGCACTAAAGGCATGATTACCATGGTTATAAATAATGTATTAGTAGAAGAATTGAGAAGAGCGGATCTTAGAAGAGGCCCACTAGATGTATAACTTACCATGTTAGTAGAGATACTTGGTATGGAGGTGGAGGAAATTAAAGAGTAAGAGGTCATAGTATGAGAAGGGGCCAAAAGAGAAGGAAGAAGTTGTGAGGAAAAGAAGCTATTTCCCCCAAATCCATGTGAGAATGTGGGGGAAGGTTAATGGGGTTATTTAGTTTGACTACTTACCATAAGATGGTAAATAGTATAAGGGACTTTTCCTCGATGTTGAGAAAATTCATTGATGAAGAAAACCATTTCCAAAGTGTATTCTAATTCAGACTGATCTTCTAAAGAGAAGAGAGGGTTGAAAACTAAATATGAATGTGGAGGGTCCCATATTTTTTAGTGTGATTGGCCACATGCAAATTACTTTCATCTAGAGCAAGATCTAAAAGTTGTTTATGGGAAAACCTATTGAGGTTGGTAAAGCTCATCATATTTGTTGAGTTCAACTTAGTGTTGTCTTCACATAAGAAGTTCATGATGAGGGAGAGAGATGAAAGAAGACTAAGATGATGTAAAGACAAAAGGGTAAAAAAGATACAGAGTCAAATAGGTCAATTGTGTACTGTAATCTAGTAGACAGAAAAGAGTACAAAGTCGTACATGTTGACTCAATAATATTAGTTAGATAATATTTCATTATTCCTAGGTGTAGTTGCTCTTTATTTTTGTCTTCTTATGTGTAGCTCAAGAGTCCTGTAGGAATATGAATGGACTGTTTGGTAGGTGTAGCTCAAGTGTCACATTTTTGGCTTTATATTTTATTTTTGCTTCATTTCAATTTGAATCATGAAATACAATTTCATTACCAATCCTTCAATAATCTTTTTGACCTGTCATTGGTATCAGAGCTAGGAATTTTAGTTTTTAATTTTTCATTATTTCTCCTCTTTTCAAGCCGTACGGTTTGCATAGTATTTTCTCTAGATTATTGGTGCTAGGGCCTATTTTTTTTTTTTAGTCATTGGTGCTAAAACCTGTCACTTTATTTATTTATTTTTTGCACTATGGCCTGTCCCCTGAGTTGCGACTTGATCTATGTGGAGGGTTGTCTTTTTTTATAATAAAGTCACAACATTCCTGTGTTTTTAGACAAGCATGGCTTTTTTTATTGTGTGTAACCTGCAAGACTGAGGTCTAACAAAGGCATTTTCACTAGCATTTACATTACCTGCCAGCACTTCCTACACCCAAGCCCAGGAGTTGTGTTATTAACAAAAAGGTATTTCACTTTTATTACAACCTATCATTGAGTATCTGGTATGGTGTTGGGACTGCTATGTTTCATTTCCTGCGTGGCTGCATACTTGACATTTTGGCATTCTATTTGAGGTATCTCTTTTTTGAATGTTGTTGGGTACTTGCATTGTACTTAGGTGTGGAAGGAGTTGCGCTAAAAGATAGAGCTACGTGGAAGGAGTTGTGTTTCTAATAGCTGATGGTTGGTGTTTCAAAATATATATATATATATATATATATATATATATATATATATATATATATATATATATATATATATATATATATATACCATGAAGAGCTAAATATTACAATCTCAAAGTTTGTCATACACTCATTTTTATTTATTCCAATATTGGAATAAGTCAAATATTATTTTCTAAAAAAAAGGAGAAGGTATATTTTTATTTTATTTTATTTAAAAAGCAAATTCCTTTTTTAAATGGTTCTTTCAAATTTTGAAAATTTTAAATTTGAGCAAATATTTTTTGATTTGAGGCATGCTACTCTAAGAAAATTTGGGAAAATAACAACCAAATTTTGCATTTCAAGGAGAAATAAGGGGAGCTACTCTTTTTACCCATTCGTGTATGTCAAAAAATGTAAATCCAAAAATCAAGAAAACCCGAGTATATTGACGTATTTTTCTTTTTAAGTCGGTGTTAAGGACAAAACAAATCCTTTTCAGTACCTTTGCATATATAAAAAAGGGGACCATTTTGGAGTGATAAGGAATCAATTGGGGTTAAAAAAACTCAAAACCTCCAAAAACTCAAACAACACTCAAAACCATGCATTCCATCAAATCCATTGGTAGCACTTCCTTGACTGGCAAAGACAATTGGCTAGAATGGTCTTGGCAAGTGGAGCACATGCTCATCTTCAAGAATCTATGATTTGATATTTGTGATGGGACAACACAACCAACTGAACCAACATGGAATGTAAAGGACATACAGATATGGAAGCAAAAAAAAAAGAAAGCTTTGGCCTTGATGAGGGCATCAGTGGACAAAAATGTGTTTCATCATATACAGGGGTGAAATACATTATGGGAAGCATATAAAAAATTAAAGGACCTATATGAATCCTATTGAGAGTTAGAATTCATTTAGTTTCAGTTTAAACTGTTCAACCTAGAGTTGAAAGATGGTGATGTGATGAGATTGGCTTCAGAGATATGTGTTATCAAATGTGATGTTGAAGCAACAGGTGTCAAAATTGACATATACATGACTGCATTCATAAAATCCCTTCTTCTCAACTATTCAACCTATTTGGAGTCTCTACAATCAAACAATCAGTTGAAGACTCTCACATTTGACCAATTGGTTGAAAAGATGGTCAAAAGAGAAAAAGGCATTTGGAAGGAAAATAGAAACCACAACAGGTGAAAGCATGTGCTATGTCAAAACAAACTCTTCCAAAACATCAAACAAGGTCATGTCTTCCAAAAATGAAGGCAATAACAAGTACAAAGGAAAAAGTGGCAAAAATGAAAATCATGGTGGTCAAAATAAAAAATAGAATGATAAATAAAACTTCTGTTGTGAATTGTGTGATAGAAAAGGTAGCCATGAGATTCAAGAATGCAGGACTCCATGGGGTAAAATTAAATCATATCATAAAAATAATGAGGCAAATTCAAAGAAATAGTCAAAAGAGTCAAACTCAACCCAATTCACTAGTGAATGTGTATTTTTCAGTGCAAATGATGAAACAAACATGTCTCAATCAGTTCCTCATGGTTTGATGCTTGGGTTCTTGATATTGGTGCCAATCAGCATATATTTTATTTAAATGACTTCTTTGAGGAATACATTGAATAAAGTTGTGGCTTAGTATACCTCATAAATAGATCAAGTCTGAAACCACAAAAAAGAGGTACAATTCGACTCAAGTGTCTAGGACTTCCATACTATAAACTTGAGAATGTTCTCTACCTTCCTCAATTGAAACAAAACTTTCTGTTCCTAGTGCTCATAAGGCAACAAGGCCATTCCATTATGTTGGATAAGGGTGATGTCATAATCAGGAGAAAAAGCGACAATGCAGTCATCTTGACTGGATATGAGAAAAACTACTCAAATTGAAGGGTGAGCCATCAAATTCAAGGAATTATGCTCATCTTGTGGAAGACATGATGTCTCCAAACATGTTGTGGCATACTCGATTTGGGCACACTCACTATAACAACATTTGTGTATTGTAAAATAATGGTGTAGTTGGCATGCCTACATTGCCTAAAAAATCGGATGAGAAGTGTGAAGCCTGTATCTTTGCTAAACATGCAAGAAAACCATTTCTGAAGTCACAGTGAAAATAAGATAAAAAAATTACATCTTGTTCATTCAAATTTGTGTTCTCTTTCAATCCTCTCCATTGGTGGTCATAAGTACTTTGAGTTCTCTTTCAATCTTGTTTGATAGTACTTTGCATTCTCTTCCACCATGGATGTCTGTTGGTAGTCAGACTTGTGTTCTCTTCCAATCCTCTCCACTGGTGGTCATAATTACTTTGAATTCTCTTCCAATCCTCTTCACTAGTTGTCATAAGTACTTTATGAGTTATCTTCCAATCTTGTTTGATAGTAAAGAAACTAGTAGACATCCTGACAAAGGCACTTGGATGAGAAAATTTTGAAAAGTTCAAAGGAATGTTTGGTCTAACAACAATCCCTATGAATTAAGGGGGGGTGTAATATTAATTAGATAATATTTCATTATTTCTAGGTGTAGTTTCTCTTTATTTTTGTCTTCTTGTGTGTAACTCAAGAGTCCCGTAGGAATATGAATGGACTGCTTGGTAGTTGTAGCTCAAGTGTCACAATTTTGGCTTTATATTGTTTGTTTTTGCTTCATTTCAATTTGAATTATGAAATATAATTTCATTTCCATTCCTTCAATAATATTTCTGACCTGTCAGACTCTGTATTATAAATAGGGGATAAAACAAGTTGATAAGGATACAAAGTCATACAGGCTGACTTAGTTTTGTAACCTGACTGGTAGAGAAGGATACAAAGTTGTATAGGTTGACTCTAGATTGCAGACTGAGAGATCAAATAGTTTGAGAAGAATACACAGTCATACAAGTCAATTTTCTATTGTTGATAGGGTGAAACATAGTCTATAAGAGACTGTATCGAGCAGAATGACAGTGTTCTACAATAACAAAAAAAAAATTGCAATATAAGTGAAGCAAGAAATGAAATCAAAACACACAAACAATTAGATCAATGTGAGTGATCCAATTGGGGCACACAACACAAAACCTTGCACCAACTCTGGCTAATGTAATTTTGTTCAATACAACACTCAATGATTAGAGAGCAAGTAGTCAACTAAAAATTAAATGCTAACTAGTGGGCATCCTAAGTGTTATTAGATATTTAGAAAGTATTGTTTTAAGTGTGATAGGAAAGTTGGCTGAAAATAGGGAATTAGAAATAAATCTATGGATAGTTTTAATATGTTTAGACTGAAAGGGATCTATATTGGCAATGGTACTAGCTTGGTATTGGGGCATACCCTCTCACTTCATAATCCCACAGTGATAAGGGTGTCGGGTGCTTTTCCAATATATACCATTAACCACATATTTATACTTGGTCAAAAAATCAAGTCGGCTTCCCCCCTTGGTGATGAAATCCAAGTAGGTAGGCTTTGGGAAGACAAGTGTTTAAATACACTTTGAATATTGTGTGATTTGGTAGTGTGTGAAAAAGATTAAAATAATTTATTTAAACGATAATTTGAAAAACCATCTATTTAGACTATGTGAGTTAATTTAAGCATGCGAACAACTAAAAAAAGATGTGTGAAATAATTATTAGTAAATAGTTGCTAATTCATTGATGAAGAATAGTACAGAGTCAGTTCAAGTGACACTGTATATAAATAGTATAGAATAAAGTCGACTAGGTCTTTACTATTCTGTAGAAGCAAAGTCTTTAAGAATAGAGTCGAATGGGTCAACTATGTCTCTCAAATAGAAGACAGGCTACAAAACTAAGTCGTCCAGGTCAACTTAGTTGGTTGTAGGGTTGTAGTTTTAAAGGCTGCTAACTTGTGAAAACTAGAAATGAAAAAAGTATTGAAATTATAGAGAAAGGAAAGAGAGGAACCTTGGTAGGCTTTGAATATGGTTAATATCAAAAAATTCATGTTAAAGTGCCTTAAATGTTGCTTTCAAATTCTACAAACTAAGTCAAATGGTTCGACCCAGTTTAGTAAAATCTTTGTGTGCTAAAGAATAATAGGATGACTAAGTCGACTTGTTTGACCTAGTTTATTGATCTTTATGCTGGCAGAGAAAATAAAATGACAAAGTTGACCTATTTGACCTTATATGCTTATCTGCAACTAAAAAAGAGTACTGTGTCAACTTGTTTGATCTAGTAACCTGTATTTGATGAAGACCTGCACAGACATAACAGAGTCATTTTGATGTGAATGTGTTAAACTTGAGCACATAAAGTTAGAACTATACCAACTATTTTAATATAGTAATACAAATACATAAAAATATAATAAAATGATAAAAATGAAAGCGTGAAATAAAACCTACAAGGGTTAGATTCATGTCCGATTTAATAGAATGTATGCAATGGAAAATGTAGTAAATCTATAAATCAATCCTAGTTTAAAGAAGATAAATCTTAATTACACTTCTGATTGTGGATACATTAGATATTTGGGGTCATGACCAAGATGGATCTGCTAAACCTAGTCAAGGAATCTCTTACCACAATAAATTCACTAGGAAGGGTTCCAAAGCTTCTAGTCAAGCAAAACTATGCAATAACCCTAATTAGGTCCTATGTTTTTATATTCACTAAACTAATAATAGGTAAAGTAAAAGTCCAATCTAGTGATCACCAAATCTTGTGGCACAAAGTATGGGTAGTAAATATTAAAATTAAACATGCATAGAAGACATATACTCATGTCAATGTATACGAAATCCTAATGAATGAAAGAGAAGTACAAATGCATATCTATTTACTCTTATAAAAGAGGAATAAAGTTAGGAATACTTACCTTTGAAGATGAACCTATCGAGTCTCAATCTCTCCCTTGGCCAAGGTGATTTGCAAGAGGTTGTGGTAAGGATGACAAGGATAAATCATGTCTAGGCTACACAACCTATCAATGCATCCAAAAAACTTCTCCACAAGACAAGATCTATATCTCCAAATAAAGTATGAAACCCTAAGCTTGCTCTTCATGTAAAATGGTGGATAAGTAGATGCGTAATATATCTTACTTCTTATTCTCTTATCTTAGAAATGGTAAAATGGATGTGTTTATATAGGCAAATCTAACCCTAATCTTTTCCAAAAGTTCAAGCTGATAAGGTTGACCCAATCAACCTAGTATCGTTATTGAGAAAAAAAATTAGGTCACAGACTAGGTTGGCCCTTGACCCTAATAAGTTTTATCAATAAGAGTACAAGGTCGATGGGGACAATAGTGTAACATAAACCATCAAAAAGGGTTTTAGATTAGGGAAGGGATAATGATGGCAAATGACTACAGGATGCAAAAGAAGAGGTAAAGCTTAAGGGAATGATTTTAAGAGACAAGTGTGTAGATAACAAGTGGTAATAAGAGACAACAATCCTATGAAGTATTAATATTCTACCCACCCCTTTCTCAGTGCAACCCTTAAGGTGTGCACTCAAAGAGATTGAGACTCGATTGGTTCTTGCAAGATAGAAAGTGTCAATAATTGATAAAGTTTGAAAATATTATGTGTATACAAGTTGAACCTTCACCTTCCCAACATTATGTTTCTGAGTAGGAACCTAACCTCACTGTGTTGTGCAAAATCCTATAGCATTTTAGTGGCTTTCCTATTTATGGAGTTCGACTCCATTATCAGATTGACCGAACCAAGTCCTGCTTTGTGAAGTTTACTATTGAAACCCTCCAACTATATTTTATTCTTCTTGATTGAATTAGACAAGGGGGGCTTTCTTTTTTTAGAATATTTTGCAACATCCCCTTCATCAAAGACAATGATTTTTGGTTTGTTTACTATAATTTTAAGAGGGAGTTCCCTTGTGGTGCTCTTGGAAATGGAGCTTTTAAGGGAAGGGATAGGAAGAGGTTGGTGAGAGTCCGTGGTCAAGTCTTCTTTAGGGGAGTCCTCCTCCATAGAATACCCTCCCAGTGGGACTTTTTTAGATCTCACCATGATTGACAAACAAAAAAATAAGGCCTTGGTGGATGATAGTGTTTGCTTAATTAATTTGAAAAGTGAGGGCTGTGCTTTCTAGTGATTTTAGCAAGTGGCAGGGAAAATTGATTTTAAAACTTTGAAAATGGTTAAGAAGCAGAAAGTGGTGTGAGAATATAAGAGAAAATTTACCTTCCAAAGTAAGGTATTTCATGATTTGCAGGTACACCTTTGGCCAGTATCTCAGCAGGTCCATTCATGAAAATCCCTTTTTATCAGTTTTCAAAGTCTCATTTATCCTGAAGAATCTTTTCATTATCTCTATTTTCTTTCATTGGTCCTTAAAATATTTATACCCCTCGTAAGACATTTCAGTTACCTCACCAATCATCTCCTTAGTGATAATGATTTTAATACCTCTTGTCTCCATAGTTCTTTTATTCCATGTTGTAATGAAATCCTTAGTGAGGTCTATGTCATGCCCTATGATTCGCTGCATGTATTAGTTAGACCTCCCTTGCGTAGATTTCACCAAACTTTTTTACTAGATTGAACCTCTGATCATGAAGTCATCTCAAGTCTGTCTCTATCTCCCTGCATTCTATGTTTGCTTGAGAGACGAGTGTTTGAATGGTGCTCAAGGTCCACCTTTTCCTAGTTAAGCTTGTGGTTTATGGCATCAAAGGGAATTAATGAAAAATCTTTCACCCAACTTGGATCAATAAAATCCCATGCAGGACTATGATGAATTAACATGATTTTTAGAACATGGTGAGTCGGATGTGATTTTCGTGTGTGACAACCACCGTTGCACCCTATGATATAATAGATTCATTTTTAATTTCCTTGGTGACATTTATTGGGACATGGTTGCTATCATGCATGGGTGTCTCCATGGGTGTTATCATGGGATTACAATACATTATCTAAAACTTCTCAATAAAATTATTAGCATATTTCATTAGAGACACAAATATGCAATGTCTTTTTTTTCATAGCTCCAAATTAAGGAAGTAGTGTGAGATCTTGAGATCAATTAATTCTAATGATTTCTCAAGGTCGTTATTTGTTAATAATAAATCATCATCTTTGACCTGTCAAGGCTTAGATCCAAAAAATCCATTATGCAAAATATGTTCATTTATTTTGATATACTAGACTTTGGGAGCCTAATTGAGACCATAGAAAGATTTGATGAGTTTTTACACCTTTTATTCTTAGTTTGGTGTGAAAAATCCCTCAGGTTGAGTCATATACACCTCCTCTTTTATATCTATGTTGAGAAAACAAATTTTTACATCCATTTCATGGACCTTCCACCCAAAATGAGCATCCATAGCAAAGACCATTATGATAGTCTTTACCTTGGTTGTGGGAGAAAAAGTATCTATATAGTATACGCCTTCCTTCTAAGCATAGCCCTTTTCAAAAAATCTCAGCGTATATCTATCTATACTACCATCTACCTTGTAATTAGTCTTGAAAACCCACTTAAAATGAATGGCCTTCTATTATTTGGAATATCAACAAGTTGGCATGTATTATTATTTAGTAGTCCATAATACTTTGCATTCATAGCATATTTCCAATGTTCTAACTCGAGGGATTCTTGTAGCATTTAAGGTTAAAATTTATGAAAAATTGTGATTGTGG
Organism: Torreya grandis; assembly: GCA_037957365.1. Classification (NCBI taxonomy): domain Eukaryota; kingdom Viridiplantae; phylum Streptophyta; class Pinopsida; order Cupressales; family Taxaceae; genus Torreya; species Torreya grandis. Next base: position 1,305,203 of record JARHVA010000158.1, read on the forward strand.
TGGCTAAGTTCACCTCACTGTAGGCTATGTTACAATTTTGGCCCTAAAGTTGATGTGTCTCGGACTCCATCCAGCTTTGTGTCAAGTATGGTGTTGGTATGCCACTTTGGAATTTGTCGTGTAGTACTTGTGAATGTTGGTGTAGGAAGACCTGGTTGACCATCATCATCATCACCACCACCACCATCCTCATTATCATCTTAACTCTCAAATTCATCATCCTTATCATCATAAAAAATAATCACAAGAGAAATGCCTAGAATAAATGGTGTAGAAGGTGGGTTGGACTCTCCCTTCTCATTGAAGATTACATCTCTACTAATGTACAACTCTCTAGTGTTGGGATCCATGAGTCGATAGACCTTTGACTCATCACTATATTTAAGAAAGATACGTTTCAAGGATTTCTCATCCAACTTCTGCTTCTCCTTTGGAATGTGTATGTATGCCATGAAACAAAAAATTGAAGATGGTAAATGGAACATAAGGTTAGGCCATCTCCCAAAACTCTCTTATTTGGTTTTGTCAATCATCTTGATTAAGATGAATAAATTAAGAATAATTTTTTCCATTTAGTAATATTACTAAGTAGCTCAATAAATGTAGTGATTTACTTCACTTGGGTCAACTCAAACTCAAAAATAATAATGCAAATTATGTGAGGAAATCATCATTGATATTTGATTCATTCCAACCCTAAAAAATTTCAAATAATTAATAAAATCCTTTACATTATCTTCCTTCCCACCCATAAAAGATTTTTAAAGTTGATAAAATCCTCATAATTCTCTTAACTCCCACCCATACAATATTATGAAACTTAAAATATGGAGCAATATTTGAAACTGCATGCTCCATACATAACAAAATATCATAACTTATTTGAAATCATGCCCAATTTGTAAAATAAATATCCTAAATTTCCATACAATGCCTCAAATTTTGGTGGGGTGCCTCACATTGCCATGGAAGTACCTAAAATATTTATGGAAAAATAATAAATGTTATGCATTAAATAGTGATACATGAATTATATGGGTTATCTTGATGGCCTACCCTACCCATGAGTCAAATATTTGATGATGGTTATTCATTCAACAATTCCCTTTGAAATCCAAGATAATTCATCTTTAAATAAGGAAACATGAAAGATTAAAATATGTATTTATTATATTCTTTAGATTTTTTTGATAATCCACCGAAAATTCCCCTTTCAATTGATACGGTTTTAAAAAAAAAATCCAATGTATTTTATAGTTAAAATATTAAATACATGCATACAACTGTCAAATTGAAGCCTTACATTGAAATAGAGATATCTTGATTTTTGTGTACCTCAAATTTTTGTGGGGGCACCGCTATTTTTATGGGAGAGTATATTTTCATGAGGTATATCTCTATCTTGTTGGGGTACTGAGAAATGGTAATCTTAAAATAAGAGAAAAAAATTTAGAATTTGCACATGTGCATAAATCATTGGATGTCATAAATATGTTATGCAATAAGAAGGAAACACATGGATTTTTGTGGGAAACTTTCATTGGGATACATTACCTAGTGATACATGGAATCATATGTAATTACCTAGAGTTTCTTAAATATATATGGGGTGCCTCGAATTTTCATGAGGGTACTAGTATTTTTATGGGGTACCTCGAATGCTTGTGGGGGTACCTCAAATTTTCATGGGGTTGCATTGATTTTGTGGGCACACCTTTATTTTCATGGGGATTTATTTTTGTGGGTGTGTCTATATGTTTCGTAGGGTGTACCTAAATTTTGGTAGGGTACCTCAAATTGACAAATAATAGTCATATAAGAAGAGAAAATTTGGCATGACTTGCGCATCCACTTAAATCATTGGATGTCACATATATGATATCCAATAAGAATCAAATATGTGTATTTTTGTGGGAAATTTTCATAGGGGATTCTATATTTTTATGGGTGTCTATATTTTGTGTGCAATATGCCTCAATTTTCATGGGGCACCTTGAATTGACAAATGAAAATCTTATAAAAAGAGAACCATTTGCATAACTTGCACACCCGCATAAAACATAGGATGCTAAGGATGCACAAGTTCCACAAATGTTTTTTGTAGGGTGCCTACATTTTTTTAAGTAAATGCTACTTTTCAACAAGGTATATGCAGGAAAAACAATTTAATGCTCGAATATTTGTTTCATCATTTACAAAAAAAAAAAAAAAAACAATAAATGTGATGAAATCCCCATGTGGACTCTGTTTTTGGTAAAGTGGAGGTAAAAGTTACATTTTTCAAACCTTACAAATGTAGTGGTGAATCTAAATCAACTCCAAAGATGCTAAATCAAAAAACTTCGAAATGGCAGAATACTAATATTTCTCAAAAACCATGTCAAGATATCAAGCATAACCAACTTATATCATGACCAACCTAGACTCGTCATAGAGGTGGAGGCACAAACTTTCATAGGGATCCTTTATTAGCATCAATGCACATGTAGAAAAAAAATAGTGGGGCTCAATACCAAACACATGGATTTTCATTAGTAGTTTTCATGTGGGTACGTTACTTGGAGTTACCTAGAGATACATGGAATTACCTATAAAATATATTTTAGTGGAGCCCAAGTATCAATGAAAATGTGTGCAATAAATTATATAACTGTGAAAAAATGCATATTGGATAGAAAGTACTTATTTTATTATTGTGTTTTGGAGGTTAATTTAATGTGATCACATTGAGATCCTTAAAAAATCCATCAAAAACACCAATCCTGACATGAAAAGAATAAAATAATGAAGCATGTTTGACTTTTGAAGACAATAATTTGACATTATGAATATTAAAATATTAAACTTAATATGTTACAAGTTAACCAATATTAAAACATGTTAACCCAAGTTGACTCACGCGAAATTTGGCTAGTTGATTTCTTTTTAAAATTTTGATGGATTTGATGGAAATATTTAGCATAAAATGTGCTACTTAGATTATGTAGAACATGGTATGATAAAAATTCAATCTCTAACCAATAGGAAAAGAGATACACATGGATTATACTTGGAATATGGTGACTAATGGTTTAGGATAGGATTTTCATGCTCGTCTAACCTTATTAAGGCTGAACTCCTATACACGCTTCTTCTTAAGTGATACCATTGAGCACTTTGGTGGGCACACAATTCAATAAGTATACTGATTTGTGAATAGACTTTGCCCAATATGGGTATTCTAAGTGGGAATCTTTCAACATATAATGCATCATTTCCATGATGGTACAGTTTTGTCTCTCTATAATGTCATTTTATAGGTATGTAGGTAGTGGTCAAATTTCATTAGATGCCATGTTTCTTTAGAAAATAATATAAAACATTGATTTTGTACTCCCCCATTGATCTGAGTAGAGCGTATGCATGTTGTAACTAAATTTTCATTCCACAAAACCTTTGAACTATTTAATTATTTTAAAGGCTTGATCTTTAGTCTTTGAGCAATACAACCACATTTTCCATGTGTGACCATCGAAAAAGAGTTGAAAGTATCATAACACGATGTTACTAGAGGTCATGTGTATAGATAGCTTGGTGTGCACCAGATCTAATAGACCAATTTCATGATGACTACAATAGCCAAAGGGGGATCGATGTTGTTTTCGACCTAAGTAACTAAAACAAAGATCATTGGCCTTCTTGAGTGAGAGGTCTCTCACCATATCATGTATGTTGAGTGCAAGAAAATAGCCAATGCTTAGACGACTATATCTTTGATGCCATAATATGGTAGAATCATCAACCTTGACTACCAAGGCTTTATTGTCAAGGTGGACAATGTTGAATTCAAACATATTTCTTCTCTAAGACACTCAAGGACATCACAAAGAATCTATATGTAGAGGGTAGCACTCTCAAGACAATAGGTACAATAGAAGTGTCTATCACCTTTTTCCCTAATGCTTGTAACAAGTTCCACAACTAGGCAACTCATCTGAGGAATGATTCTACTTTTTCACCACTTTTCATCTTCAAGTAATGAAACTAACTCTACAAGTGTAAAATTTGGTTTTAATTATTTGCCTCACACACAATTTTCATATTTTCCCTTTGCATCTTTGGCACTTGCAAAATCTCAAAAAATTAGCTTGACCTCATCTCATACATCAAACATGATAATCAACTTGGCTTTCTATTTTGGCCTTGCCAAACTTTTGCTACTAGTCAACATCAGTTGTGTGTCTACTAATGGTGTCTTCAAACTCAAGATGATTTTGACTTTGGTTTCTCAAGGTGAATAACTACTCCCTCTCAAGAGTTGGGAACCTGGGAACATAATTTTCTGGACACTAATGGGCATGTTATTACACTAAAGAAAAAAGAAAGAAAAAACATTTAAAAAGTCCACAAAGTATACAAATAAAAAAATTACAATGCAATCTTGCTATAATTGATGCCTTTGTCAACAACAGTAGCATTGAAACCTCTTTTCAATATTGTCTTCAATTTCAACCATATAATCATCTTCAAGTTTGTGTCTTTCCTAGGGAGTTTGATTACGAGCTTTGAATATGAAATATTCTAACAAGCCTTGTACACCAGCTAATCAAATGTTAATGGCATCTCGCTCGTAGGGCTTCCTCAAGGGCATACAAGGATTTACATGCCTCTATATTAGCCAAAGGCATAAACTATCAAATTTGCAAGAGTTGATCTCTTTATTTGTTTATAGAAAAAAAATACTACAAATCCTAAGAGTTAAAGGGGAAACCTATGTGGTAGATGTTTTATGATAGTATTTTTTACATAATGGCAAAAAATTGGCAAAAAAATAAAATGGAATAGAAATTTATTGAATTAACTCAATCCATAACCCATTTTGAGGAAATATGTAATTAGTTTATAAACTTCAAAATTTTATAAAATTTTAGAAACTTTATAACATTAAAACACTTGAAAACTATACAGTGTTTCCCTAAATTTGTATGACGTTTAATTTTATACACTTTATGATAAAACCTTAGGCTAGGTGTTTCATTGTTGTTGGTATGCCATCATGCTAGGTTGGGCATCGAAGCATCATTACTCCTTAAGCCTTAGTGCCATGCTTCTGGAGGGCACTCGTTTTGGTGAGAAGCTCTAAGTGATAAATTATATCAGCCTTTCATACCTACTACTAACAAATGTTTATGGTGCTTATGTCCTTAAGTTGCTTCATTGGCCTTGTAATTATTACCAAAAAAACATGAGGAATATTGTCATTTGGGTTATGACTTAAACACAAATGAATATAAAATCTCACAAAAATTAATATCTTACGAAAATTTCTTATGGAAGCCTTCAACTTGATATAAAACAACCATATAGATTTCAATGCCTTTGCTCTTTTTTCTAACGCTTTCCTCTTCTTTTACCTCTTCACTCAAATGCTTGCTTCACACATGCACCTCATGTTGCTAATTTCCAAACAAATTAAATGTTTTATGCAACCCTCCATGCCTTGGCAAAATGCACAACCAAGCCATGTTGGGGATAATTACTACGTCAAACAACAAAAATATGAAACACCTTTCACCTGTGGATTCTTCTATCTAGCACCACTTAACACACATTTGTTGTCACACGTCTATTAAAGCATCCTTCACATGGATTTTTTATTTTATTTCATTTATCGTTGTGTTTCATATCTTCTTATGTTGTTGTACCCTTTCACATGTCCTTGTAGAGGTAGATCAATAAAATGCAATGAAGCTTGCAAAGAGAATGCAATGGTGTTCATTATTCTTTTTTCCAACTCTCCCAAGGTCTCTCTGCTCTAATACCAAATATTGGAATCAATTCAACATTTCTTAGATTCATTTTCAAAAAGAAAGCATACATATTTATGCAATTCCAAGTGTAACAAATATGTTTACACATAACCATGTATCCCTAAGTTGATGATAACAGTCTACTTTGTGAGTATGGCCACAACAACCTAACAAGAATATTTAAATAATAGTACACACCATAACAAATCATGTAGATAGTTTATTTAACCCATCAATGATGTAGTAAATATTATCTAACATGTTTGGCCCACATTTTGATTAGCTTTTTTGCTTAGGTTCTTCTATTGTTTGATAAACTTATGGACACGTTTTTTTTTCCAATTGTCTTGTTTTGATAAAGTTTCTCATGTTGTTTGAGTAAGACATCAATTTTAAACTCTTGTTCAAATGCATTAATCAAATCCTCCAATTTTAGAGTCAAATCAGGTTTTAGTTGGTTGTACCATTCTAGGTCATCGCTAGCAAGGGGTTTGGCAAAAAACTTGGCCGTCACATGTTGATTAAGATTCAATCCTTGTAAAGGTTGCCAAAATATTTGAGGTGGGCAGCAATATATTGACTACCATCCAATGTGATGCTAGGTTTGACATGTCTCGTGTCGATACACACCACGTATTGTGTTAAAGGCTTATTTTCTAGTGTTTACATGACCTTGTTTTAAATTGAAAGTTGTCTTATTTATTTATCGCTTCAATCAATAAGGGAGGTGACGACAATGCAAAGTGGGAGGGCCCCAATATATAGTTGATGACATTTTCTATTTATTTGCAAGATTTGGCGTTGAATTTAATTATTGGGCGTTGTTTATATTTGGCTCATTTGGTCCATGGCTTGTAGCATAAAGTTTTCCTTGTCCATTTGCGATTATTGTGATTTAGATTTTTCCCAAGCCCTAATTTGGATTTTGAAATGGTGTGATGTATGAAGTGGTATAAAGTTTTCCAAAGGTTGCATGACCTTGGGTGTGTTATTTTGAGGGATATTCCCTACTTTTGTTACCCAAGTTACACCCTTTTTTATCAAGGTTGAAATAGTTGCAACATTTTCGGCCATAGTTGGAAAAGACTAGAAGAGATGCAGACATATAAATGAGAGGAACAAAAAACAGAAAGAGAAAAAAAATCCAGGGAGAAAGTTGAAATGTTTCCATTCACACATAAATATGGTGTTTACTTGGGGGTATAGTTTTTACAATAAATGTCATGTCATTCAACAAGATGCTAAGTTGTTCAAGAGGTTTACTGTGTTTTAGATGATGCATGATGTAGTCAATCATTTCAATATTTTGACCTAGGGGTTGTCATTTAGCTCAATATGGTGGTACTTCCCCTTTTTCAAATGTATCACAACCATATCCTTCCTCACTTTTCAATATAGTTCAAATATTGGTAAGTTTACCAAGTTTGTTTGTAGAAATTTGATTTCCCAAAGACCTAATGTGGGGTTGTTTTTGGTTGGCCATTTTCTAGTTGCACTTTTACAAACCATCTAGCTTTTGCCACTTTGACATTTTTGGTTGGTGTAGGTTTTACTTGAGTAAGGGCAATCCAACTTGACTCTTTAGCAATAGTAATTCCCAAATGATTTAGTGTGGAAAAGGTTGAATAACCATTGAGGACCTTAGAAGGTGTAAGGTTAGAAAAGAAATATCTGAGAGAAGATATGATTGAAACTAGGGAAATGTGAACCAAAAAAGCAAGCTTCACATTGGGTTCAAAAACATGTACCTCGAGAAGAGGGAAATTTCGCTTAAGACTATAACTTAATAAAGGGAGGGCTTCTCTTAGTACACACTCATAGGAAATGTGTAGGAAATGTGTAGGCAATGTGTAATTAGTAAATTTAGGCAATTGAGAGGTTAGCACATAATAATAATAATAAACCAACTAGCATGTATAATCAAATTAAAAAAATGAAAGTGTAGACTAAATCATTTTGGGGAGACTTCTTGACGCATTGATCTTCCCTTTTGACCAAAGCAAGCATGGTATGATATGAGATGTTGTAGTTAAATCAAGAGGGATAAAGAATATCAAATAGACCATGTATGGGATGCTTAAGACTAGTGTATGTTTTGGTGTTTCTGTAATCGTGGATTCAAATATGTCATAGTGAACAATGTTACTTTGTCCTTGAAGCGTTGTAAAGTATCCATGGTGAAAACTTTTTATAAATGCGAGCAAAAATGAGCAAAGCTATTTTCCTTTGAAAATGGCCTTAGAGATAAACCATATATATGTATATCAATTCCTAGGGCAATATTTCATGAAAGCCAATGTTTTCGACTAGGGCGAAATACATTGGCATAGTTTATGGAAGAAAAACAACTCTTTGGACATATTAGGCTCAATTTAAATTTTATTGAAACTGTTCATATAATTGTTTTTCCTCAAAGTGCGTTGACATATTCCACCCTAATTTGACCTTAAAAGTTTAGATATTTGTTTTTTATTTAAAGTAAATTGGTGTATTCTACTCTGGCGAAAAATTTAACTTTCTTGGAACATTAATATAGAAAATAACAAGCATGTATATATTCAATCCCTAAGGCCACTTCCAAAAGAAGACATAATAAGGGAGAAAATTAGGGGAAAACAAACTTATTAAAGAAGGAAATAGGTGAACAAAAAATGTGCTAAGGCATTATCAAGACAAAATGGTAAACAAAATGTAAATGCCTAGGCACATGCTCACGACAAAATTACCCCAGTTGAGCCATTTTTTATCATAATCAGTGGGTTAGTGCACCAAGAAGTCGTCGATAATAATAATAATAAATGTTAGTAAATCATTTTTTGAATGTAGTCACATTGTTGCACATTACATGTAAACCCACCATGTTGGGACCCTTTGGTCACCAATGATGGGTGTAACCTAGGTCCACTAGATTAGGTTCAGTGTGTTGTTCTTTGGGATTATTGTTTACCAAACCCAAAATGTTACAAGTTTGTGATATCTTTTGATTTGGGTCCATTTAGGCCTAATTTGGCATGGTAGATTCATGATGGCCTACCTTAATCATCAAAAAAGATTGAAATGTGTATCATAATAATCCAAGATAAGATGACTTTAAAAATACAAGAAAGAGTTGCACTAATTTTGATCGCCACTATTTTGATAATTTGGCACATTATGTGTATTATCTATATCTTGTATTATACTCTCTTTACTATTAAATATAATTATATTGCTTGTGAAGTTAATTGATCTTGAGGAATGAAGTAACATCTTCTCACAAATGTTTTCTATTCTAATACAATAGATTTTGCATTCAAAATATATTATAAAGAATAATATATTGATATCATTCACATAAGCAATCTCATGATATTACTAATTTAACCAAATGTTCTTTTAAGCAAACAAAAATTTGTGCAAGGTTTATTGCAAACATTGCTTAGATGACCATGCTAATTGCATTTCAATTACTTATTATGCATTTTATCTCAAATAAAAATGGTGTGAACTTAAGGTCACATGTTTGCACCATAATGTATAGACATATATTTATTAAAAGATCAACAGCTTGATACCATTTTGAGAGTGATTTACAACAAATATTTAAAAAAAAACATAATTAAACCACAATGTATCATCTTGTGGGTTTCCTTAAGGAAGGAATCTTTGGAATCTTCAAGCAACGCCACCAAATGTGTTTTCTTTGATGTTTTACTCTTCGTATCTGAATTGGCACACTTACTCTAGTTACTTGTTTCACATGATGACCATGAACTTTATTGGTAGTTTGCAACTTTGGGGGCCTCAAAAAATTTTGTAGGCATTGAAGCCCTAAGAAAATAACAAAAAAGAAACAGAAAAATAGTTGGAAAATATGATTTATGGATATTAATATAAAATGAAACAAATGTTTAACAAGATCTAAGCACAATTATTACTTCAATTGGTTCACCCTTGAATAATGGTGAGTTATGCATTGCAAATAATACTATAAAATTCATAGATTCATGGCCATGTCTTAGTCACCTTTTCCATACAATTATAATAAAATGTGTTGAAAACTCGTTTTAAATGTTAAAAGGGACAATTTTGAATAAAACACCATTTAAAGTGCATTCTAGATAACATTGGAAAAATAATAATAACATTTTTGAGTTGTACTTTGATATAATAATAAAGTAGACCACAATGAAATAAGGTTGTAGATATTATTTATTTACACTATAATACATTTATTATCCTTAAGTTCAAATGGAAAACAATAAGTTAAAAATATAATAACAAAGATCAATTTAAATAAAAGGGTATTTAGCATAAACAAATATAATTAGTATGGCCAAAATGTCATTGAAACAAACGAGTGTCTTGACAACCTTTAGCTTTTTATTATGGGTAAATGATTTCGATGGGCTATCGACCCATGACATAACACATTCGTGGGAAGAATTATACATGGGTCATTTTTATGAGTGAGAGGTGGTTTAGCCACTAGACCATAGCCCTTTGGAGATTGTCTTGATAACTTTTAGTGATGACTCACTCAGAAAAACATCACGTCAATAAGAATATTTGTAGCGAATGGTATGACGAAGATTGCAAAGCATTATAAATAAACAAGTTGGTCGCACTTATTTTGATAAAAGGGAAAACTCTCTTTGAAGAATACAAAAAAAAAAAAGTATTTCATTGAAAAAAAATAAATATATGTTTTCTCAATAAAAAAAGAGAAACTAACTAGCAACCTCAAGAACCACACCAAACAAATGGGTACAATTACATTTAAGGAATTTCAAATCAGATGGTATTGAACAGTCGAAATGATGATAGAAGGAACTTGAAGGAAGAATCTCTAGCATTCTATGAGGGAAATAAGCCTGATTACAAAATAAATATTGAGGCTTCAAGCTTGTAGTAAATGAAAATGAACTAAGCCTCGTGATTGGGTAGTTGAAGTAAATTGTATAATGGCGGACAAGTCAATACTTCACATAGTGTAATGATTACATATTATTTACTAAATTTGAGTTTATCTTAATTATACATATATTTTGTTTTGAAATTTTTATTTTTTGTTCCAAATTCCTAATCTTTTCTCATTGTTAAGCAACACAAGAAACAAGCATTCATTGAAAGATTTATTTTATTTTATTTTTGTACCTTGCATTACAAACAAGATAAACACAAGGATTTATTTGAAGGAACTTGTCTCATAGAATATCTCTAGTTTCATTCATTCTCAAAATTCATTCAACTACGTAAACTTTCCCCACTTAGGAAGTCAAAATCAGGGTCAAATTTGAATAAAGCAAAACCATTCGAAACCCTTTTCTCAAATATGCTTTGCACATTTATATGCATCCACCTTGTCATGCTCTAGATTTGTTGTTTAACTCTTCCACTTTGTGCTACATAACGCTTGTCACTTTTCTACCAATAGCTCATGATCTCATTTGGAGCTAAGCTGGATTTTGGAGCCAACGATTTTTGACACTTAAGTTTGACATGAACAACCTTTCTTCACTATGATGCCAACTTCAAATGTTTGAGCAATCAGAACAGTTTTTTTGACACCAAATTTTGATGGTCAGATTTGGTGTTTGTTGAAACAGATTCCCTTTTATATTCAAGATCTAATTAATCCCTTCCAAAAAAAATTGTGATAAGATGTAATAGATAGTCTACTCCATAACATTCACTTCATAAGCATATGTGCATCAACATGCAATAATTATGAGGTGTAAGATATGAATGGCACACATAATGTACCATCACTTGACACTTGATTAATGAATGATGTGTGTGAGTGTAAATATGTCATTGCCCAAATCTTGGCTGGTCATTTCATATCGGCGTCATATTAAACAAAGGCAGGCCTAAAGGCCTAAATGAATATAACACACTATAAGGTATGCAAGTCTAAATTATGGAAACCAAGATACTGTAATATTATTGTAATATAATATTTATAATCCTAGGTGTCATTGTAGGAGAACTTTTGTCTCGTAGTGGTAAGATGGAGAATCTTTGTATGTAGCTAAAGAGTCATCTTAGAATATGAATTAAATGGTCACAACCTTGGATATTTATTGTTGTAATCTTTCATTCTCAATTAATGCAATTGCAATATCTTTGGTTTGCACCAAATATTGTCATCTATCTTCCCTAACATTGGTATTAGAGCACAGGGTTTCTTATTCAATTTGATTTCTCCATTCTCCCTCAAGTTGTCATGTCCCCCTTTTGATCGTGGAGCCATTGAAGACACTTAGCCTTGTTTTGTTTCCCAAAGGCTAAGGGAAAAAGGAAGAAGAAGAGAAACACTTGGGATTTTTTGAGAGCAATTATAAAATTACTTTATTATTCTAATTTTCACTTAAAAAGGGTACATTTGAGGGTCATGCGCACTCAAGTGATTAAGTGGAAGCTTATAAGAAAAGGTCCTTTTAATATTTGAATTGTTTTCCCTCCCTTTTGGATGCACCCCTTTGGGGAAATGCTATAAAGGTAAGGGGGGATCTTGTGGAGAGGTTCATGTTATTTTTGATAATTGAATTTGTAAGCTTAAACACAAAAATGCTTAACTTAGCCATTGAGGACGAAACCCTTCAATGAAAGTTGGAGTAAGGATGAAAACCCTTATGTTCAACTAGGGCATCCTCATTTAGGGGTTGCAAGGAGCATCATTGGTTTAGAATTGCAAAACAAACATCATTTTTAGGGCAGCGAAGTATTCTAGGTGTGGTGCCTAGGGTTTGAGGACAAGGTTGGCAGCGATCTAGGGTTTGAAGACTCTTAAGGACAACGATTGGTTTGATAAGCTCAATAACCCTTCACTAGGGTTGGGCAACTCAGTTTGGGAGTGTTTTTGGGGCAATTTGAGGGCTGCCATTGGCCACAAATGTAGCGACCTACTTAGAAATTAATTCACACATTTTGTAAGGTCAAAATTGGCCTATTTGGAGATCTGAATTCATAGTTATATTCCTGATATTTTTATGTTATTTTCAGCTGTTTAATTGAAGGAAATTCTAATTTTCAAGTGGATATCATTAGCTGTATTTTTGGATATTTTTTTGCAATTTTTGGAGTCATTGAATATTATTTTCATGACATTTTTTGGCACTTATAGCAGTCTGCAATTTATTTTAAATTATCTAGGGTTTGAATAAATTTTGAAAAATTGCTTGTTTCCATAGGTTTTGTTCGATAACCCATTTGTTTAGTTTTCAGCCCTAAAAAGAATATTTTAGTAGTATCATAGCCAATTTCTTGACTAGATAGGGGGTGTGAGTGACTACAATGGATTGACAACCTAGGTTTTTGCCAAAAGAGTAATACAAAGATCCCATTCAAAAGGTGGGGATGAAGAAGAAGACAATGGATGAAGTCATGGATGATTTGTTGCAAGTTATGCAGATTCTCAGAAGGAACTAAGGGCAATAGGTCCCAAGGCTTTGATAAAGGCTATAAGGTCAAGCCCTAGGCATCAAGAGCCCCCCTTAGAAGAAACAAGGCCAACAGAAGTGATGAGTGTTTCATCATCACAAAATGATTTCCCCTTGACAATGAGAGAAAAGGGAGAGATCATGAAACACAAACACAAAGGAGAAGGAAAGTCAACTTTGCAAGATGGGGGAGAGAATTGTGTGGTGCCCAATTATTGGAGGATAAAGTTGACAAACAACTTGCTGATTTCCAGAACAACAGTGTGGAGAAACATGTATTTGAATAAGAAATGGGGAATCACAAGGATAGAAGGGTTTCCACAAACCCTACTTCACCAAAGGAGGACAAACTTGTTTGTAACCCAAAGTATGAAAAGCTTGGTAACATATCAGATTCACTGTGTCACACTATGTCGTTTCAGATTTATTGTCCTCATAAGAAGCATGCTAAAAGGGGTGATAAAATGAGGCATATAGTTTACAACATGGGGCATAGGGACCCTTTGATTCAAGTTGATAATTGTTGTTGCCAAAAGGTGTGGGATCTTGGTAATATTATGAGATCTACAAAGGGTAGCAATTCTGATTTTAATATATTTGCAGTTGTTCCTTTCATTGGAGTAAAGGAAAAATCAGAGTTGGTTTCAAATAAGTATGAGGAAACTTTAAAACATGTGAAGAATCATTTAAATTCTTGTTTTAAGAACCTTACGAATTCTGAAAATGTAGGTTCAAAGCAACCTTGTGAAAGGATTAAATTTCAGTTTGTGATAAGAAAAGAAAAATCATATTTGAATCGGAAAATTGGTACCTTGAAGCCCTTTGAACAGCAAAGGGACAACACTTTGGAGCAACCTACGGTTGCAAGTTCAGAACATCAGAAATCAGATCTTTGGGGCAGCAAAGGGAGCTACAATTGGAAGACATTTGGTAGAGCCAAGCATTTTGGGGCAGCTAAGTGCTATTTTTTTTTTAGTACCAAAAACTTGATATTTTGGGGCAGCAAGGTGAGATTTTACATCAAGCTTGTGGGCAGCAAAAGGCGTTGTAAATGGTAGATAATGAAAGGGAAGAGACTTTGGAGAGTATGAAGGGAACAAGTGAGCCTCAAGAAGAAATTTTTGAAGTTGTTGAAGAAACCAAAGTTGAGAAAGAACACAAGCCCTATAAGGCAAAAATATTTCAAAATAACTCTATAGAAAGGTATGTTGTAGAAGAGAAGGTTGATGTTTGCATTGATTCTAACAATAGTTCATTTTCATCGTATAACTCTAGTTTTCATGAGGGAAGATGGAAAAAACAATTGTTGGTAACAATTGAGAGAGAAGTACAAGCCCTAACAAAGTTGGACAACACAAAAGGATTCTTTAAAGGATTAATGCAAAATGTGGTGAGGGAACACTTGAAGGAAATTGTCACGATTGTGGATTTACATACAATCAAGGAGGCAATGGAAACAACAAAATCAGAATATCTTCATGTAGTCAAAGACAAGGAGGTGGCCATTAAATTTGCAAATGAGGCCTTAAATGTTCATAAGACAATGAAGCTTAAGGTTGATAAGCTCACCCTTGAGCTTGAATCAACTAAGGACTCCTTAAAAAATAGTCAAAGGGCACTTCTTGAGGTAGAAAATCAGATTTATGTTGCAAGGAAGTTTAGGGAGCAAGAGAATGAAGCAAGGGCAAGGGAAATTGAGCAAGTAATTGATGAGCTTGTTAGACTCCAAGAAGACATTGATTTGGGATATTTTTCAGAAAATTCAGAAATTGCAAATGTAAAATTTGCGCAAAAGGATAGGAATAACTCCCAATATTTTGGCAATCCACTTTTTGAGATGGATGTTGACCTAGTTCAAAGTTTAGATTTTATATGGGATCCAGATGAAACTTTCAGACCTTGGAAAGAGGCTGCAAATTCCAAGTTGGGACAGCCACCTCAGCATGTGGGAATCCATCCCACACCATGTTCGGTAAGCATAAAAAATTCTGGAAATTATTGTTTGGGGCAGCCCTTTTGATTTGCAAAACCTCGGCTCATTGCGAGCATGAAAAATTCTGAACTATTTTGGGAAACTCAGCTCTTATCATACTCAGAAAATTCCGAGTTTTTTGTGAGAACTTAACCCACTTCAAGGGCAGAAAATTCTGAGTTTTATGTTGACATTGAGCTTGCACCATGTGTTAAAAATGCTGGTTATTTCAGGGGAACCCAACCCACCACATGTGCCCGGAAATCTAAAAATTGTTGAACTCAGCCCATCTCCTATGACAAGTTTGAATTTTTTGAGTGGGAACAACCCCTTCAAAGTGTGAAAGCTCAGTCTGTTTCTAATGCAGGAAATTCGGGAAATGTTGTCATGCGGCAGCTACCTTCAAGGACAAAAACTCAACTCTCTCTAAGCATGGTAAATGTCCTAGACTTTGAAAAGTCTGTGATAGGGCAGCAGTATTTAGGCATGAATGTTTACTCCTTTTTGAATGAGTATGCCTTGAAGGAATAAATTCAAAGTTCAGAATTAGAAGGTTGTGTGGAGGCCACAAATACTTCCCATCTTGTGGGGAAGGAAGGGCAACCTAAGGGCAGCTTGAGAGTTAAAGGAATTCTACGTTGGTTTTGCATTCACATGCCATCTTAGAGGTATGAGTGGAAAGGGCAGCTTGGAAGAGAACTATGGGCCAGGTGGGTGCTTCATTGGACCTCAGGGCAAGGTTGCCTTCTTTATGAAGGTGTGCACATGGGAATTCCGAAAATGGGCACTCAAGTGGATCACAAAAAAGGCATGGTTTCAGTTTTGTGTGAGTTTGTTTATTTCTGAAAAGGTTGTGAACCATATCATAGGATGGAAAGAAGAGCCTTGAGGATCATAAGCAGCTATGAGGGGTGTTTTTGTACCACCCTAAAGGAGCTTTGTTCATAAACTTGGGGAAGCATTGGCTGGAAATGGTGGATCCCACGAAGGAAGAAGGAAGGCACTTGTCTAAGGTGCATAAAGGGATAAGAATGATGGAGGGCAGCAACTATATCTCTTTCTTCCATGCTGCCCATGACAGTTTCAACCCATTTATTGCGAGTTCAAGGGTCATCAAATCCAATGAACTTCAAACGGGTGAGTGGCAGTTGAATGGTTTCATATCTTGGGGTAATAAGTACTCTGATTTGTGTGCAAACCGCCAGTCAATCACAAGGAAAGTGGCTGTCTTGGTTATATCTTTTGCAAATTCGAAGGGTTGTTGCTTGTTGGGAAGCAAGGAAAGAGAGTCGAGCCACCCCCACATGGAGCATGAAGGAAGAAGATCCTCCATTTTGACTAACATGTTTGTGTCTTGTTTAGGTGTTGCCAGGTGGATAATCAAGGCCCAGATTTCCAGCAATCACCTTACTGGAACAAACTTTTCCAACCCCTACATTGTTGCAAAATCAAGGAATTCCTCTTCTTTTGTCATCTTGTTGGGAAGCCCAAGGTGCAAGGCCTCGAGGGAGAGAATGAGGAGGACATTGTGCTGCTATTGTATCATTTATAGCTTGAGTGAGCAGCCAAGAGTCTTCAAGTACAACATGAAAAGGCTTCAACAGGGGGCCTCCCTTCCATGGGAAGAAGCGACAGTTGAGCTTTGAATGGGGATAATTGTTAGAACATCTCCATGGATGTTGTTATTGCTTGAGTACAAGCAATTTTGGGCGGGGAGGATTGGCATGTCCCCCTTTTGAACGTGGAGCCATTGAAGACCCTTAGCCCTGGTTTGTTTCCCAAGGGTTAAGGAAAAAAGGAACAAGAAGGGAAACACTTGGGGTTTCTAAAGAGCAATTATAAAAGTACTTTATTATTCTAATTTTCACTTAAGAAGGGAACATTTGAGGGTCATGGGCACTAAAGTGATTAAGTGAAAGCTTATAAGAAAAGGTCCTTTTAATATTTGAATTATTTTCCCTACCTTTTGGACGCACCCCTTTAGGGAAAGGCTATAAAGGTAATGGGGGGATCTTGTGGAGAGGTTCATGCTATTTTTGATAATTGAATTTGTAAGCTTAAGCATGAAAATGCTTAACTTAGCCACTGAGGATGAAACCCTTCAATGGAAGTTGGAGTAAGGACGAAAATCCTTATGTTCAACTAGGGCATCCTCATTCAGGGGCTGCAAGGAGCATCACTTGTTTGGAATTGCAGAATAAATGTCATTTTCAGGGCAGCGAATTATTCTAGGTGTGGTGCCTAGGGTTTGAGGACAAGGTTGACAGCAATCTAGGGTTTGAAGACCCTTAAGGACAGCAATTGGTTTGATAAGTTCAACAGCCCTTCACTAGGGTTGGGCGATTCATTTTGGGCATGTTTTTGAGGCAGTTTGAGGGCTGCCATTGGCCACAAAGGCAGCAAACTATTTAGAAATTAATTCATACATTTTGTAAGGTTAAAATTGACCTATTTAGAGATCTGAATTCACAGTTATATTCTTGGTGTTTTTATGTTATTTTTCAGCTATTTAATTGAAGGAAATATCTGATTTTCAAGTGGATATCATAGGCTGTATTTTTTTATATTTTTCTGCAATTTTTGGAGTCATTGAATATTATTTTTGTGCCATTTTTGGGCACTTACAGTAGTCTGCAATTTATTTTCAACTATCTAGGGTTGGAATAAATTCTGAAAATTGCTTGTTTCAATAGGGTTTGTGGATAACCCCTTTATTTAGTTTTCAGCCCTAAAAGGAATATTTCACCAGCCAATCAAATTCATTCAATTCAGTGCTTTTTAATGACAAGGATTGGGTATTGGCTGATAGAAATCATTTTTTTCTGGTTTTGGCAGAGTTTTAAGGTGTCTCAGGTTGATTGAAGGCTTTTCCTTGTCTCATGAAAGGTGTTTTAGCTAAATAATGGAGTATTTATTCTTCTTTGGGCTACGTAATCATTGTTGCCAGCTATTTTGACTATCTTTCAGCTGCATGGTTGGCGTTTGACAGGTTGGCATAGCTATTGTGGACTGGTTCAAGGCTTTTTACAACGTATTGTCTTGAGTTTGACTATTCTAGCCTGACATTGGTCTGACAAAAGGGCATTGCAGCTGTTTATTCCCTCCTTTCACTACACATCTATTTGAGAGGTAGCGTGGCACATTCAGAACTGTTGTTTGCTGATTTCAAATCACATTTGGCTGCCTTTTGTCCCACTTTGGACTGTGTTCCATTAAAACCAGCTATTTCAAATCCTTCTCTGGTATTCTAGGAGTTGTTGGCAATTGTTCTAAGACTGCATCGTTGTTCTGGCAATTGTTTGGTGTTGTACGAGTCTAGCTCGACACACTTCAAACTAGTTCCCACACCGACATCTCACGCAGGGAAGAAAAGTCCTTCGAACTCACTTGAGGTGTGAAGGAATGGAGGATTCGGGCTGGGGTCGTATTAGTTGTGTGCAATGGGAGGGCAGTGTCCGAGAGAAGTGGGAGAGGGAGATAACTAGATAACTCGGAGACCACACACAAATACTATTAGATAATCATACAACAAACAAGTATTCAATATATTCTCTTTATTAAAACTACTCTATTGAATACAAGGGAGCAAATTAATTTAGACAGCACACCAGGTGCTCTCACCCTACAATTCGGAGCTTACTCACAATTCTTATCTCTCCCTGGTGCAATCTAATAGCAGTGCTCTATCCTGCTCTCTGCTCTGGGTCACTAGCTCTCGCTCTCTATTGTTCATCGCTCCTTGTCTTTGCTTCACCGACTGGCTTCTCTCTCATTCGACTGATAACTTCTCTGCTTCCTTCTCTTTTGCTCACTTTGTCTCTCCTCTTTGGCGATCCTCTATTGCCTAATCCCATATTTGAAATTCCAAATTAACCCAATGCAAACCACCACGTTGTCCACCACCATACCACTATAACTCCATGTCGAGGTCCATAGCCAGCCAATCCTCATGTCGCTTTGCCCTGCAATTCCCTATGCGGTTCTTGGGTCGACATGGCTGCTTCTCTCTGGGTCCTACCACTTTGTCATGTAGCAAGGGTTCTGACAACTGACACCTGCTTTGCTAGCAATTTTGTTAAGGGGTGTGCGCAAGTTATGTGGTTTGGATTATGTGCGCCTCTCGGCTAGTGATGTTGAACTCACCTAAAGCACGTAAGCACACACTTGTCTAGTACTTAGCTGATTCAAGGGTCAACATTTGGATTGTTTCAAACTTGCATGAAGCTTTTTAGCAGAGCATGGCAGTGTTCAAAAGTGTGTTGGTTGTCTATTTTGCCTTGCAAAGTGTTTAAACAAGGTGGAGGAAGCTTCAACAAAGGCGTTTCAAACATTCTCTCTCATCCATTTCGTGCCAAAGCCCATCAACTTGAGATAAGTCAGTTTTATATGCATTTTAAGCTTTTTCTTTCTCAATAAAAGCATAATATTTGAATAGAGAACATTCCCACAAGGGAATAATTATCTTTATTATTCTTTTTTTTACTTATAAAAAAATAACTCAATCAAAATTGCAAGCCAAGTGAATTATTTTTTCTAAAATAAGCAAAATTTGAAAAAAAATCAAATTGTGCAAAACAAACCAATTCGCAATAGTTCCTCTGGTTCACATTTACGAGTCGAGTCGTCGTGATCGAACTACTGCACTTAGAACCTAACATAGCTTTAACAAAGTCTATGACTTAGTCCCTATAAACTGTCGAGGAGAAATAAGGAAAAACTCATTTTCTCATTCCCTTTGTTAGATATTTACGACTATTGCTAGACATAAATCCCAAAAACGATCAAGAACAATCCAAGTATATAGGGTAATCACGTCTACATACAAAGACTTCTTGTTAAGTGGGTGTCATAGATAGAGCAAAGCCTTTTTACATACTGCCTAGGTACCATGTATCATTCTGCTCGCACGTACTTTAACATCTCTTTCACATACCATCGGGTATATAGAAAGGATGAGCTTCTTTTATGTATCGACGGGTATATAGGAAGAGCAAGCATATAGAGAGGTTTGGTATATTAGTCGGGCAGTATATAGAAAAGGAGACTTTTTTTTAGCAATAAAGAACCATTACATCTCATATGGCAAGCATCCATTTATCAAAACTATTGTTGGCACAATCCTAACCGAGAAAGAAACTTGGTTAGAATGGTTTAGATAGGTGGAAAACACATTTGTGGTTCAACATCTATGATAGTAAGATGATCAACCAACCAAACCGAAAAATGCAAAGGAGATACCATCATGGAAGCAGAAGAACTCTAAAGCATTGGCCTTGATGAGTGTCTCAATTGATGCAAAGGTGTTTTGTCACATTTAAGAGTGCAACACTCCTTGGAAAGCTTTTCACAAATGGAAAGAACTATATGATTCTCACTCAGAATTGGAGTTCATATAACTATAGTTGAAAATGTTCAATTTAGAGCTGAAAAATAGGGATGTCATGAGTTTGGCTCCTAAAATCCATGCAATCAAGCATGATGTTGTTGTCGCTGGCATAAAAAATGATGTCTATATGACCACCTTCATAAAGGTTTTTCTTCCTACATACTCAACCTATCTGGGGTTGTTGCAAGCAAGCAATTTGTTGAAGACTCACATTTAATCAATTGGTTAAGAAAATGGCCAAAAAAGAAAAAGCTTTTGGAAGAAAAATAGAGTCCACTAGAGAAAGCATTTGTTATGCAAATCAAAAGGGCAACTCTTCCAAGAATACAAAAATGAAAAGAGCAAAGGAAAGAACAAAGGGTGAGGAGGCAAATCTGGTAAAAACAATAGCTAGCATCAAGATAAGCAAAATGACAAACAATACATGTATTGCAAACACTATGATAGAAAAAGGAGTCATGAGACCCATGAATGTAAGACATCATGGAAGAAAATTGAAGCCTATAGAAAACAAAAAGTAGAAGAGGAAAAGGAAAAGGAAAAGGAAAAGAAGAAAAACTCTATGATTCAACTTAGTTCTCTTGTGATTGTGTGCTTTCCATCTTTGATGAAGCGAATAATGCTTCAAAGAGTACAACCTGGGATAATGCTTGGGTTTTAGACAATGGTGCCACTCAGCATATTACTTTCAAAAGGGACTTCTTTGAGAAGTTTCATGAAGAAAGTTGTGGTTCAATGTATTTGGCAGATAAAACAAAAGTATGCAACCTCAAGGCAAGGGTACAATCTGACTCAAGTCACCAAGAAAACCAGAGTTCATTCTCTGTAATGTACTATATCTTCCTCATTTGAAAAGAAACTTCTTGTCTCTTGTGTTATTGATGATGGAGAGGTGAAAGTCACGATCAAATGTGATAACACAGTCGTTCTAACCGGATTCGAGGAAGGAAAATTGTTGAAACTCAGGGCTGAGCACTCAATGCCAAGAAATTTTTGCTCACCTCGTAAGAGGAATGCTAGCTAGTCTTCTCTGACATTCCATATTTGGGCACACACACTATGACAACATCCACACATGCATAAAAATGGTGTTGTAGGCTTGCCGACTTTGCCCATAAACCTTGAAAAGTGTGAACCTTGCATATTGGAGAAACATGAAAGAGAACCATTTCAAAACTCATAATAGAAAGCTGACAGGAAGTTGTAGCTAGTTCACTCTGATCTGTGTTCTCTCCAAATCTTCTCCATTGGCAGTCACAAACACTTCATGTTGTTCATTGATCACTACAACAAAATGACTTGGATATATATTTTGAAAAAGAACTCAAAAGCCTTTGAAACGTTTCAAAAGTTTTGAACCATGGTTGAAAATGAAACTCAATCCAAAATTGGCATACTCAAGATTGATAATGGATATGAGTTCACTTCACAAGGGTTTGAAACCTATCTCAAGCAAAACAAAATCAAGCATCATCTCACAGTCCCTTACACTCCACAACAGAATGGAGTAAATGAGTGGATGAACCGAACTCTCATAAGTATGGTTCGGACAAATGTTGTTCTTCAAAGGGGTAAATCAACACTTCTAGGTAGAAGCAGTTCAAACAATAGTATACCTCTGCAATAGGTCACCATCAATAGCCCTACTAATGAAGACTCCATATAAAGTCTATTTTGGTCATCTCCCTTCAGTGCAACATTTTTAGATTTTCGGATCCACATGCTATGCATTGATTTTAAAGAAAAGGAACAAACAAGAACACAAGAGTCACAAATGCATGCTTTTGGGGTACTCTTGAGTTTTCAAAAGCATATAAGTTATAAGATGAGAACAATAAGAAAATTATCATTGCAAGGGATGTTGTCTTTTGTAAAACTAAAAAGAACAACACAAGTATCAGTCAACAATTGAATTGACTGGAGAAATATACCAAATTTCATGTTTTTAAGGAGGTTGATAAGGAGTGGAAACTACCAAGCTGGAGTACGGTAGACGCAGAGGGAATTTCCGGTGGAGAAGTGAAATGCACGGAGATCGGGAAGAACACCATTCAAATAGTGAAAGAGGAACTGGTAATTGGGAAACACTTGAATCTCTATTGCCTCTTGAATTTGAAAATGACACTCCCCTTATAGATGACAATGAAACTTCATCAGAGAATGGTCCAATGGCAGAAAATGGAGCTTCAAATTCAGAAACTGAGGCACATGTGATTTAGCAAGCTACATAGAAAAAATCCAAAATGGGCCAAACAAATATTGAAAGATGTCATACCTGATGAGGTTGGAAAAACAGTCACAAAAAGTGCACACAACCGTACAACAATCAAACAAGTTCCTAGATGAACTTCAAGATAAGATAGAAAAGCTTACCTTGGAAGACCCTCATGAAGAAGTCAATGTTGCATTTGACTCTGAACCCACTTCTTTCAAACAAGTTTAAAAGCTCAATGCATGGAAAAATGCAATGAGAAATGAGTATGATGTGTTGCTCAAGAATGGAACTTGGAAATTGGTTGATCCTTCAATCGGTTGTAAACCAATTGGCTACAAGTGGGTCTTTTGCAACAAGTACAGAGATGGCTCACATGACAATCACAAATCAAGACTTGTCGCAAAAGGATTTGCATAAAAAGAAGGAATTCACTCCAATGAAATCCTTGCACTTACAGCAAAATGGACTACCATTTAAACCATGTTGGCTCTGGAAGCTCACAACGAATGGAAACATTATCAAATGGATGTCAAAACTACATTTCGGAATGGTAACGTCAAGGAGCCAGTGTACATGACACAACCTGAAGGTTTTGCAGTAAATAGCCAAAATCACAATGTGTGCAAACTAGAAAAATCATTGTATGGTTTGAAACAAGCCCTAAGAGCATGGTATGACAAACTCACTAAGCACCACCTGAACAAAAACTTCAAACATTTTGAGTTTATAGATGCAACTCTTTCTGTCAAAACAATTGACAAAAGGGTTGTATTTCTAGTGGTGTATGTTGATGATCCAATCATCACAGGAACCAATGAAAAATACACTGCAAAATTCAAATTATAGTTGATAAAAGGCTTTGAAATGACGAATTTGGGTTATCTTCATTACTATTTGGGTTTTGAAGTAATTCAAAAACCAAAGTATATCTTCATCACTCAATAGAAGTACATTTGTGAAATTCTGAGCAAGTTCAAAATGACAAATTGCAAGCCTCTCGATATGCCCATGGAACAAAATCTGAAATTGATGTCAGAAGCTACCATAGATTTAGTAGATGCTATTAAATAGAAACAACTCATTGGAAGTCTGATCTATGTGACCACAACTAGACCAGATATTTCTTTCGTTGTAGGTGTTCTTTCACGATTCATGCAACTTAGAGAAAGTCATTGAGTAGAAGCAAAAAGAGTCCTTCAATATTTCAAAGAAATATAGAATTTTGGGCTCAAATACTTCAAGGCAAGGGACTTTACACTGGTCGATACTCAAATTCTGACTATGCTGGTGATTTTGAAGATGAAAAATCTACTTCAGGTTTTCTAATGAATCTAGGAACAACAATTGTCAACTGGAAGTCAAAAAAGCAATTAGTGTCAGCATTTTTTTCAGCTGAATCAAAATGCATTGCAGCTTCATAGGCAACTCAAGAGATTTTTTGGCCCAAAAAGGTTCTTTCAGACTTGAAAAAACAACAGGGTTTGCCAACACCTCTCATTGTTGACAACACATCTAGAATTCAAATGGCAAAGAATCTAGTCTTTCACAACTGAACCAAACACATCAACACCAAATTTCATCTGATTCAGCATTATGTGAAAGATGGCAATGTAAAATTGCTCCATTATCCTACTGTAGAGCAACCAACAGACATCTTGACAAAAGCACAAGGATGAGAAAATTTTGAAAAGTTTGGAGGCGTGCTTGGACTCATAATAACCCCTATAGATTAAGGGGGAATTTAATATTATTGTAATATAATATTTATAATTGTAAGTATCATTGTAGAACTTTTGTCTTGTAGTAGTAAGCTAGAGAGTCTTTGTAGGTAGATGAAGAGTCATCTTAGAATATGAATTGAATAGTCACATTCTTGGCTATTTACTATTGTAAATTTGTAATCTTTCATTCTCAATTAATGCAATTGCAATATCTTTGGCTTGAACCAAATCTCGTCATCCATCATGGCCTAACAGGTACTTCAAACTTGCCCTTGATTGGATCAACTATAATACAATGTTAAGGAACTCCAAAACTTAGTGTCTCAAGGGAAGATTACCCGAACCCCAAGCATCCCTAGGAATGCCTATAACCTGTGATCTAGTGGCCCAACAAGGTGGGATTACGATGACATGCTAAATTGCACCAATATACCCCTCTAATCCAAACATGGAGGCAAGACAAAAGATGGCAACTTCCAAGCATCTCATACATGGAATCAATGGCTGAAGCAATTTGGAAACAAAAGTCCTCCATCCTCCATAGCCACCAATCACTTTCACAAGCCATAACAGCCCAACAGGGGAACTAAATAAAATCCGACATGAATCAAAAGGGGCTCTCATGAGCTAATAAAACTAACACAATTTCAAAACAATCAATGAGACCAAATATGAAGCCAAATAGGTCAATGAATAACACCATAAACCACTCAAATTAATTACATAAGGCCACACTTAAAGTAAGAAGAAAATCCATAATCAGGTCATCTATGCCATAGAAATGTATATATGAAATTCTCAACCTCACAAACACAAGAGCAAAGTGCACAAACCAACCATTAAAAAAATGCACATTAGTAAGTCACAATCTTCCACTT
Organism: Torreya grandis; assembly: GCA_037957365.1. Lineage (NCBI taxonomy): Eukaryota > Viridiplantae > Streptophyta > Pinopsida > Cupressales > Taxaceae > Torreya > Torreya grandis. The sequence goes on from JARHVA010000158.1 coordinate 1,330,588, forward strand.
GCAGGAACAAACTACATGAATGAACCAAGTGCATGCAAGCACAACACAACCTCCCAAATGTAGTAACCAAAATGTACAGCCGGTGATATGCATATCAATAAGCTATACCCTCCAATAAAATCAAGAATCAAAGAGCACCAAAATCACATTTCAGAATAGTAATATTTGCACCCATCCACAAGCCTGGATATTAGATTGCCGCACATCATCCCCCTAAAGCCACTCATTTGGCTAAAGAAACCTGAAGAATATATGCAAAATAATACAATCCCATCAAAGTACGAACTCTAGCATCCAAATGCCTCAACGTGACCATTTAAGAACCCCCCAACAATGGACTCAAATAAGGTATATGCTCATGAAGAGGTGATTGTAGATGTAGAAACAATCTACAGTATGAGTCCAAACCGTTAGTCATCTAACCCTTTAATGGTGCTTCCAAATGTCATTTGATCCAAACCATCCACAAAACATCCAATGATGCTTACTCCAAATGTTATTTGAAATTCCCCAAGGATAGTATATCAAAGCGGTATGGATATCCTCATAAGGAGGATGAAAAATCCATATATATCAAATATCAGACCATCAAAAAAACAAGGATGGTGTTTAGCATTCATATTCTCCACAAATCAATCAAGCCATCAAATGTCATCCACAAAGCAACAAAGGATGACAAGATTGTCCACAAAGCAACCTAGGATGAGAAGATTGTCTACAAAGCAATCAAGGATAAATGCCTCCGATCAAACTAGGCACACAAATGCCTTCCACAAAGCAACCAAGGATGAGAAGATTGTCCACGAAGCAACTTAGGATAACAATACTGTCAACAAAGCAAACAATGATAGTGCCTCCAATCAAATAGGTCACTCACAAAGATATTTAGATGGCAAATCATATCATCAAGAATCAAATGGTATATCCCAAAACATATGAGAGGCACTTCACACTGACATGACTTCCCTATCTCATCTATGGCTACACAAAGATCAAGCAAGCATAGCGAGACCATCAACCCAAAGCAAAGGGTCAAAGCAATAAAATGAAAGAAACATAAATAATAGGAAGTGAATGTTGTAGGAAGAGGAACAAGTTCCCCCTCTAACACCAAAGACTTCAAATATAAGGCTCTGCATAAACAAGCTCATCCATCTCATCCAACTCTTTTCCCATGAAGTCTCGTCCTAGAAGTCTGTCTTGGGAGAGTTATCCTCATGGTGATCCATCTACCTCATGCTCATGTCCATCAATCTAAATATTTACTTCAGAAGTCATGTCATTTATATCAAGGGATCTGTGTCTATAAAGTGGAATCAACACAAAGTATCCAAGACCAGCTCTAGAAGATAAAAAGACTGACTAAATGGGATCAATAATGCCCTCACCATGCTTGTCACATCCTGCTCTTGTACATCCCAACCTCTGAAGTGTCCTCCATCCAACATCTATTTTGGATCTATGGTCTTCCTTAGTTACAAGGGTGTGACATCATGAGAAGATCATCATTGGAATCCAAGCTATGATCTTAATATCAATAATTGTAGGAGAAAGCACCATTAAATGAAGAATTCTCTTAAGATCTGTTATCTGAATCTAAATAGAAATCATTAGTCTCCGTAGTAGTGTCCACCTGAATCAACTCATCACTCTTCTATTGTAACCCTAAGTGGAATTTCCTTCATCTTCCAATGTGCTCCTGAAATAAGAATTTGTTTGCACACGAATCACAGCTTCAAATTTTGTGACTTTATGTTTCATCATCTTCGATTCTCTAACAGGACTATAATAGCTATGATCATTTTACCCATCAACACAAGTGAATGCTTTCTATGATAACTAATGGAAACTGGTAAATTTGTAGACCTTATCACAGTTGTCAAGAGTACAAGAGGCAGCAACTTTCAAGTTGTTGGTAATATCGTTAAACACAACTTTATCTAGCAAGAATTCTACAATCTTTCCAATTTTGGTAATTTGATAGAAAATTCAGATTTGTACTTGAGCTAGGAACATGATAAATATCATCGATTACTCCCTTTGCAACACTTACTTTGCCAACACCAAGGGCATCAAGAGCAGTATTACTAACAAATATCATATCATCTTTTACCGTGCCAAGACACTCAAACATTGTCTCATCCTTTGCCATATGATGAAAACATCCTAAAGTCATAACCCACTTGTGTAGAAGAATGAGTAAAGCTTGGCAAGTGACAGAAAAAGCATTACCTCAATGATCCTTGGAGAAGTGTATAACCTCATTGGTCCTTCAGCCTTCTTGAGTCATTCAACATAGTCCATCCTGTTGAAGTTTATTTTTCTAATGTACCCTAATTCTCCACGATATGAGCATTTTTTCTCCTTGTCATGTCTTGACTCATCATGTTTTCCCTCTTTCTTCTAATAGATCCTTTGTCCATTGAATTTATTCTTGTCCTTCCCTTAAACATAGTGAGCTTGCTCCTTTGATCCTAGCTTTGCATTTTGGATCAGCTTGCTTTCTTGTTGATGGGACTAGAGCAGAAGTCATTAAACTTCATATTTTGTTGCTTTTCCTTCATTATAATGGCTTTAGAAGTGAGAAATGTGGATTAGAACATATCATATGGTGCCCTTGGATTGGATAGAATGATCTTTATCAACTAAGAAACCTTCTTCAAAAAGTGTTTTCCACATTCTTCCAACTATGCTTTAATGTACTTGACATTGTCCAAATAATCATCTATTTTATCAAGAGTAAGAGAGCAAGTTGAGAAAGCTCATTGTCCAATTGATCCAATCTTGCTTCCTTTTTCTGTTGAAATTTAGCTTTCGTTTTTCTCATGCCTCCTTTCGGGATTATGTCCCCTAAATAGGACATGAAAAAACTAATAATTTGCAAAATAATTCCAAAAGACCCAATCTAACCTAAGCTCTTCGAGTGTCCTCTGATTCATCCATAGCACATAAGTTGGTTTTCGCCACATCACTTACTAGGTATAAATAATAAAATAATTGTTTTATTTCCACACAAATGAGCTAGTGTTGGCCTTTAATTTGTTACATTGTCCTCCAGCACTCATATGCCACATGGGACCCTTTGATTGGCTATCACAAAGGTAGAGGAAAAGAAGGGGGTTTCAGGTGCTTTGATGCCTTGTCCTCTAGCTCCCAATGGCTTAGCATACAGAAGGTGTTCAGGTAGGCAAGACTTTTAACCTTAACCCTTTGACCTTTAAAGAAGGTTGGCAAGTATTTCACTAACTATGGTTGGTGGCACCCCGCCAAAGCTCTTGGGAGCTCCATTCGCACATAGATTTCCCCACCGCCGCATGTGCCCTAATCTGATGCTCCTTTGTTGCTCTGTTATTGAAATACTTTTCTATTTTAATTTTTTTCCAGGGAGAAGTCGGAACCTTCATAATTTTCCATGCCATGCACATAACCAAGGACTTGATAAACTTCATGATATTACGTCCAGTCCTCCTCTGTTTGTTGTTATTGCTAGCCAAGGTATTAATGATATTTTGTTGCGAGTCTCAATACCTTTCCAAAGAAAATTCCGTAGAGAGGAAATAATTGTTTTCAAAAAAATTTAGGTATCAATAAAATAGAAAGTAGATAAATAGGCATTGCCAGGAGAACAACTTGGCATGAGTAGAACTCATCTTACAAATGTGAACTTCCATCTGGACAATTTTAATTGCATTGTGGTGATCTTTGGGATCCACGTGTCTGAATTATGCTTCAAATGGAGAGGGAAACCCAAGTATGTCATTGGGAAATGAACTTCACTGAAGCCCAAAATGTTACCAATTTATTTCTTCTTTTTTATTGATATGTTCAAATAGATGACATTGAACTTGTTGGCATTTATTTTGTGTCCCGAATCCACCTAATAGTTGGCTAGAACCTTTTCTATCTGATCCAAGTAAGGATAGAAGAGAATAAGAGAGTATCATCAGAAAATGGAATTTCTTTCGATCTACTGTCTCCTTCTATAGTTGGTATCCCATGCAATCTTCCATGTTATTTTAATTTAGTTTCATGTTGGGTCATATGGTCCAAAGCATTTGTGTTTTGTATGTATTTAATTGTCAGTGTTAGTTTGTTAGCATGGGGCACATACACCCCTTTCATATTATTAATATTGTAATAGTGTTAGTACTATTATATATGCTAGTGAAAATAATGTTTATGTAGATAGGAGGTTAGTAAGTTAAACGGGTTTGAACTTATAAGTTTGTTATGTCCCATAGAAAAAACCACCTCCATAACAGCTTTTATAAAGCTTGGACATTGTAAATATTCATATGTGATTTTACCCTTTCTAATACAATGTTGTCAATATTCTTCTCGTTTACCATTGTATGAGCTCCCAACAATGGCATCAGAGCCAAGTTTAAAACGTGAACGTGAAGGAAAGAGAAAGAAAGGGCCATGAAGGGAAGGGAAGAGAGTGAAAGGTAAATCTTAGCATGTTTTAACACTTTCAATTGTCCAAATTATTATTTTTATGCCTGCAAAACTCCACAACCTGATTTGTACGTCTTCCATTCCCTTGAATTCATTTTGTACAGCCAAATAAGTACTCAATTCTGAATTTGCATGGCCCAAGATCAATTTACAGTCCTGTTTACTCTTCTATATGATCTAAAAATCCATTTGGACAGCTCTTTCATGTCAAAAACCAGCAAATCAGATTCTGTATGGCATGTTTTTTATCCTTGCTTGCTATAATAATTCCTTGTTGGCTGTTGTACGGCCTAGGAAGCCTCTTGAACAGTTAAATTCATTTTGATTTAATTCTCCGTGCCCTGAGAGCTATTGTACAGCCTTGCACAGCCCACACAAGGAGAAATTGGTGTGTTGCTACTCCAAGACAATGTTTTGGCCTTCTAATTGCAGTTGCACAACATTTAAACCCTTCAAAATCAATATTGTACGGATTTCTGAGCACAAAACAAGCAAATCCACAATAGAACGGATGAATGGCATGTGGCATGGTACAGTAGTAATCCTCAGTGATCTTTATATTTGATTTTGCATATTTAAAATGTTCAAATGGGCCCCACAACAAAAAGCTAAGGTGCAGTTTTCATCTCACGAATAGATATGTGGGTAAAAGCTTTTTTTCCATGCACCATTATATTTTTTATGTTTGAAAACTTAGAAAGTACACTTTAAATAGTATATCTTCCAAATATGTTTCAAAAGTGCTTCTAGAAGAGTTGATTTAGAAAATTTTGTAAAACACTTGGTAGGAAGAAGTTCAAGGTTCAAAACACACCAACTTATACTTTTGGACAAAATTTCTTTTTTGGTCAAAATCAATTTGTTAGGGAATCCTTTGTAAAGTGTTTACAAAAGGAATGATGTTAGAGAAATAAGGGTGTGAGTGAAATTTTTGTGACTTATGATTTTTGCATATAAAGTTCGATAGGTCCCAAGATCAAAATTATTGTATTACGAATCTACTAGAGGGTAAAAGTAAAGCCCCGAGTAGCATTCTCATTCTTTTGTCACAATATCTTGTGTGTTATTATGGCTAAAATTGTAAGGCTTATTTCTGAAACATGAGACTAACTCTTAAAATTTATAAAGAATGGAGCCTAAATATAGAAAACCCCCTAGGATTCAACGACTTATGGGAAATGGTCGAAGAATAAATTACTCTACCCACAGATGCAACCAAACTACTTGAATTTTAAAAATGCAACAAACGTGTACTTGCATTGCTAAAGTCATCATGTTGTGCTTGTTGTCAACCTGGAGCTACGCCCTGATTCGAAGACGTGCGCGAAACGGCCAGTCTTCTATCCATCTGAAACAATGGGATCTTCTCACGAGGGTGGGTGCCTCAATAGTGAGAAGAACCTCCAAAGAAGGCTGGTTCCTGTATGATGTATCAATGAAGATTCCTACTCTACGCTGCTGACTACCATGGAAAAGGGAGAAAGAAAACTTAAAGGGGAAATCCTACCTAAAAGTGGGGTGATACACCAGAATTATGATCCTACTTAGCTTGGAACCTTGAACACTGAACGAACAAGAGAGAAGGAAGACCTTAGACTTCAATTAATCACTTGTGCATAAGTATTTCATGCAGAGGTTCGGTCCAATGACTAAAACCTGAGGGAAAATGGTGGAGAGAGGTCTGATAAAAGACACTTTGCAGCCGCCTAACATCCACTTACAGTCTTAGCAAAAGACAATAGAGAACACTTTAACATGACCTACACAAGGACAATATAGCAACTAGGTATGAAATAGAACTTGGGAAGGGACAGAACTCTACCACTTATACAAATTGTTGAAGAAGTATACACTATGCCAATGCTTGAAATCTGAAAGTACAGTCCTTATTGATCGAAGAGGTTACACAACTCACCAATGGCAGAGTCTGGTCTAACCAAGAGAGATTGGATTATTTTTAATCAAGGCTCAAGGCCAATTTATAGAGAGAATTACAAAAAGCCAAAGATTGGCATAGAACTTGAAGAGAAAGATTCACTTTTGTTAACTCAAGGATTTACTTGGCCTTTCAATAAAATATATTTTCCCTTTTGTCCTTACATGAATTTTCTTCATTTGATGAAGCGAAGTCATCTTTGTCATGACCCGCCCACCTCTTTTTTGCATGAAAATCCACGCAGATGTCAATTTTAGAACTCCATGTGAGTTGCTTGATTGTCGAGTTGCAGCGTTTGAAATCTGAGTTAACCGTTACTTACGCTGAGTGGGACGAAGAGATCCTTTTCCTTCGCATGGAAAGATTCTAGTGGATGCAGCGTTTTAACCAATTAGTCGACTCTAAATCTGGAATAGTCAACTCGTTGTTCGAATTCGAAACTCCTGCTGTCAAAATTTGACGGCTTGCGGGACGTCACCCTTAGTTTTCTTATTTTCTTCGGACTTATGTCTTGCGCAAGCTTCTTCAGGTTTATTTCCGCAAGCATTCTTTCGGCTTTATTTCCTGCGTCTCTTTTCGGACTTCTTCGGCCCTCGGGGCTATCTTTTGGCGGGTCGTTGCGTTCCTTGGGCTCTCCCTGCTTGCCTTGGCCACTTTCCACCGATTTCAATGAATGACAGGTGGTGCGTTCCGTTGTGAAATGGGCAGGACACGTGGCAGCATCCGCTTGACTCAGTAGAAGCTTTAGGCACCCTTTGAAGGTCCTGCGGAAGAGGACACGTGGCGGCTTCCGCTCTCTTTAGCAACAATACAGAAGCATTCGGGACTCATTCGGATTCATCATGGATGATGACACTTGGCAGCTTCCGCTCTCTTTAGCAGTTCGCCCAGGGCCCACCACAGTCTTTACAGAACCAAAAGGGAGAGACCGCGGTCGTTGACACTTGTCGGCTTCTGCCGATCTCTGCAAGGGATACGTGGCACATTTCGCTGCTCTTAGAAAAATTTGTCAAAACCTTCTGCGTTTGCCACTTGGCACCCTCCGCGGAACTCTGAGAGACGCTTGTTGAAAGTAGCTTAGGGACTCGGATGCAGACACTTGTTGTGCGCCGCCGGGTTTTGCAAGGGGCATGTGGCACGTTCTATTGCTTTTAGAGGCAAAATATCATGTGTCCCGACAGATGACACTTGGCAACCTCCGCTCTCTGGCTTTTCCTTGTGTGGGCTTTCTTTGTCTTTGCTCTAAAATGTGCCCTTCGGGATTTAAAACATGCCCTTCCGTCGACCAAGTGCGCTTTGGCACCGACCAAGTGTCCTCCGCCAGTGCCCTTCGGAAAAATTGGAGGGCACCTAGGCTTTCTGCAAAGTCCTTGAATTTGGTCTTCCTCCTGCTCGAAGGGTATGTGCCCTTCAGCGTTTTTGAAAGTGATCTCTCCGAAGAGTACCCTGCCCTTCGAAAAAATTGGAAATGCCCCTTTTTTCGAATTAATCTTTGGCTTGCCTTTTGCAGACTTTCTGTCTTGTGGTCCTCCGAATTTCCTCAGACTATTTGTCCGAAGGAATTCCTTTGGACAAAAGTCCGAAGGATATCCCTTCTTCCTTTGTCCTTCTTCCCCCTTTAACTTTTTTCGTCTTCCCAAATTTCTTGATTGAGTCCGTAGAAATTTTCTACTTGAGTCCGTAGAATTATCGCTGCTTAAGTCCGTAGAAATTTTCTGGCGGCAAGAGAAAATCTGATTTGTGGAAGATTTGTCAACATTCTGGCGACTCAACTAGGAAGCATGCCTGCTATGCTTGAGAACTCAGACCATGTATAGACGTTATTCAAATTCCCAGATGGTGAATCTGATTTCTGATTGAAAATCTGCTCTGATCATGGCTGTAGTAACCTCCTTCAAAATAAGAAGGGAAACACATGAAAGTGTAAAACTAACTAAAATGCAAATGTGCAAATAAGCACTTATTGAACAAAACTGAAGCAAACTACTGTGCTTGAACATCACTTGGAGGAAAGTAGAAACAACTAAAATAACCTATTTAACCATGATAAGGCACGATCTGCCTGGATCACATGGAAAATTCTTGAACTCGCTCCTTTCGAGAGATGGTACAATTTGCAAAGCAAGTTGTTTCTTAGTCATAACCTCAAATTAGGCATTTGCCTTGTCGACCAACTGTATTAGCATCTTCTCAAATGGGTCATCAACAACAAACCAGTCACCAACAAAGACAAACTCACCAAATATTTCCTAATTGTTTTCAGATTGCTTGTTTTCTACCACCTTGTCAAGTGATATCCCATTTATGCACGGTTCTTGAGTGACCACGTCCTTCTTATTGACTGTTGCGAGTTCATCCAGTTCTTCAAGGAGCTTTGAATATGCAACCCAATCTGTATTGGGATCTTGAATAGGTGATTCTTGATCAAATTTCTCATAAACATGCTCTTTAATAGCCACCATATCCATACAAAGCTCTTCAATCTCTTGTAGAGATTCAAGGTATAGCTGCCAATCATCTTTTTGTTCCTCACTTTGATCTATTTGAACTGAATCAGCTGTCACGCTATCTGGATCCTTCTCAATAGGAGATACCTGTAACTCATGTATGACTTCAATTTGTACCAGCGCCTCTTGGAGTTCATCTACATCAAGATCAATCTTCCCACTCTCAGCTATAACTGGATGCTCAATTACAACCTCAAGAGAAGTGTCAATAGGAAATTCTTCTTTAGACACTTCTGAAGCATCCTCTATACATTCTGCAAGAACTTGTCCTGTAGCTGTAACCTCCTTCTCAATCCTCCAAAGGACAGGATCCTCTTGAGCAAGGGTGATGGCGGGACGGTGATGAAATTCATTTATTTGAGAGGGAAAATGAAGCATGGGAGGTTGATCATGATCAGATCTTGGAATTTTGAGGGCAATGACATTATCTAGGGAGTTTTGGAGGGGAAGGAAAGAGAAACTCTTAAAGACCTCTGTATTTTGTTCCTTCCATTTGGCCATTACCTCATCAAAGTCTGAAACCTGCTTGTCTTCCTGGATAACTTGAGAAGCTGAGATTGAGGAATGATTGGTGAGGGAAGGGGACTATAAGAAGGTTTAGTCTCATAAATAGTCACTTGAATAGGCTCCTGAATAGGCTTTTGAATAGGCTTTTGACTCCAACTAGGAAGCTCCCTTGGCACATACTGGGGATGTTTAAGAACTTCATGAGAATAAGAAGCACCATAGCCTTTTGTAGACAATTGGTTTAACTCGATTTTTTGTCTTTCCCAAGCCTCCATCTTTTCCAATGCAAGAATACATAGTCCATTTATCTCTTCTGGATCATTGGACACATTTCGAAATAGACCATTCACTTCCTCATACTGAGAGTTAGAACAAACCTTTCTTGTGTATGCTAGTATTCTGAGCTCTATTTCATTCATTTTTTCTTGAAGGCAATACTGCTCATATGCAACATCATAACCATATGGGGAAGATGAAATCCGGTCTTGAGACTGATATGGCTCACGAGGAAGGTAAGAGTCATGCTCTTGATAATAAGAATCATGAAAAACTTGATAAGGCTCAACATAGCTTTGATAATAACCTTGATAAGGCTGATTAAGCTCATAGATATCATGACCAGGCTGGTATGATCCTTCATTGGGCTGATAAGGAAATATACCATAGGAATTCCCTCCATACATAGCCATCAAAATTCATTCATGATAATTCAATAAAAATAGACTTACATGGAAGCTATCCTGAACTATTAGAAGCAATTGCTTGAGTTTGGAGTCACCGAATACTTCTTGAAGAACACTGTTGTAATTGCGATTTCATTAAAACCAAGAAAACTGCGTCCCACCGGGCGTGCCAAAAAATGTTGTCAACCTGGAGCTGCACCCTAATTTGAAGACGTGCGCGAAACGGCCAGTCTTCTATCCGGCTGAAACAATGGGATCTTCTCACGAGGGTGGGTGCCTCAATAGTGAGAAGAACCTCCAGAGAAGGTTGGTTCCTGTATGATGTATCAATGAAGATTCCTACTCTACGCTGCTGACTACCATGGAAAAGAGAGAAAGAAAACTTAAAGGGGAAATCCTACCTAAAAGGGGGGTGATACACTAGAATTATGATCTTACTCAGCTTGGAACCTTGAACATTGAACGAACAAGAGAGAAGGAAGACCTTAGACTTCAATTAATCACTTGTGCATAAGTATTTCATGCAGAGGTTCGGTCCAATGACTAAAACCTGAGGGAAAATGGTGGAGAGAGGTCTGATAAAAGACACTTTGCAGCCGCCTAACATCCACTTACAGTCTTAGCAAAAGACAATAGAGAACACTTTAACATGACCTGCACAAGGACAATATAGCAACTAGGTATAAAACAAAACTTGGGAAGGGAGAGAACTCTACCACTTATGCAAATTGTTGAAGAAGTATACACTATGCCAACGCTTGAAATTTGAAAGTACAGTATTTATTGATTGAAGAGGTTACACAACTCACCAATGGCAGAGTGGTCTAACCAAGAGAGATTGGATTATTTTTAATCAAGGCTCAAAGCCAATTTATAGAGAGAATTACAAAAAGCCAAAGATTGGCATAGAACTTGAAGAGAAAGATTCACTTTTGTTAACTCAAGGCTTTACTTGGCCTTTCAATAAAATATATTTTCCCTTTTGTCCTTACATGAATTTTCTTCGTTTGATGAAGCGAAGTTATCTTTGTCATGAGCCACCCACCTCTTTTTTGCATGAAAATCCATGCAGATGTCAATTTTAGAACTCCATGTGAGTTGCTTGATTGCCGAGTTGTAGTGTTTGAAAACTGAGTTAACCATTACTTATGCTGAGTTGGACGAAGAGATCCTTTTCCTTCGCATGGAAAGATTATAGTGGATGCGGCGTTTTAACCAATTAGTCGACTCTAAATCTAGAATAGTCAACTCGTTGTTCGAATTCAAAACTCCTGCTGTCAAAATTTGACGGCTTGCGGGACGTCACCCTTAGTTCTCTTATTTTCTTCGGACTTATGTCTTGCGCAAGCTCCTTCAGGTTTATTTCCGTAGGCATTCTTTCGGCTTTATTTCCCGCGTCTCTTTTCGGACTTCTTTGGCCCTCGGGGCTATCTTTTGGCGGGTCGCTGTGTTCCTTGGGCTCTTCCTGCTTGCCTTGGCCACTTTCCACCGATTTCAATGAATGACACGTGGCGCGTTCTGCTGTGAAATGGGCAGGACACGTGGCAGCATCCGCTTGACTCATAGAAGCTTTGGGCACCCTTTGAAGGTCCTGCGAAAGAAGACACGTGGCGGCTTCCGCTCTCTTTAGCAACAATACATAAGCATTCGGGACTCATTCGGATTCATCACGGATGATGACACTTGGCAGCTTCCGCTCTCTTTAGCAGTTCGCCCAGGGCCCACCACAGTCTTTACGGAACCAAAAGGGAGAGACTGCGGTCGTTGACACTTGTCGGCTTCCGCCGAGCTCTGCAAGGGATATGTGGCATGTTCCGCTGCTCTTAGAAAAATATGTCAAAACCTTCTGCGTTTGCCACTTGCCGCCCTCCGCGAAACTCTGAGAGAAGCTTGTTGGAAGGAGCTTAGGGACTCGGATGCAAACACTTGTCGTGCGCTGCCGGGTTTTGCAAGGGGCACGTGGCATGTTCCGTTGCTTTTAGAGGCAAAATATCATGTGTCCCGGCAGACGACACTTGGCAGCCTCCGCTCTCTAGCTTTTCCTTGTGCGGGCTTTCTTTGTCTTTGCTCTAAAATGTGCCCTTCGGGATTTATAACATGCCCTTCCGTCGACCAAGTGCCCTTCGGTACCGACCAAGTGTCCTCCGCCAGTGCCCTTCGAAAAAATTGGAGGGCACCCGGGCTTTCTGCAAGGTCTTTGAATTTGGTCTTCCTCCTGCTCGAAGGGTATGTGCCCTTCGGCCTTTTTGAAAGTGATCTCTCCGAAGGATACCCTACCCTTCGAAAAAATTGGAAATGCCCCTTTTTCCGAATTAATCTTTGGCTTGCCTTTTGCAGACTTTCTGTCTTGTGGTCCTCCGAATTTCCTCGGACTATTTGTCCGAAGGAATTCCTTTGGACAAAAGTCCGAAGGATATCCCTTCTTCCTTTGTCTTTCTTCCCCCTTTAACTTTTTCTGTCTTCCCAAATTTCCTGATTGAGTCTGTAGAAATTTTTTGCTTGAGTCCGTAGAATTATCGCTGCTTAAGTCCGTAGAAATTTTTTGGTGGCAAGATAAAATCTGATTTGTGGAAGATTTGTCAACAGTGCTCAAGCAATTATTCACATTGAAGCATTTAAGCGTGATGCTTGGAAAACTCAGAAAGCATTAAAAGATTTGTATGATAAACCACCTATATATAAAAAGATTGATCTCCTAATGCAATTGTTAAATAACAAGCTTAACACTGAAGAAGATGTCTCTTATACATCTCAAGAATGAAAAATTTGAAGCAAGAGTATTATATTACAAGCGGCAAAATAGATAATGATATGCTCATTTCAATCACTCTAAATGGACTCAATTCTAACTATACAAATTTTGTATAAATGTTGCAGCTTAGTGACAAGCTCAATAATACAACATTTGATTCCATTTGTGAATTGTTCACTCAGCATGAGCAACAATTCGCAAAGAAGAAGAGTTAGCCTACAAAAGATGCATACTTAACGAAAACAAGGAAACACAAGATAAAATGTAGGGTCCCCTTTTCGAGGGGGTTGATTTTTAATCAACCTTTAGCCTATTCTATTCCCCATGGGCTAAGGGATATTGCATGGGGAATAATTTTAATAAGGGGTTGCTAGAGAGTGATTTTTATCATTTGACATTAGAAGGCAATTTTCTTATTTATTATTTAATTGACCCCCAAGTAATTTTAATTACTATGAGGAGAAAATTAGATAATAAACTAAAAGGTCACTTTCATGGGGGACTTGACCTTCAATTAAAAAGTCCTTAATGACTTTATGTAAAAAGGGCACTCTCATGGGGGACTTGACCCTCAATTAAAAGTCTTTAATGACTTTGGGCTAAAAGAGGTCTATCCTTACCAAATAACCCCCTCAAGTAGTGCGCCCACCTTGGAGGAGTTATAAAAGCAGATTTAGAATATTGTAAAAGCATCTTTTTGTCAATCAATCTTATTTTTAGGTTATTGGAGTTCCAATCTTGAATCATGGTGCGTGGAGTTTCAAGGAGATCTTGAAGAGGCAATTTCATTTCGTAAATTGCAAGTGTGTTGAGTTGATTTGTTGTTTGCTAATTTGAAGAGGATCTTTGAAGATCCAAGGGCAGAATTTTTTGTTCATTTGCAGATTTCTATTTTTCTAGGGTTTGACTACACAGTTTCAGATTTGGGTGACTTCCACCCAAGGAAAAATTATAATTATTGTTTCATTTAAAAGAGCACATTTTTATCTTCGGTGCAAGCTATCATTTGTTCAAAAATTTCAAATATTTTGTAAGTTGTGAAATTTACAAGTTTCAATTGTTATTTTGTCATATAAAATCAAAAAATAAGATTTTTGCAAATCTGATTATGAAATCGTGTTTGGAATATTTTTATCCATCTACAGATTTAATTTTGTAATTTTTGGAGCAATTTGAGACATAAATCAGCTCCAAACCCTAGTTGCCTAGGTCTTTGGGCGATTTGCAGTTTATGAAAAAATATTGCAATAAATTTCAGTTTAATGGAATTCTGATTTTTTTCTAATAATTTGTAAGTCTAAGTTGGGATTTACGGCATACCCTTTTTGTTTGGTTTCGGCCCAAAAAGGGACCTTACATAAAAAACGGACATGAACAAAGGCATTTTTCGAAACACACTCCAAAACACTCTCCGAAACATTCTCCAAAGCATTTTCATCAACATTCTTCACATCATTTCCCAGAATCCTCAAAACACAGACATCGACATAAGCATTCTGTAATGTCCTCCAAGGGAGAAAAAATGCAAAAAAGAGATTTCTCCACAAACCCTTGCAAGAATCTGTTAATTCTGATTTTTTTTAAACCCTCACTGCTACAAATAAAATCAGACTGCTGCAAGTGGCCAAATTGCCACTAAAATATTATTCAATTAATTCTGAAAATTAGGAAAATCGTACAATATATCCTAGCCACCAAACGGCTCAATAACTGAATATTTCCAATGGGCAATTGCTAGAAAAATAATAATAAATCATTGGAAAAAAATATATATAATTTCAGATTGGAAATTAGGCCTTGAATGGCCACTAAAACCCTTCTAAATGACTTCCCAAGGGGATCGCCCAACTGAAATAATATGTAGAATATTATTTATATTAATTGGCCTTCAAATAACCACATAAGCCCTCACAACGAGCTTCAAAACATAAACGCCCTGCTGGAATAATTACTAAGAAATTACAAGCCTGTTCTAGGACACGAATCTACCCTCAAAACCCTCAATAGGCAAGTCGCCTCGCTGCAATAAATTCCAAATAAATTCTCAAACCCTAGGAGAGGGTTCACAAGTGTCGCTTAGCCCTTTGATGGGATCTTCAATGCCTCAAGGCAAGTTGCCACCCTCAAAGATTCTCAAACATTTCGACAACGACCCCCAAAGCAAATCTCCAAGCCCCCAAAGACCTGCAATTTTGTTAGAAAACTCTTCAAAGAATTCACTCAATTTCCTTGTAATTGGTGGTGTTCAAAACACCATTTAGAGAACCTCGCAGTACTTGAAGGGTAACATTCTTCAAGCAACTACGCCAACAACCAAGCTTGACATACTTGATTATCATGAACAATATCACATAATGCATAATCTTCAAATGAGATCCACAACCTCCTTATATATCCATCTTTTTGTTATGGAGAGTTAGCGGATTATAAGATCAATTTGCTTTTAAAATCACTTAAGAGCTTAAATAAGATCATGACCCTCAAAAGGTCCCAACTTAAGTGAAAAGCAAATTAGACTATTATTACTTTAATTTAAGTATTTAGAAATACTTTTTATTTTAGTAATAATATTATTCTAATGTCCAAAAAGAGGACATTACACATTCATCACAATCTTGTGAATATTCTTCCACATCTTTCAGTTCCAATAGACACAGGAAAGAGGCAAGATGTTATAATTGTGGTGGTATTGGTCACTTTGTTGATGTATGTCCTAGAAAACCACCATCCAAACACAGAAAGAACGCTGAAGCAAATTATGTTGGTCATTCTAGTGGAGATTCTTCAGGCTATTCTAGCTACTCTGGCTATTATGATGCTTCATATGACCAGGAGGCATCCTACATGGTTGAGGTCTATTGTCCCGATGGACCCAACGACTTGTTCTGAGTGCACAGAGATTCACCCATCTTGAGTGAGCTGCTAACTCAAAGATAGGGTTTTGCTATAGTGGCAATTTTGGCTTGGACTTTGTTGCTTTCAGTTCAGTTTTGGTTTTCTTCAGTTTATTGATATTCCTGATGAGGAGCAAACACAATTGTTTGGATTGATTTTTTCGCTACATGCTTCTCACCTCTCAACTGATGGGGGGAGATACTGCATGGCTTTGATCAGTCATTGGTGGTTGCATTGACGGGTTTCTACGTAAGACCTTATGTGAATCGATGTGGTTGAGCAGACCTTGATCGTGTTCTACTGTAGTACGGTATAAAATGGTCAAAGGGGATAGGCATGCCAACAAGATGTTTATCATTCATGCCATAACTCATGGGGTAGTAGGTTTCTTGGAAAAGACATCGATTGATCAATACCTATTGGATCAAGGAGGGGTTTGTTGGGTCTTATGATTCAAAGCATCTATGTGTTTTGTATTTATTTAATTGCTAGTGTGGGGCACATACACCCCTTTCATAGTATTAGTATTGTAATAGTGTCAGTACTATTATATATATATATATATATATATATATATATATATATATATATATATATATATATTAGTGAAAATAAAGTTGTTAGCAAATAGGATATCAGTAAGTTAAATGGGTTTGAACCTGTAAGTTGGTTATTTCCCATAGGAAAAACCACCTCCATAAAAGCTTTTATAAAGCTTGGGCATTGTAAATACTCATATGTGATTTTACCCTTTCAAATACAATTTTGTCAATATTCTTCTCATTTACCATTGTATGCGGTCCCAACATTTCCTACACTATTTTCCCCCACAAGTATAAATTTTCCCACACAGTTTTCTCAAATGAGTATAAAAAGATATGGACTGAGAGGGTCTCCTTGGTGTACGCCTCTGGATGAATGGAAAGGCTGTCCCAATTCTCTATTCATAGAAACAGTGACTATTGGGGTCTAAATACAGTTGATGATCCATTTGATAACCTTTTAACTGAAACCAAAGGTTGTAAGGGTCCTCTCTATCAACTCCCAACTGCATCTGTCAAAAGCTTTTGAGATATATAACTTAATCATTATTCCCAGTCTATTCTGAAGAAGGGAATGGAGTAGTTCTTAGACAGCAATGATGTTATTTGTTAATTGTCTTCCATGTACAAGAACAGACTGAGTACTGGAGATAAGATTTGGTAAGATAGCTTTGAGCCTAGAAGCAATAAGCTTGGAAATGATTTTATAAATCGCATTGCATAGCACAATTGGCCTGTATTGATCTAATTTGTCCTCTTGGGAAGCCTTTGGAATCAACACTAACCAGGTACAGTTAAATTATTTCAGCATTGTTTAATGTTCTCTGGATTCTTGAACCATATCTTTCACCTCCACTTTTATGGTGTGAAAAAAAGTCTGAAAAAAGAGAGTGGTGAAACCGTCCGGACCCGAAGATTGTAGCATTAGTAGGTATGCAATGGAATATGTAAAAGATTACATATTAAATATATAAATATAAAATACATGATGTGAGATATATGATACAAGAATACAGAAATGAATATATATATATATATATATATGAAACCGTCCGGACCCGAAGATTGTAGCATTAGTAGGTATGCAATGGAATATGTAAAAGATTACATATTAAATATATAAATATAAAATACATGATGTGAGATATATGATACAAGAATACAGAAATGAATATATATATATATATATATATATATATATATATATATATATATATATATATTTGAATATGGAGTCACGTATGATAAGGCGCAACCTGTCATTAGGTAACTATTTAAGGGCTCATGTCTCAGTCCTTCGTAATCAATAGTTTAATTAGATCCCTAAAAAAAGATTTGTCTGGGTGAAATGATAAAACTATACCTTTGACCTCTTCTTCCATTAAATGGCGCATCATTTGATAATTGTCTGCATCTTGAATAATTGTTGGGATATTATTTAAGTAGTCAATTTGTGATCTTTGTTGTTGAGGATTAGGAGGTGGTTAGGTTAGATTATTTTGCAAAGCCTGAGAGACAAGGTCAAATATCTTAGGAGTGGAGTTCAGATTATCTCCATTCTCATAACTCCATCTATATGCTGTCTATTTAGTGCTAAAGAGTGAAAGAATTTTGTGTTTGCATCTCCTTGCTTTACCCATTGGTCCCATGATCTTTGGTGCCAATAACGTTCCTCTCTCTTTTGTATTGGAGTCGATTCTTGGATCAGTTGATCTATTTTATCCAAAACTGGTTTAGTCCTTGTTCCCTTATTAATTTCTGGATTGTTTCTAGCTGTAGTTTTAGAACTTCCCCTGCTCAAAAATGTTACCAAAGGTCAAACAATTCCAACGCTTAATTTTATTTAACTTTAATTTTTCAGAAAACCAGTAGATAGCATATCCATTAATGGAAGGAGCCTCTGACCACCATTTGATAACCTGGGTGATAAAATCAGGGTTGGTGAGCCACAATTTTTCAAATCTGAATTGGTTTGACAATTTTTTCAGGGATTCTGTAATTTCAACTACAATTGGCCAGTGATCAGAAAAAGCAGTATCAATGACTCTTGTATTTATATTTTTTCAGTGTCAAATCCAAGATTTATAAATAAATACACTGTCTAATTTTACTGCCATATAACCGTTTCCCTGTCTTTTGTTTCTCCTTGTGAATAATTCCTGAGAGAAATCAAGTTCCATCAATCAGATTTCAAATTCAAGTTGATTTAGGGCCTCAGCCACTCTATGATTGAATCCTGCTCCAGTTTTTGGTTCAGGGATTCAAATTGCATTTAAACAATCCGTTACGATCAGATTTACGATGGCGGCATTGGCTACCCAAGTTGTGAGCTGTTCACTTACATTAATCATATTGCTTTCCATAGGGGCTATGTACAAATTGAGAATATTACATATTTCTTTATTTTCATGGGAAAAGTAGGATGCAAGATTTCCCAAGAGGAAACTTTTGGAGGAGCTAAAATCATAGATTGATGGGTTCCAGTGAATCCGTGTTTTTGTATCTTTGCACCATATTGTTTGCTTGCTGCCCTAGAGTCATGCAAATATGATATCTTTGAGTGCTCCTGCTCTAAAGGTTCATTGTAAGAGGATCATATCCAGACGTTTTGTTCTAATCAAATCTTCAAGTAAGACTCATTTACTGATGGCCCCTAAACCCCTTATATTCCACGAGAGGATCCTCATTAAGAGGATGACATCTGGGTTGGGAGATCCTTCTGCTGACTTGGATCAGTTTCCTTGGAACCTACGAGGTCTTCTTCCTTGAGAGGGGAAGTGACCACCATTTTCGGAGCCCAGATCTGCATAATCGTATATGTTGTTTTTGTTGTGCTTGAGTCCCCTTCAAATTTAATGTATATCTTGGAAATTTTTCTTTTCTTTTTTTTGTAGCATTGGTTGAGCTTGAGTTCCCAGGTTGAAAGGTTTACTGGAATGAGATCCTCTTTCCATGCGTTTTTATTTGTATCCTTCTTCCCTTGGTTACTGTTGTTCAATGAGGGGGGCTTTGATGTGAACTGTACAGTGCAGAGCCGAGTTGGATACCTGCAATGTAAGTATCCCTTGCTTGGCACAAGATGGTTGACTTATTTTCCATTTGATCTGCTGATTTTGATTTGGGGTCATTGAACTCTGCTCGCATGCCCTCCATTTCCTCCAATCCAGTGGTTGCTAGAACTGCAAATGGGTTTTGCAAGGGATATTTGTGATGTTTGCATATTTAGACTCTTTCCTGTTCTAGTGTATGCTTATTGGAATTTTGTCTATTCTTCCTTTTTCTGGACTGGATTTGATGTGCTTTGGTGCTGTTGATCTGTATTTACAAAGGAGTTTGGAAACTCTTGTTGATTTTTCATTTTTTCTTTCTCTGCTTCTAGAACTGCAGGTTGTTCTTTAGTACGACAAACCCTGTCAAGATGGCCATGTTCATGGCTAATTCTACATTTGAAAGGCATGTTCTCATAATCCAAATGTTACTCCCACTCTATCCATCCCATTTTCAAGATTAATTTGTCAAGAAGCGATTTTTCTAAGTCTATGTTGATACAAATTCTGGCATAATTCAGGACTCCTGGGCTTTTGGCAAAGTCTGCGGCTGTGATATATCCTCCAACTGCTGATCCTTCATGCCATTATTCACTTCGTAGGACGGGAAATATTACCCAAATCAGGACCGTGCTTGGCATATCTTCAATCGGAGTGAACGTTGGGGACAAGTGCTTCATAAACAGCACTGATTTTTTAGTGAACCATGGCCCTCCTTGTGATGCATCATCCCTTGCTTGCTTTCTGGAGAAAACCACCATAAAATATCCCTTTGCATCATCAAGATCTCAACTGAATCAACTGGGTTCCAATTTTCTTGAACGCAGATTCGCAAAGTTTTTGGTTCTAGGTAAGCCCCCAAGAATCTGCAAATTAAATCTGTCTTCCAGGATCTATACTTTATGTTCCATTCCATCAATGGAGAAAGAAACTTTAGGGCCGGTCCATTTTGGGATAGCATCTATTTTCTTTCCTGTTGGGAAAGTATGGCCTGGATATGGATCTGTGGGCATGGTATTACAGGAAGTTTTTTTAAGTACTCTTTGCAAGGCTGCATTTGATCATTTGAAACAGCAGTTTTATAATATGAGTTATTCTAGATGGAGGGAGGAGAAACAGCAAAGGAGGCCATGGCCTCCTCCGAGGGTGAGAAGGAGAGATCCACTCTGCTTATAGTTGAGTTGGATTAATCTTGGCTATGGGAGAAACAAAACAAATTGTTTCTTCTTGAGGGATGGATGCCTGGGATTGTTGTTGGTTGGAATTATGTCTCCTTTCACCCTTCCTCACTTCCATCGCGTGAAGCTCACGTCAATCTCTTTTATCATCAATTTTTTTATTTCCTTGTTTTATTTTATTTTTATCCATTTTTCCTTCAATGACGAAATCTACGCGAACAAGCTATATGGACATATGTCTCAAGATTTTCAATGAAGAACGGTTCCCATGAATACTAGAAATGTAGGATGAGAACTTCACACAACTGATTCTACAAAAAGGTCGCGAACATGCCATATTAATTGATCACAAAACATAGAGAACACAGAGAACACAATATGGAGAAGATAGAGTCCTTTTTATTAACATGGCGTCCGATCTATAAGTCTAGACTATGAGAGAAAGCTGTAGAAATCCATGTCTGTAATCTCATATTGAATCTGTCTATATGGAGCTGTACAAAAACAGATGTGATGGTTGGGAACAACCACTTCTGTGGTGAACAACACATTCTCATGAAAAAGTAACCAAACAAATACATAATACGACTCTTATCATCACGTTTTCTCTAAGTACAATGAGCTCCTAGAGGCCGTGCAGTCTGAATGTCATCAAAATTTAATGCATGAGTACTTGAATCGGCCAAAAGATAAAAAGATAGATAAGGAGGTCTAGCATACCAGTTACAGAACAGAGGGTCACACCAATGCCAAATGTCCAAAGAATGCAGTCTTTTAAATTTTTCAAGTCTTAAAGCATGCATTTGAAGGACTGTCCATCAAATTTGAAAAACAACAGGTGGATATCCAAGTCTTGTTGACATAGATCAAAATGTTCACGGACCTAACAAGTAGCGGATGTCGAAAACCCAAACATGATAAAAATAGACATCAAAATCAGCAAGGTGGTGCAAGCAGGATACAATATGATGCAAGAGATATACCCATTATAAGATGCCAAAAATGTAGCAAATGCCGACACTTTACACCCGATTTTCCCTATCAGTAGAAAAGCTCGAAGCTAACATGCAAATAGAACACACAAGGCAAACACAATCATAATAATTGTCCTATGTAGAGGTGTACCAGAGTAAGCTTAGTCAAATTCGAAGGAGAAAAAATCACCACAGCCACCACTCCAGCACAAGCCAGAAAGGTGACTTACCCAGACCTGGCTACTAAGAAACAAAGAATACTTGGTGTGCATGAGGAAAACTAAAAAGCATGAGAGAAATACAAGCACACATATTGCAGACAATTTTTTCATCAAAAGAAATCAAGGAATACTGAAATTCTGAAATAAGGTGCAATTTGAATAGAGATAAACAGCACAGACAATGTAGGAAATTTTATTTCTCTGCACCATCAGCTGCGTTAGGACAGTCTTAAAAAACAGAAGAATTCAATGAATACTGAAACTATGAAATAATCGCAATATGTGTTGGAAAAACAATGCAGACAATATGGAAATTCTTATTCCATCTCACCATCTCCTGCCTTACATCAGTCTTAAGAATCCCGTTTCTGCAATAATGTCAATGATGTCCCATCACAGCTTGGCCTACATCGCCATTCTTTGTGTTGAAGATGCAGATTCAAGTTGGTCATGCCTTGAATTGCAACTATATTTTTGGAACTTTTGTTACTACTATTTCGAATGGATTCTTTTGTGTAAATGGCTCTTCCTACTCTTGTAGAGAGCTTGTTTTTCTTGTACTAATATTCTCTCTGAGCTGCGGGATTTGAGCTTTACTAATTTGAATATATACAGGACACCAATTCATTGTCCAAATGTGACGCCATAATAAAAACAACACGTTCACGTTGGAAGTATTCCTTGTGTAACATAGGAATATTTAGTTTGTGAGGTTACCAGTTGTTAAATTTTAAAAACTCGTAACCAATTCGTACAAGTTTAGTCCAAACATGTCATAGACTCCTATGTTCTAGGAGCTATCATTTGTATAAGTTCCTCCCTATGATGAATAATAATATTAAGTTTTGTGTGCAAGCTTAGACCGAAATCAATATTTGGTATCAGAACAGGTTTCCTGTGAAAGTAATATGGGGCATTGAGTTTTGAAGGGGCATCTCCAAATTCATGGCTGCCCCTAGTGATGAGAGAAATTAGTTTTGTAAAGACTTAGTTGTGTAGAAGTTTAAGATAGTTATAGCATAGATTAAGATAACTAGTATTAAGGCTGTTTGTTACCCGTGTACAGCCTCCGTTCGGCTCAGATATCTCCGGATCCGCGTGCATATATGGTCTGAACTGCCTTCATGGCAGCACCTTTGCTGTGCTTCTCATTGTTAGTACACTTGAGCGTCAGTCTGATCTCACAGACTCCTCCGTGTGATTCTGCCAGATCTTTCCGTGACCGCAGTTCTGTTCATGCTCTCCGCCAACATCTCTAACTCGTAGCTCGTCCTTGCTTCGGTTCAGATCCGTGTGTCCTTTTTTTGCCCTGTCGGAGTACGGAGCTTAAACATTTTCATGTATTTTTTATCAACGTCGCCCTCGCCGTGTTGTTTGTAACCTCCGTGCCAGCAAAGAGCTTGTCAATGAAACCCGTGCAAATCTGCCCCTTTCGTGTGGTTTTAACCCACCATGCCTACCTTCGTCATTTCCAAGCGTGACTCTACTCATATTAATTTTGCCGAACTGTCCGTGCTTCACAACCACTGTCGAATTGCATGTGTGATATCTCAGTCAAAGCCAGACGTTTTAGATTTAACCTTGAAACAAATTGAAGGAATCCAAAAGCGCTTGATTACAAGCAAGATTAAAATCAAAAGCACGGTTCCATATGACATCATGCTAAGTGAAATGGGGGCTGTTCCTATCGAGGCACTTGCTATGGTTCGCCTTTTAAGCTATTTAAAAAGAATCGAAAAAATGGAAGAGGATAGATGGCCTAAAGTTGTTTTTAGTGATACACTATGTAAGCGAAAAAGGACATGGATGCAACAAAACATCACATGGATGAGTAAATGGAATATTCAATTCAATATGTGCCCCACAAATAATAAAGAAATAAAAGTCTTTGTTATGGAGAAATTTTACAAGAGAAATTGGGGAAGCGAGATCGGGAGGAAGAAACTATATTATATAAATGAGTTCAACCCCACTTGTGATCAACTCCAAAAAGCGTACATAGGAGCCAACATTTCTTGGAGGGCTAAAATTCTTATTGCTCAGCTGAGAACCAACTCTCACCAACTTCGTTGTGAGACCGGGCGTTGGAAGAGGCCAAAGGAGGCTTGGGAAGAGAGAATTTGCAGATTTTGCAATTCTGGGAAAGTGGAAACTGAACAACACTTTATTCTAGAATGTGAGGCCTACAAAGATAGCAGAGATAAATTTGCGGATACTATATGTGACAGTTCTTGGCATAACCTATTCAACGAAGAGCACATTGAGCAATTAGGGGGGCTCATCATCAGCCTACACAAGAAGCGAACAGTGCTACTTAAATCTGCTTGAGTTGTCTTGCTGTCCCATAGACTATTTTTAGTCTCGTGGACGTTAAAATTTTTATTATTATTATTATATATATATATTAAAGCTATAAGGGAGTTAGGTGTAAGTTGTTTTCTTTTAATTTTGATGTTTACTTTATAGTTTTTACGATATAATTTATTGATTTTACAGTTCGTTAAAGTCTCTTTATATAGGGTTATGTGTCTAGTTAATCATTATATGGTTTGTTATATAATAGTCAAAAATTAGGATTGGATTAAAACTAATCTTGTGTCAATAATCTTTTATATTAAAGAACGGGTCAAGAATGTGTATCATGTTTAGATTAGTGATGATCTTTTTTCCTAGTTTTGAGATTAATGATGATTTTTATAATAATACTTTCAAAAGTGTTGTCAAATTAAAATTAACATCCTTTTTAAAGGACGTATTATCAAGCGATTTCATGAAGGTTATTTAATGTGTGAGGAAACATCATACAACTTAATTTGGTTGAGCATGCTGCAAGTCCGAGGCAACACAAGAAGGAGGCCTTTAGCAACCTCAAGTTCACCACTAATTTAGAAGCTACATATTGTATTAATGGAAAAAAACTATCCCAAATTGACTAATGCCAAGAATGGTGTCCTATGGAAATGGTTACCCTTTAGGCTATTCATGATTAGTTGGCAATGGTTATGAATAGAAGCTAGATATATGAGTTTAGTGAGAAGCCCAACACTAATTGAAGACAACGAGGACCCAATCTTCAAACTACGTAAATAAGTGTAAACTCTCATAATTACCAGGGAACACCAATATAGGGACAAGGACCATGTACCTATCCCCATACTCACATTTCTTTATAACAACATTATATACAATATCATTGTACCCTTATTCATTTACTCATGTACCCTAATTTGAATGGCGTCTCCGTCCACGTACCAATACCCGTAACCCCACATCTCTTGGTAACTATGGTGTAAACAAAAGTGTTAGTCCATAATTTTGTATATGTTTGTGAGCCAATGCACATGCTTTCACAAATATGGGGGATGAACAATTGTGTCCTTGTTCAAAACTAGATGGTTGATGTGTTCCCATCTGTGGAGGGCCGTTGTGCTCCGTCCATCAATATTTGTGATAGATATGGAGGATGAACAAATGTGTGTGTCCATGTTCATACTTTGATGGTTGATGTGTTCCCATCCGTAGAAGGTTGATGTGTTCCCATCCATAGAAGGTTGATGTGTTCCCTAACCATCAAAGTCTGTTTGGCATCACATTTTCCGATCTATGTATAATGTAATGTTCTCTATGTTCGTATTAAAGGGGGGAATGTTGGAAATATACCTTGTTAGTACTACATAAGTAACATAGGAATATTTAGTTTGTGTGGTTATAAGTAGTTTTAACAGCTCATACAAGTTTAGTCCAAATATGTTATAGACTCTTATACTCTAGGAGTTATCATTTGTATAAGATCTTCCGTGTGATGAATAATAATATTAAGTTTTGTGTGCAAGCTCAGATCAAAATCAATAGTTCATCACTTGGACATCACATCAAAATTTGTAAGATCTGATTCTTGAAAAAACTCTGCCATTATATCTAATGATAGAAGCCAATGAGTTTTTTAATCCTATATATTTTTCCCATAGAAGCATGAGGAAAACAAAAATGCTTTTATCATAAAAACCAGAAGAGTACCTATAATCAATATACATTTCCCCATGTGATGTGCATGTAAGTGAGAATGCTTTTATCATAAAAACAAGAAGAGCACCTACAGTCAATCTGCATAACACAGTATGTAGTACATGTAATTGAGGATGGAAATAATCTTTAATTGCAGTAATTAAATAAATAATTTGCAAGACAAATCAAAAGTTATTTTGGTGTCATGCTCTACCCTCATTTGTTTTGCTCTCACCTCAATCTTCCCATGCCAAACCTAGATGTTCTTATTTATTAGAGCAGTGTAAATCATTCTACTAGTCAATTGCAAAACAAAATTTAGCACATTAAATATACAGTATTGGGCTCCTTTAAGTTGCAGAAACAGCTTAAAGAACAAACCTTGTGTTTTCTTTTTATCTTTCTCCACATGTATCTTTGCTTGGTTCAATGCCTGCCAAATGCATAAATTATATTGAGATTGGAAGGAATTCACATTTAATATTTGCAGAGTCAAGAATTGATAGTCACCTGAATCAGATTCTCCACACGCTGCCTCATTAACATGTGCATGAATCCTTTTGAACACTGCAGACAACAATATATGAACTTTACAATGAGTTCTTGTTATTACATTTGTCAGACACAATATTGCTCCAACTCCCAACATTTTCAAAGGCATTCAGTAAACATTTGGGCATGACGACTGCTATATGGCACAATAGATTTAACAGTTCAATGATGTATGATATGCTTAGAGCCATTGGGAAAACAGAAATTTACTAAAAGATGTTGAAGGGAAGTTTGATGAAATAATTATTTAAAATCAAGAGATGCAAAAAGAAATTTTTTATTTGGATATGCATTCTAATGTAAGTGCTTGCCGATTCTGTGCCCCTATTGAACTTTATTTTGATTTAGGAGTGAAATTGTTTGGACCACCAGGCTGGTTTTCAAACTATAGGATTTTTCTTTGTAAACCTAGGAAATTAAATTGTAAAGACCAAAAAAGAGAAATGTTTTTAGAAACAAATAGCAACAAACATAAAAATCAAATTTGTAACATTCATTCATTCATCTAAAATATTATGGAAAAGTAAGTTCAAGAAGTAATGTTTCTAGTATCTTCTTAAAATTCAACATACAAAAATGTGCACAACATACAAAACCGAAAGGCAAATACTAGAAACCATTACCCTTGAGCACATTCTTTAAATTTTTGGCAATTCGTGACAACTAAAATGCATTCACACTTCACGGTTGCAGATATCACTACAAACAATCATGGTGACAGCTGATTACAACTAGTTCTGCACTTATAAAATAATTTGAATCATGCTAGAATCATATGATCTTTAGAGCTATGACATTGCAACAGTCAGAAAACAACATATATGCTTTCATGGCTTCTGCCTACCTTTATATGGTAATTTAGGTAAGCATGAAAGCTTGATAAAGTCCAAACTGCCTTGTCAAGCTTATCACCTTCGACATGATGACGGTATATCACTACAAATGTTCAACAAATCACATATACATGTCAAGGTGCATGGATTATTTTCATTTCAGATGACCAAGAATTGCAACGCCTACAAAATTGTCGAACTCCAGACTCTTGATTGCTGCACCATTTGGCGCATCAATAAAGAAAGACCCTTTGAACAAATGAAGTATGATAAGCAGTTTTCTCTCACAAGAAAACAAGACAAAAAAATAGTTCAAAGCAAAACATTTAGAAAATACCAAAAGACAAAAACCCTGCATTGGCAGCCATTGTATAGATGGGTGCTCCTTTCATCTCTAGAGGCGGTGTACGAGACCAAATACAAGATGGCGCTTTATTCAATCCTGAACAGAGGCTTGCCTCCATGAATTCCTGCATAATATGATTATGTTTAGATGAACTTGTCATAATCTACATTTAAGAAGCCAATATAACCTAGAATGCCAGTGTACCTGCAGAAATGAAGTTGCAACTACTGCATCACTGCTATCCTTTAAGTGCACTGGAAGGACCACTATCACCTTTTCCATCTGCCAAAACATCGACGTTGTTGCATTGCATTTACCACCACCCTCTACTTTTTTAGAAATAGCATAGCTGATGATAAGACCAAAATAATGACAAAAAGTTTGTATTCCCCAAGTTCGACACAGACACTGGATAAATTGTTTCCTTGCACATGCAATTTCCTATTGGTTTTAATTTTTTCCATATTAATGGTTCGTGTTAATATTTACACATTTAGCTACAAAGCAACTCATAACTTGAGCAAAGATTACTAATTAACAAGCTCAAACATGGATTTATTCTTGGAAAATAGCAATATAATATTTAAGATACTATTATAGCTATATTTTTTTATACTTATATATATACTGAGGGGTATGTTGAAAGGTTGTTTAACCTTTGGATGTATATATATATATATATATATATATAATGGATAAGAATAGTACATTACAATACACAACAAAAAGCAATAGCATTGCAAGCATCTCTATTTAAGTTGGAAATTCTAACAGGTTATGGGCCCAGATTGACAGATTGGCAGGAGCAGGGTACTTCGAACTAGGGAGAGTAGGCCTAGTGGTGCGATTAGCATGAATGTTAACCCTTTCAATTTACAAGCTTTTTAAGAATGTGACATTTGAATCCCAAAATTGCTCCTCATCCTTCCGATAGCCTGGTAAGATCAACTGCTGGAGTTAAATTTCTCAGCGCCTTACATGCTGTTATAAGCACGTGATAATAACAAGTTAGAAACTGTCCTCAACCATTGATGGGATTGTTCGATCAGTGGCACTGATGTTCATGTAACAACTAAGGGTCGGCACATGTATTATAATAGGGTGGGTATTGTAATGGTGCAGGTCAAAAGGCAAGAGAAGCCTGATTTAAAAAGGCGAATTGTTTATTTTAAGTGTTGGGTGGAAAAGCCTGAAAAAAATAAAATTGTCATGCCACAGCCACGTAGGTATAGATTAAGCTTGGAATTAAATTGATAGAGCTTTAGTTTACACATACGAAGCTTAAAATATTTTATAAAAATATTTAAATTAATGAGTAAGCTTATATGAAAAGGGGAAAATAAGGTTGAAATTCAGTAAGTGGACAAGGATATAGTTTGGTAAATCAAAAAGCTTTGGTTCGCAGTTAATTTAATATTACCGGGGAGATTTGCATAGTATCAAAGCTCGGAGATAGTAATTTGACAGCAAGCTTAAATAAAGATAATACAAAGCTTTAAATATTTGTAATGGCTGAAGCTTTTACCCTTTTTTAAGCCATACAAGCCTTAACTAGCCCGGAGGATAATTATTCCATTAAAGGTGTTTTATTATTACTTTATGCCTTAAAACAAATATTTTTAGCTCACCGATAATTTAATATACATAGTAAGCTAGGGTTTAATACTAACACTCAGTAATGAAAAATATATTTAGAGTAAAGTTTAAATATTATAGTTTGATTAATTATAAGAAAAAAGCTTTTTAATCCTCGATAAATGAGGAGTTGGGGTGAATCAAGTTAAACTGAAATCTTCTAGATTAAAAGTGTTTAAAATGGGTACAATATTGGTGATGATGGCTTTTAACGTCCTTTAGACCAAATAAGTACAAGCTTCAAGGGAGGGTAAAATATTTTGACCGATAACATAAGTCGATCTGATCATTAGAAAGCTTTAAGTTTAGACACAAGCCCAGCCTTAGATAAAATACCATTAAAGTTCATCAAGCCATGGGCTCACGTAGGAAGTTAGAATTAAATCCGAAGCCTTGCAAACACATAAGTCAAACAGAAGGAGGCATTTAGTAAGAAAGGTTTTGCTCAATA
The DNA here is from genome assembly GCA_037957365.1 of Torreya grandis. Classification (NCBI taxonomy): domain Eukaryota; kingdom Viridiplantae; phylum Streptophyta; class Pinopsida; order Cupressales; family Taxaceae; genus Torreya; species Torreya grandis. Next base: position 1,360,110 of record JARHVA010000158.1, read on the forward strand.
AATGGGGTCACCTTGGATAATAACAATAAGGTTTAAATAGGCCAAAGATAACAGGATCTTAAGAAATTAATGGGTGGTTGATTCTAACAAGAGCTAGAATAAGTGAGCTTATATTGAAAACATCACTTGCTCGTTTCATAAGGAAAATCTTTCTTCTAAAAGCTTCAACGCAACCATGTATTAGGACCCTACAAGTGGTTTTATAACAGCCTTATGTCTTGGAAAGTCTTCATTTTTATGAGGGCTAGAATGAGCGTAATTAGAAATGAAATTAAAAACACCTCAAGCTCCAACTAATATAACCTTTGCAATCAGTGTCCATTCGAGACAAATAAATAAAAATTTTACCTTCAGACCGGCAAGGTTGAATACTCTCAGAAATGCTTAAATTAGAACTGAGCTTAAGTATGATGTGTACATTTTAATGAAAATTAAAAATAAAATCTAATTAAAATTGACAGTGGCAGCCTTCAATTACGTAACACCAGTACATGATTTACTTGTAAGTGGGTAATTCACAGTAGTAAGAATTGTCAAACAAGGGTGACATAAATGGCATTGCATGCTTACAAAAAATTACAATAGGGAAATAGGCTAGAGGGTGAAAATCCCAAATCAGTTCCTCCCCATATTAACAAATGCTTAAAGGTGCTTGTGTGCTGAGTGGTCCCTTGCCTTGTGATTATTATCAACATACATGAGAAAAAATGTTATGTATTTATTACTCGTGGAGATCATCTGAGATGACTTAAAATACACGAGTTAAATCCTAAAAAAAAAAAAAAAAAAAGAAAGAATCTAACAAAAAATTTATTTGACATTTTGCCTAGTTTTGCAATTCGATTGTTTTTAACTACCAGGATGGTGAGTGAGGGTCCTAATTTTGATACTAAGTTTGTGAGTTATTCCAGCTAAGTATGTTTAAGTAGTAATGTGGTTGAGAATGGGGTATATTAAGGAATTGTTAGGATGGGTATTTAAATTGATTTGTATGCCTTATGTTAAATATTCTTGCAATTTGATTAAGAGGTCCTTTAAACATTATTACCTTTAGCTCAGTCATGGGGATCTTAATCAGTCAAGTAAAATTGATGCTATGTGTTTGACTGAATTTTGAATTTTGAAATGATTAACAAAATAAAGGTCTCCTCTTTTCTAGAATATCAGTGATGGAGTAAATTTGTTGATGACCATTTCGAGTTACTTTTCATAAGATTGAATTCAATCTTTAGCTAAGGACCATTGTTGGTTGAAGTTCATACATTGTACCAAGTGAGGGTACTTTATGAGCCAACCTTATATATTTTATAATTTCTATATAGTGCATTATACAAAGCCATCCTCATATATTTAGAGGATTGAAGTAAGGTTAAAACAAGGTCATTTTTAAAATTTAATTAAGTTGTGTTTAGTAGTTGGTCATTGATGTCGATATGGGTAAGTGGGTATATCCGATTTTTTTTGGTAGTCACTTGACCAATGGATTTGTGGGGGTGTTAATAATTTGATTTACAGTCAATAACCAGTTCTAAGTATGGCTTGGCATACTCAAACCTTGAGATTTGAAGCAGTGTTGAATGGTCAAACCCACAATCAAGGGTCAAGTTTGAATTTAGTTTGGCACCATGATTTTTTACTTGAGTGAAAGTATTGAAATTTTTCATAAGCTCAAGGATCAAGCTTAATTGTGGCTTGGCACACTCAAGCCATGTCTTTGGCTTAAGGGGGAGTGTTAAGCTTGATTTTTATGCCGAGCACTTCTTACAAATAGTGGGCAGTATCATTTGTCGCCCTCACTATCTCCAGTGTCGTTGGTCACACAGCTTGAGGTTTTCCCTTGGCTAGATGAGAGTGTGTTCTCACCAGTTACAAGTTGAAGTAGACCATCACATTCTTCATCAAGATTGACTATGTTATCTTTTTTCCCTCCAGGAGGTGAACACCGAGGAACAATTTCAGAAGCACCATTTACTATGAGATTTGGGGAAGAAATCACTGCCTCTATAGCCCATCCAGGCGATCCGTAACACTAAGTGCCCTTTGGACACCATTACATCCCACCTTGGAGTCGTTAGATCAGTTAGGTAATACTTCTCTCAAGACACAATTTCGAGTTAGACTATTCAAATCCCCCAACATGTTCTCCCTTGGCATTATGGCTCTGCACCTTCCCACCGGTATGACTCTGCCCCTTTCTGGCAACATGGATCTACTATGTATTGGCCACCCCCAAGACCACAAGCGCAGACTCTGATTATGAGATTATTTTCTACCACAAGAAGTACAACGTCCTTTATATGTTGGGAGAGATTCTAGAAGAAGTGCTTTGCTTCCTCCTAGGATCCCCCAACCTGGCCCCTCCAACATTAGGTACACCCCAACAAGCACTATTAGATCTTTTCACAGTGATCGATTATGGCTCAGATGGCTCCTCCACTACAGACACAGACAAAGATACTAGATGAAGTCTTTTAGGCTTCATCGACACATGTTTTTGGGGCTCTTGTTTACCCTTCTTTGCTATTTGTATTGGTTCCATCACCACCTTTGGTTGTGGCACACTACTTTACGTTGTTTCTTTATTTGGCTTCTAGGATTCTCTTTGTATAGCTTCCTAGAACTTTCTATTATTAATTGTTGTATCCTCAAGTCCCATTAACCTACTGTTGACCAATTTTTGGTCCTGCAAGCCAAAATTGGGCACCCCCTCTTTTTTTCTTTGCAAAAGTCATCCAATCCATGTTTTGGCTAGATCATCCCTCTGCTGCCTTGTGAAAAATGTTCTCTGTCAGACCTTTCCTGAGAAAAAGCCAAGTGTTTTCCACATTTGTTTAGCCAAGTGCATTTCGGGATTGTCAAGCGCAGTTACTTCACCAACAGCAGTGCATATCAGGTTTTCCAAATGACTTTACTTGTGAAATTTTCATAAGTCAAGTTACTTGATAAACCCGATTTGGTCCTTACGGTGTAATTCAAACTTTGCAAACGTTTTTATTTATAAAGGTTTATAAGTCAAGACACTTGCAAAACCCGATTTGGTCTTGGCAGACCAAATCGGGTTTTCCAAGTGTCTTTACTTGTTTGTTTTATGAGTTGAATTTGATGCAAAACCCGAAGTAAGAGCTCATGAGAAGTCCGAAATGGTCTATCTAGTGCAATTCGGGTTTGTGCAAGTGTATTACTTGTCGACTTTTATAAGTAAAAGCAAGTGAAAGACCCGATTTGGTCCATGCAGCTCGCCAAAGGCACGGATTTTCTTCGGAGGGCACATAAGCAAAGAAAGTGGACTTTTCACTTTTCCGAAGGACAATTGAAGAAAGGCCAAAGGGTAAGTCTAGAAGCAAGTGCCCTTGCGGAGGCCTTTTCGTCGGCAAGGGGACCTCTTCACTTCTTTCGAAAGGCCGTTTGCAGGAATTCTGAAGGGTAGGTGTCCTTGTGGAGAGCAACTAGGCAGGAAAAAGGACCCTTACATTTTCCCCGAAGGGCAATTATGGGAGCTCAGATGGCCCTTGCAGAGAGCACCAGGAGGAAACAAGGGACGAAGATAAAAAGCCAAAGGGCGCTTTGCCCTTCAAGAAAAGCCAATGCCAAGAGAGAATTTCCTTCGAACAAAATGTCTAAAGGAAAGAGACGCCGAAGCCTGAAGGCGGAAAAAAGACACGGAGAATTTCCTTCGGATAAAGTCCGAAGGAAATCACCCGAACAAAATCCTGAAGGCCGACGAAGCATAGTGCAAAGGGCGAGCAATCGAAGGACAAAAGGAAAAGCCCACGAGAGTGAAAAAGGACAAAAACGCAGAATAGTTCCAGCAGCTGATGAAGTCAAAGGGCAGAATCAGTGACCACTCAGACCAAGACAAGTGGCATAGACAACTCAACAAGGAGAATTAATACATTTAGGTAGAATATATCTACCGAAAATCAATAAATAGATTGGTTTTCGAACTATAAAAGAGAGCAGCTCATGTTTTCACGCTTCACCATTAATGCACAACCAATTGCGCCCAGCATTGAAGAGAGCATGGTCCAGCCACAACAACTTGGGGATGGCTTTGTCAGTTGCTAGAAGTATCCCATGATTTTGCAGACCCAAGACAACAAGGGCAGCGGCTTGGACATCTACAACATAGCTCTCCCATACGCAATTTGAAGAATACAGCAGCAGCGTGGTCATTTGTCACAGTCAAGTGTTTAACTCCAGCATGGGTCTCCATTCCTAATGATTTGTCAGCATCTTGTTTCCAGCATTCTATATATTTGTAACCTCTCATTTGAGAAAAAAAAGAAATCTCTCAGCTTGTATGGCGAAACCTTGCAGGAATTTACCTTGAATCAAGGCATAAGCATTTTACCTCCATTTGGGTTTACACTTGCATATGTCTATGGTTTTGATCTTGTGTCAAGTCATTTTCTTTCATGCTTTCACAGTTTGAATCCAGCATATCTAGTGTATTGTGAGCTCTTTCTTGCAGGTCAACAAGAAGTGTCCATAGTAGAGTATAGGTGCATGTGAACACGCTGCCATAGTGTGTTTTAGAACACCTCTGGTAGTTCTTCCTCCTTGTATCTCCATGGGGCCCCCTGTTGAAATACTGATGCAAGAGAATTTCTCATCTTGAATGATAGTGTATGTCAGCTTGTCTTGGTATAAAGTATATGTCAAAGCTGAGCAGACCAACCATTTTGATGCATCACCGCTTTAGTTTAGGTTCTGATTTCCAATATTTCTCTCCCTTTTCATCCCCGGCATTGTTAGCAGTAGGAAATCTAGGGCCTCAAGGTGCATCAAGGGGAACTAGCCCCTAATCTAGAGATTCATCCCTCACATTTGCCACCCACAACAAGAGGGATGTCTCCATTGTGTCGCGTGGATGAAGAGAGTTGAGCCTCCCTTCAGAGGGTGCAATCCACCACGTCAACACCTACATTTGGTCATCTATGGACATTAATATAATTTCTCTTTCTTTCCTTCTCACTCAAGTTTGAAATTTGATTTTTTGGATTGGATGGCTACCAAGAAGGTTTTGATGATACGGATCTATGGAGAAATATGTGTGCATGATTGGATTTTTGAGGTTTTTTAAGGTTAACCACTTACAAGTTTTGATGATGTACTTCCATGGAATGGTATGTGCATATGATTGGATAATTTATGAGGTTTTGTAAAGTTAACCCCTTATAGGATTTGATGATGCGGATATGTGAAATGGTATGTGCACATAATTGGATTTATGAGGTTTTGTAAGGTAAACCCCTTACATAATTTTGATGATGCATACTTGTGAAATGGAATGTACAAATGATTGGATTTATAAGGTTTTGTAACTTTAACCCCTTACAAGTTTTAAAGATGCAGATCAATGGAATGGTATGTGGATATGATTGGATTTATAATTTTTTGCAAGGCTAACACCTTACAGAGAGATGCATGCACATTAAATGAAATCTATCAAGATATGTGTGTGTGTGTTTGAATTCAATGTGGTATATCTTAACTATTAAATTAAGGAAGCATGTTGGAATATAGCAATTATAATATTTAAGACACCGTTATATCTATATTATTTATACTATTACTAGTAATACACTGAGGGATATACTAAGGGGTATGTTGAAAGGTTTTGTTCCTTTGGATATTGTATATGTAATGGATAGGAATAGTCTATTACAATACACAATAAAAAGCAACAAGCATTCCAAGCATAGCAAGCATCTCTATTTAAGTTCGTAATTCTAACATGTATGACCTACATTTCTTCAATCTTTCTAGAAAAAATGAAATCTAAACATATGCCAAATAAAAGAATTTCTTGTTTCTACCTATTATTGGCCTAAAGAAGAAACTACTGTATGACGTTATTGCAATTACATGTGAAAACTAAAAATGTCTCTACAGCCATTATCTCACTAGCATTTTGTTGCATGTATATCGTAAGAGGATACCTGTATGGTTCCCTTCAAATACCTTTAAATGCAAGCAGAAATAGATGAATAGAAAAGATGCACAAGGCAAATTGGTGCATCAATCAATAAAATGACTTTTTACTACATAATTGGGAGCATATAATTTTCTTCGGATAATATTTATAACCTGAATTCCAGAAAAATGGAAAGCATTGAAAAAAAAACAGACAATTTTTTTAATAAATGAAGACCCTTCACAGTCGAAGAAGGGACACCCATAAACATGAACATTTTACATGCTTCAAACTTACCAAGGGTATAAGAAAGAAAGACTCCTTGGGACGTTGCACTAGTGTTAAAACTTGGTCAGCATCAGGATAAACTATACTGGAAACAAGATGTTTCAAAATCTCCCTCATACGCACACCTAAAACCACTGCTCGCAAAGATGCAATCTTTTTCAACAATTGCAATCGGATTTCTGTGAGAGTCCCAAGAAAAATATGTCAGAATAACTATAAATAATAACAAAACATTAGATCACAATCAAAAGAGAATCAAGATAAAAAGGTATCCTTTCAAGAGATTTCTTGCATCATAAACTCTTTTCCAGATATCTATTGATTGAATATAGTACTCTGATATCACCTATGGAAATATTGGTCTTGTTTAACTTTGAATGCATCCTTGTGGTTTTGATATTATTGTTAGAACAAATACATGCTTATATTAGATGTAAAAAGAATACCCTCTATGCCCTAAGCATGTACATTAGGATGGTCACAATTTGACTTCAATATTTTGTTTTTGAACCGAGTAGTTTCATACATTAATAAACACAACTCTTTATAATCTCAGAATTTAATTAAATATCAAGCCTACCATTGAACTAGTGAAACCAATCATCGGTTGCACTAGAAATTCATAATAAATGAAAATATGAAAAAGAATTATACAATTGTATATCCCCAAGTGAACAAAAGAGGTTCATCAGATAGAAAATTATATCACGATTGAGATCTTGAAAGAGCAATTCAAGCATCTTTAACCTGGTTCTACTATTTCGATATCAAACAGGCTAGTATAACAAAATAAGATCAAAATAAATAAGCTGGAAGTGTTGTACACACATGTAACATAAGACATAAGGTTGCAATTTAGGTGATCCCGTGGATGAGTTTGGAACCATATAACTAATATAGTGAACAATCATGAATTTATTACAAGTTGCCATCTCATATTTTGTTTTGATGTCATTTTTGTCAATGAATTTTGTCAAGTGTTTTGTCTTATGAATCCTTTTTGTTAATCGGCCATGAAATCAAATATCAGATATTGTGATTTTCTGGTAGCATTTATGTGGGTTGTGACTTGTGAACACCATAAAGAGACCCCTCTCATTTAAATATGATTTAGTCATCCAAGTGTTGGGCATTATAGCTCTCTATCGATAGTGATTGATCTCTACTTCTTGTACTTTCATGTGCTTAGATTAATAACAACACCATTTCATTTGTCGTCATAACTCATGCATTCCTCATGTTCTCCAACCTCATTGTCTACTATGCATGGTGTTCATGATCATACCATGGTCACGAGTACTCTAGGACACATCACTAAATTTGCAAGGAAATTGTGCACAATAGGAGTAAAATCCTTTGTGAAATCATTATGGTGCATCCAATATGGTAAATGCTCAATGCTAAGAAAGTTCAAGCACTTACAGGTGAAACATAGTTTTAGATAATTTATTTTTAGTTGTCAGAGAACCTTTCAGCAGTTCACATTAGCTATTGTAGCTTGTACTTTTGACTCTCATTGAAATACTTCGGTCGTTCATCCACAATCATATAATTTCATTCTTCCTTAGTGTTGAGAAACGTCAGCAACTATCTCTAATACATATAGACTGTAATACCTCGTGCCTAACAATTTGGTTCCGTTGTACACAAGAATTTTCATTTTTTACCATAAAAAGGGTCACGGAGACCAAATGAGATTAGGAGGTTGCAAAGTCATGAAAGCAATGCTCAACCAATATCATGGATACCATGGTATGAAATCTGTTGTAGAGACAACAATTTGGATTATGTGTCTGTTGTCAACCTAGAGTTGCACCCTGAATCGAAGACGTGCTGAAATGGCTAATCCTCTCTCCGGTTGAAACAATGGGATCTTCTCACAAAGGTGGATGCTTCAATGGTGAGAAGAACCTCCAGAGAAAGCTGGTTCCTGTAAGATGTATCAATGGATCTCTATTATGTGCTACGAATCTACCATGGAAAAGGGAGAAAGAAACTTGAAAGGGAAATCCTACCTAATGACGATGATACACCAAAATGTTGATCCACTCTACCTAGAACCTTGAACAGTGAATCAAACAAGGGAAAAGGAAGACCTTTGATTTCAATTGATCACTATGCATAAATATTTCATGAGAAGGTTCGATCCAATGATAAAAAATGTGAGGAAAAACGATGGAGAGAGGTCTGATACAAAACACTTTGCAGCCACCTAGCATCCACTTACAGCTTCAGCAAAAGACATATAGAACATTGGACATGACCTGCATAACATGATGAGCTAGCAACTAGGTATGAATCAGAATTTGGGAAGGGAGAGAAATCTACCACGTATGCAAATTGCTGAATGAATGTACACTATGCGAGCACTTGAAATATGAAAGTACAATTCTTCTATTGATTGAAGAGGTTACACAACTCACCAATGGCAAAGTCTAGTCTTACCAAGAGAGGGATGGATTTTACAAGACGGAAAAGCCATTAATATAGAAATTTACAACAAGCCAAGAGATTGGTGTTGAAAATAAAGAGGGAGTAAACTCAAACCAACTCAGCCTTTACAAAAATCTATTATGTCTTGCATGAAAATTCCTTGCGTTGAAAAAAAAAAGAAGACAAGCTATGGATGCATGACACCTACGAATAGATGTCTTGACTTGAAAACTAGTCAACTTCAAAACAAGAGTAATTGAATTCACTCGAACTGCTGGAATGTTTGAAAGTCTCCCCTTTGCATGAAATCAATGCAAATGCCAAATTAAGAATTGCTTTGAACTGCCGAGAACATTTCAAGCTTTGAGACAAACAAGAGTGCATGCATGGAATTTTTGTTTATTTCAAACGTTCAACGCTTTGACTGTTCATCATGCAAGACGACTCTATTTTCAGAACTTAAGCGTGCTTGCTTTCTTAAACGCGTTCACTTCGTTGGAGTCACTTCACGTTAGTCTATGCATGATCTTTGTTTATCCTGCCTTTGTCTTTATTCTGCGTTGATTTTATTTACTGTTCATGCTTATGTCCATGTTCAGTTCTGCTTTAATCTTTGCTCATGCCTCTATTTCTATATTTGTCTTTCTTGTTCAGTTTTGGTTTAGTCCTGTTTGTGCTTACGTCTCTATTCATGCTATCTATCATGCTTAGTTCACTTCATGTTTTCTATGGCTTTTCCCGTGTTCTGCTTTAATTCGAGATTCGGGCTTTATTTTAGTTTTCGTCCTTCGAACAAATTGTCCGAAGGACTCTCTGTCTCTTCTCTTTCCCGGGCTTGGCATTTCCTTTTCTCTTTTTTGGCTTTGGCTTGCGCCCTTGTCTTTTCTGTCGGGTTTTTTGAAATTATCCTTATTCCTTCGGACTTTTTGTCCGAAGGAATTCGTTTCCTTGCCAATTTTCTCGAATTTATTCTTTTAGGCTCTTATGTCTTGCCCCCTAGATTTACCTTTGGTTTTCTTGCAGACTTTTATTATCTTCTTGGCTTTATTATTTTCTGCCCCTTTTCGTCGATTAGTTTGCATTTTTCCCGAAGCAATCCTTCTGACAAAAAGTCCAAAGGAAGAAGGAAAGATATCCTTTGGACAAAAAGTCCGAAGGAATTCCTTCGGACTTTTTGTCCAAAGGATATCTTTCCTTTTAAATTTTTCTTTTCCTTCTTTATTCCCTCAGGTTTTTTCGCTTTGACTTCCTGCGGGCTTTGTTTGGTCCATTTCCTTTGGAATTCCGTTGACCCTTGGTTTATTCTTTCATTTGGACTTTTATCTTGCGGAAAAATTGTCAATCTCCTCTGTGTTTGACAATTATTCCGAAGGAATCCTTCAGACTCTTCACTAGCACCTACTTTGGATTCTTCATTGCTTGTTACTTATAAAAAGAGATAAGTCATTCACCCTGGGAAACCCGGAATGCACTATCTTGAGTAATTCGGGTTTCTAAACCAGAATTACTTCTACTGATAAAACTTTCATAAGCAAAGCACTTCTCAAAACCCAATTTGCACTGTCAAGAGTAATTCGGGTTTTCCAACCCGGATTACTTCTGCCGATAAAACTTTCATAAGGAAAGCACTTCTCAAAACCCGATTTGCACTATCAAGAGTAATTCGCGTTTTCCAACCTGGATTACTTCTGTTGAGGGGTTTCAACTGTTGATTACTCATAAAATGAAATAAGTTGTCTCTTTTAAAACCCGAAGACTTCTCCTTCCAAAAAACCCGAAGTCTTCTGCTGTGTAAAACCCGAAGTCTTACTTGAATGCCCACCCTCTCACACTTACGCAAAATTTCGGTATGTAGGCCAAAAAATGGCCAACAATGTTAGTAACATAAATCTCAATACATTTGTCAAAGACAAATAATACTGGCTGCCCACTAACACCTTTACCTAATGATGAAATACAAATCCACAATCTGAGCACTTACACACACATTTTACATAAACAAATGAGCAAAATAATAAAGATATAGAATTGTAGACACCCAAAAATAGTCCCATGGCATTATTTAGAGTTATTTCTAGTTAATTTAGCATACTTGTTTGTGTTGACTGATTTACTTTTAAATTGGGAAAGATGGGCCCTCTTGTTGAATTTCATCTTGCTAAAATCTCCGCTCTTGTGCATCTCCTATCTTATTTTTTGCACTCCTATGTTATCCTTATCTCACCTTGTACTTTAGACCCCTTGTTTGGCCCCTTTTGGGTAATGACATGTTTCCCCCTCTTTCCACCTTTTTAGGTCTTAGCCATTGGAAGTCAGCATGAATGCTCATAATATTTAAGTGGAATTCAAATATCACCTATAAATAGACCAGCATTGTAGTTCATTTTGACATAAAGTATCTAGCTATCATTCACAGGAATCTATTGAGCACTGATAGGCATTCTAGATGAGATCAAGCAATCGTTAGAGAATTCATTGTTGTTGAAGCTAGTATTTCCCGTGGAGCACTTTTGGCGCATGACCTAAGGTTTGCATGTTATTGGAATTATTTACATTTATGCAGATTACTATTTTCAATATATTTTATCTAGAGTGATTTCCACTGCTCGGGGCCTGACAAATACCAAGATAGTTCTACTATTCACCTGGTCTACCGCAGGCCCCAAAAATACTTTGTTTCCTTAAGCTTCATCTATTGCAGCCATTAAAGGTTAAGGAGGGTAGATTTGTTTGCAAATACATGTGTTGCAGATTTGGGATAGGAATGCTGAGTAAAAATGCAGATCAATAGCGTAAGAAAAATATAAGTATCAAAACTCTAAGTGAATGCCACCCTCTAGATTTGAAATTGATTAATCAGGCTTGATTACTCTATTGTGTATGTTATTTAGCCTAGTTAAAATTAATTGGATATTGTTTTTTGCAATTTATTTGAAATTCATTTATCTATATCACATTTTGTTGAATCCAACCTCTCTTACACCAATTCTAGGGTTAGATCATGGTTCATCTTATTAGGTCAAATATGAATTTAGTTTTTCTCCTTAGGTTTTATTCCATTGAACGCTCTTAAATCCAACATCCCTAGCTTTCTTGTATTTGATTCCAAACATTCGGTTAATTTTTCCTGAATTTGTTTTCCAAGCCCTAGGCTGCTTACATAATGTATATTGTTCATGTTTGATTTTCCATTGTATTTTATGCACCTACTTAATTTTTGTTTGTATTTATTTATTTATTTTTCCCTTTCACTATCTTATTCTTTTGTTATCCACTTTCATTTGCCTATGATTTTTCTTCCTTCTAGTTGCTTGCGCTTCTTTCATCCTATTATTGACTTATTCACTCATTCATCACTTTATTTTGTTTATTAGTTTACTTTATTTTTCTTATCGTGACATGCATTTGGGTACTTTCATTACTTTTACCCATTTAGCCATTTCCTTTTCTATTAGTTGATTTTGTATTTCTATTTTTTATTTATTTCATTCACTCATTTATTGGTATTCCTTTTAGTGATTCATTTTGTTAATTCATTTTTAGTTTCATTTATTTATTTAATTTCATGTATTTTGACTTGGTCTAAGAATCCTTTTGTAAATTCAATCGAAAATATTGTCGTCTTTAGTTCAAATGGTTCACCCTTTAGATGTGTTTTTTAAAAATATTACTTCTATAAGTGTCATGTCTTTGCAAAATGATGTAGATGATAGTGCTTATGATGGTTATGTTAGTGAAGATAATGTTAATGAAAGGTTGGGAAAAATAAGTTTTACCCTTGTAGGTCCAGCTGAATATACAAATGACATCGGTGTATTAAAGGTTGGCTACCTTTACGTTAGCCCTCATCATTACAGAAATTCAAATTTTGATAGGAGTGAAACAATTAGTAAATGAAACAATGTTAGACTCACACAAAGCAAGATAGAGAAATATGAATTTGGACTTGGATGCACACAACAAATTGTTTCTTCTCAGCCAATTGATTCCTCTTTAGATCATGAGAAAACACTAACACAAAGTATAGGGGATAATTTGGATTTAGAGGCATGTTGTCCTGTAGAGACCAAAGTTTCTTCTTTGAGCTCCAAAGGTAATGGGATTAATGTGAATAAGCTTATGATTATGCGGTTGAACTAGAAGAATGAGATAGGGTTGAGAACACTGAAAATATTAGGAAATGTGCCACAGAAACCATTGTGAAATATCTATACTTCTAAATGCATTGAAAAAAGTTGCATGTCAAATTTTACCTTCTCATGAAGCCATTTCCCAAATTTCTTCTAAACCCGCCAATGATCAAGCTTTCATTTCTTCTAATGTTGCTTCTATTGCTCCACATGCTATCAATGTTGATTTCCCCAATGAAATAGTCTACCTTGTGTGTAATGCCCCCTTTTTCAAATTAATTAAATCGAGGACCCAAAGCTTATTTTTATTTCCCACAGGCTAAAGGGAAATTAATAAAGGGGAATAATCTATTAATAATTTATTAAGTTGTCCAAAAAATACTTTAAGTTACAACTTTGAAAAATGACAATTTATTATTATTGAATGGGGCCAAAAGTAAATATTGGATACATGGCCAAAAAATAATTAATATTCATAAGTTGGAAAAGGATGAATATTTAATTAAAAGAAATATTAATTTCTTTAGTGAATAATAAAAGAATTGGGTGAAAAAAGAAAGGATGATTGAAAACACCTAAATAAAAACCAAACCCTTTTTTCAAAGGAAAAGCTTGCAGCTTCTACAGTTCATCAAAGGATCGAAACCCTCAGATTTACAAGCAAGAGGACAAAATCCCTCGAACCCAGTTGATGATTCCACCAAGGAATCACATATTTGTTACCAGTTTTAGGAGAAATCACCTTTAGAGGCATATTCTACAAGGGTGCCATATATCTAGGCTTGGCATGAGGGTTTCAAGACAGAACATAACCACAAGGGGGTCATCCAAGGTCCAAACACACATCTTAAGGGAAACATGGCCTTTCAGCAGGGCATCACACATTTTGAGGGAAACGTGGCCCTTCAAGGGCAGTTTGCAACCATTGGGGACAACTAAAAGGTCCAGACACATCCAGCTGCCATACATCACACTTGCAGGCCAGCTGTACAACATAATCATTCCAGCACAACAAATAAAGACAAAAAGTGTGTAATCATATGTATTTTTTAGAAGGGTTTCGACGTATGCAATTAACTGAAATAAAGAAGGGCACTTGTATGTGGTTGAAAATCCTAAGTTGCCGATACGGATACGGGTACGAATACGGGTACGAGTATCGGATACGGGGATACGTCGATTTTTTTTTTTTTGGTTTGGATACGGCTGGATACGGCCGTACAAAAATATATATAAAAAATTAAAAATATAAAAATATAGCCATATAAGCAAAATTAACCATATAATATGCATAGAGGAAACAAAATAACTTCAAATAAGTTATATAACCACAAAATATATACTCATAATTCAATGCCAAATATCATAATATAAATATAATTTAATTATAAATATAAATTTTAAATTTTTAAACTAATTAATATTTAATAATTTAAAATTTAATACTATATATTGAAAAATTTAAACTAATGAATAATTTAAAATTTAATAGTATATACTTTATATTTAAAAATTAAAATTTTAAACTAATTAATAATTTAAAAAATTAAAATTAAAATTTAATACTTATATAATTAAGTATTTAATGTAATAATATTATAATAAAAATTAAAATGTTAAAATAAATAAATAAAAATTAAAAAAATAAACATAAACTATAACTTAATTTTCAAAAGAAAAGAAAAAAACTTAAAAATGAAATGTAAAATTTTAAAAACAAATAAAACGTTGAAACATACCTCCGGCCCGCAAGGGTTCGCGCAGTCGCGCAGGCGAGGCGGCGCGGGGGCGCGCAGGGACGAGGGCCGGGAGGCGCGCAGGGACGAGGGCGCGCAGGCCGCAGATCGCAGGTCGCGGGGAGGCGCCGAGGTTCTCAAGTCGCGGGGAGGCGCGGAGAACGGTCGCGGAGTATCTAGCCGTATCCAAACCACAGTGAAAAAAATAAAAAAAATAGTATTTTATTTGGCCGATACGCCGGGATACGGCCAGGGTTCGGCGTGTCCCCTGCGGATACGGTCGGATACGTCCATGGACGTATCCGGCCGTATCCGCAGGGGGCATGCCGTACCCTGGCCGTATCCCCCGAGGATCCCCGCGCTCCCGTACCGGACCGCCGTATCCCCGCGCTCCCAGGGCCTGCTAGGGGCGAATCCGGTAACGTAGTGAAAATCCTATTGCATGTATTGTTCTATTCATTCAACTATTTGATTATCTTGGTGAAAGAAATATATCTTGTGTCCCAGCTATTACTCTGTGATATCAATGAATAGATTCAAGAGGGTTTTGAATTTATTTTACAAAAGGGGGTTTGATTTCTTCTAAGAGAAATCTGAGTACCCTTTCCTAAAATAAATCAGCATTCTTATTTTATCCTGAAAGGGATACTTCATTGTGGACCACTTTGAAGTTTCCAATTGTTTGTCATACTTAAACATTGTTAGATACCTTCAAGACCAATCTTATTCTAGTGGTGCTTCATTTTGATGACACTATCGCATCCATAAGCTTGCTATATGTTATGTCATTTGGTGGAACCCTCTTTAAAAGAGGTCTTGATGGTGTTCATATGAATTGTCTTGTTCTCAAAGATACCCAATGTGCCCTTGAGGAGTCCCAAGGTAGCCCTTGTGATGGTCACTTTGGACTCCAAAGACTAGGTGTACCTTGTTGGTTCAGCTTCTCTTCTTGATATCTTCAAAAACATTGTGGAAACAAGTCTTCCTTAAATGCAAGCTCCTTATCCCTAATTCCTCTTCTTCTTACTAAAGTGGATTTGTATGTGCGAGCAGAGTGGAATAGATGTCTTTCTTTTGAGAAATGACAATGGGGATCCATATAAATACAACTCAAAACCCAAAAAACACAACTCAAACTTATCCGATACATGAAAAATGTTAGGCAAACACAGTACTACATCAACTCGCCCGATGACATCGGCAAAAGGGAAAAGCACTGTAGGACATCATCGGTTGAGCCGATGACATCAACTAGAAACATGCAAATAGGAAGAAGAGAGGAAAGGAAGAATGGGAACAATCAAAGAACAAGTATGCAAATGATAGCATATGGATGAAAGCAAAAATATAATAGATAATCATGGGGAACCTCTAAAAGAGAACCACGAACTGGTCCACCCGAATCTTGGTGCACTCCTTAGGACATGCACTCAAGGAGATCGATGCACCGACAAGTCCTGCAAGAGAAATAGTTAGTAAGTGAAAAAAAAGTCTATACATATGCCCCACCCAAAGCTCATCACATGTCACCATAGTTCGCATACTCGCAGTCGGCAAGTACTCACCCAGCGGAAAAATAGTTTTCTTGGCGAATACTTGGTGAATACTCGCCAAAAAATATTTGAAAAAAAAAATTGTCAAGTACTCGCCAAGACCAAAAAAAACGAGTATTGAGATGATTCTTGCGAGTTCGAGCAGCGGTTATTTGCTGCAGATTTTTTCCTGTGACTACTCGAGTAACCAGCTAGTACTCACCGGTTATGCAATATATGCATGTCACAATAGTGTATCATGGGATGGTGATTTGGAAAATAACATAGCAACGTGAAATAAAAGCAAGATTTGTAAATAAATAATGATAAATGAATGTAATAACGGAAAGCATAGAGTTTAGGCTAACTAGTAAAGTATATAGATCATCTCATGAAGGCTATGCATGAAAAATAAAAAGAGCCTATGAATGAAATTTATTCATCTTCTTATTTTGAGAGCCAAGATAACGATTGAAACATTTCAAGAACCACTATGCTTGTTATGCTTGAGAAGACAATGGCCTATGCAATTCTCAATAGAGTGGCCATAAGCATAGTTCCAATCAAAAAACTCAAATGGTTAATGTGATGGCTTAGGCTTGGCTGGTTTCTCATCTCTTTTACGGAAGGCATTATCCTCACGAGACTCCTCTCTCCTTGTTAGTCCCTCTTCTCTTGGGGGAGTTGATTATGCCATCACCGATAGCATTCCAGTTGAGGTATGTTGAATTAGAAGAGATTTAACATCAACAAAAATCGTGAAGGCTTCTAATTTCCAATAGGCATCTAGAGCTTCGTAGGTCTTGGAATCATTGAATATTTTCACTCTAGGGTTTAGGAAAGCATCTCAAGGAAGGGCACATCATAATGTTCCCAAACCATACAAGCCAACATGCAAGCATTGATATGCTCAGTTGGGTTTTCGATAGAAGTTCTTGAGAACTTAGGAACTTCAAGGAGTGGGACAGGTATGTTGTGGGCTCACACTTGAGGAGCTAAGGGACTCCTAAAGAAATCATCTAGGGCTTTACTAGAGGAGAGGGATCGTCTACCACCGATTCCAATGTCGTAGCCTTCGTCACTTCCCCAAATAGAGTTGGTCCAAATGGAATCTTGAAGACAATCAACTATTAAATCAAGGAAAGTGAATGCACGGCGAATACGGTCAACAATATAAATATCCTCTAATATAGGAAAAGGGAGAAGACCATACTAGATCCAAGATGCATACAAGTAGTGCCGCAAAGGAGCTGTAAGCAATAGTTGTTTGTAAAAATGATATCAAGGATATAATTAAAAAGTCTATGCAAGGAACTTTCAAACAAAGACTCGCCTAAATCCAAGATGTCAAAGGGCTAAACTAATGAGATCGAAATGCCATTAGGCAGTAACGAAGAGGTATCTAAACTAATGATTGTAACCAAGAGGTATCTAACTAAGGTTGTAACAACATGCAAAGATAACTTAAACTAATAAACATAAGTTAATCTAACCATGGAAGACAACAATGTATAAATATCTACCAAAATAATTAGAATAAGGAGTTACGGATAGGGATAGGAATACTTACCTTGGGTTGATTTTTCGGCACATCAATCTCCCCCTTGGCTCAAGTGGCACTTTATGAGAGATGTTGTAGGTGAAGATCAAAATATAAGAAAGAAGTCCTAAGTATGCTTAGTTGGAAACTCCAAAGACTAGGTGTACCTTGTTGTGCAACTTCTCTTCTTATGGCCTTTAAAGACATGCAAACATAGACCTGCACAAGTATAAGCTCCCATATCTTGTTTCCTCATTTTCTACTAAAGGCAAGGTTTTGTCCGCAAGCAAAGCAAAATAGTGTTGTACTTCTATACAAATGGCATTTCGGATCCCTATATATACCAATCAAACTCCTAAAAATCACCTACGAATTATGTCTACGGACTCGGCCCAAATCGATACAATATAATGAAACGAATTGAAAAGACTGTTGTGTCTACCATGTCAGTACAGTACAAAAGGCGACAGTGGGCATAAATCTGACTCGACAGAACCGATACAGTTGGAATGGAACCACACTAGGAATAAGACTACTTTGCCCATGGCCGATATAGTAAAAAATATAGGGAACACTACGAAACTGAAACGGCATGGCCAAGTTAGTAGAAAATAAGCCGAAGAGGTAAAAGGAAGGGGAAAGATACCCAGAGGAGGCTAGACTAATCAGATAGCATGATAATGAGTATTAGCACATATAACAGAGGATCATATAAGAATTTCTCACAAAGTACCACAAGCCGGCCCACCCCTATCCCACTGCAGTTCCTAGGACATGAACTCAAGGAGATTGATGTGCCAATGAATCCTATAAGAGAAATCGTCAATGACTGAAAAATATATGTAAAAACACAAACAATATGAAAATGATAGAAGACATTTCTATAGATGTCTTAGAAGAGTATAACTACGAAGATGAAATGTGAATTATTTTTCAGAGTAAGAGGACCTATAAAATTCTAAGACATGAAAAAAATGCCCCCAGTTGATTGACAAGTTTGTTATGCCTAAAGAATCTGGAAACACTTTTCTACGATAAGTTTCCCTCTTTTCATTATCTTTAAAAATATTAAAATTTACTTTTTAGGAATTATAAAACTGGGAAAGTTTCACACTCTTTGAAAATTAAAGAAAAAAGGGAGTGTTTTCGTAATAGAAACACAAAAGAGGGCAACGTTTTGGAAAAAAAAAAGTTAGAATTTTGCTTTATGGGGTTGTTTAAGATTATTTCCCTAAAAATGATGATTGTAAGACGATTGTGACATATTTGATTATGTTCAAGTCCCTTTTGTGTGTGGGCCTTCTATGCAAAGGAAGAATGAAGTGGCCGTAAAGGAAAATTATGGAAGACTTAAGTTAAAAGGCATTCTCAAAGGTGGAGTTTAAAGTTGCAAGGAGGTTTTTAATATGTTTTTATGACTCCTTTCTACATTTTTGAATTTTTAATGGCCCTTCTCATTTGTGGGTTTAAGGGGGGCATAGGGGGCGATGGGAGGTGCAAGGGATCATACAAAGTTTTTTGTTGCATTTTTTATAATTTTTATCAAGGAAGGGCCGTTGGTTAATATTTTAGAGTAAAGACCCTAAGGTCTCAAGTTCAAATCTCTGCTGGTAAGACTGAAATAAAATGAATAGAAATGGATGGCACACAACACGCTAACATACTCATGTGTGTCTGCCTTTTATTAAGTAGATCGAAATTACATATCAGTTATGAAGGTTGATAACTATTTGATAATAGTTACTAAGTTAACTAATGGTTTATGTTGACAATTTTGCCCCACAGGGCAAATTGTCACCCCTCATATTCGTAACTTTGCTATGGTGCCAAGTTTGTCTTGTGAATCAGTTTTGGGGTCCTTAAATGTGCATTTACAGCCACCCCAGTGGCCATCTACAGCCAGGGATAAGCCAAAGTGGCCATCTACAGCCAAGTGAAGTTTAGTCATTCAGAGCTTTCCAAGGAGCTTTCTTGATTACAGCCAAATATGCAAATACAGACAAGACATACAAGCTATAAGTTCATTTTTTTGTCTTCCCAAGGATTTTTTCGGGCTATAAGAGGTGGACTTTTTCTTCGGACATTTTGTCCAAGAGAAAGAGCTCTCAAAGGACTGTGTAAAAGCCCAAAAAAATAACTAAGTGGCAGTCGTTCAAAGTTTATTTTCTTCGGACTTTTGTCCGAAGGAAAAGGAAAAGCACAGTTGAAAAAACCCCAAGGGCACCTGCACTTCGGGAAGGTCCATTTCAAAAGCCCCGGAGGGTATGTACCCTTCGGGTTGGTTCACTTTATGTTTCTAAAGACACAAGCAATTCATTCGAAGGACAATTTCAAAAAACCTGGGTGCCCTTCAAAAAGCCCGAGTGCCCTTCAAAAAGACCAGGTGCCCTTCAAAAAGCCCGAAGGGCAACTGCCCTTGCGGAGGGCATTCAAGGAGTGAGAGGACCTTTCAATTTTTCCAAAGAGTCAGTTTCAAAAACCCCGAAAGGTATGTTTAAAGGAGAAGTGCCCTTGCAGAGGGCATCTGGGCGTTGCATAGGGACGTTTACAATCTCCCCTAAGGGTATCTGCCCTTGTGGGGGACACTTCAAGCACGAAGAAGACCTTGGAAAAGGTTCCGAAGGACAAAATCAATTTTTCCGAAAGAGAAGTGCCCTTGCAAAGGGCACTTGGTCGGTAGTAGGGCCCTTTCAAAAGTTTCAAAATGCACTGTTGAGGACGAATAGCCCTTGTGGAGGACACTTTGCAGCGAAGTGGACCTTTACAATTCTTCCAAAGGGCACTTCTGGAAGAACATACCCTTGTGGGGGGCACCAAAGCCAAAGACAGGACCTTTTGTAAAAGCCTGAAGGGCACTTTTGGGAAGCGGAAGCCCTTGCGGAGGGCACCTTCATAAAGCGAAGGACAAAAACAAAGTTCCCGAAGGGCACTTGCCCTTTGGGGAAAGATAGCCAAAGGAGACGAATTCCTTCAGACTTTTTGTCCAAAGGAATTCGGGAGGACAAAAGCCCGATAGAAATAAAAGCAAAAGCACAGAAGGAAACGAATTCCTTCGGACTTTTTGTCCGAAGGAATTTGAACGGATCAAAAAGCCCGAAGGCCGAATGAAAGCCATAGGCCACAAGCAAGAAACAAAAGCCCGAAGGCTAAAGCGTAAGCAAAGGCCAAAAAAGAGAAAAGAAAATGCCAAGCACAGGAAAATAAAAACACAGAGGCCTGACCAAAATAAAGCCCGAATCCTGAATTAAAGCAAAACACGAGAAAAGTTACAGAAAACACGAAGTGAACTGAGCATGATCATAAGCATGAACAGTGAATAAAACAAACCAGAATAAAGACAAAGGTAGGATGAACAAAGATCATGCACAGACTAACGTGAGTGACTCCAATGAAGTGAACACATTTAAGAAAACAAGCATGCTTCAGTTCTGAAAATAGAGTTGTCTTGCATGATGAACGGGCAAAGTGTTAAACATTTCAAACAGCGAGAAATTCCATGCACGCACTCTGGTTTGTCTCAAAGCTTGAAACGTTCCAACGGTTCGAACGTAATTCTTAATTTGGCATTTGCATTGATTTCATGTAAAGGGGAGACTTTCAGACGTTCCAGCAGCTCGAGTGGATTTGACTACTCTTGTTTTGGAGTTGACTGGTTTTCAAGTCAAGACATCTATTCGTAGATTTCATGCATCCAAAGCTTGTCTTCTTCTTTCTTCAACGCAAGGAATTTTCATACAAGACAAAATAGACTTTTCTAAATGCTGAGTTGGTTTGAGTTTACTTCCTCTTTATTTTCCAACGCTAATTTTTTGGCTTTTTGTAATTTTCTATATTAATGGCTTTTCAGCCTTGTAAAATCGATTCCTTTTTTGGTAAGACCAGACTCTGTCATTGGTGAGTTGTGTAACATTTTTAATCAATAAAAGGATTGTACTTTCAGATTTCAAGCGCTGGCATAGTGTACATTCATTCAGCAATTTACATACGTGGTAGATTTCTCTCCCTTCCCAAATTCTGATTCGTACCTAGTTACTAGCTTATCATGTTATGCAGGTCATGTTTAGTGTTTTAAATGTCTTTTGTTGAAGCTGTAAGTGGATGTTAAGTGGCTATAAAGTGTCTTGTATCAGACCCCTCTCCATCGTTTTCCCTCACATTTTTGTCATTGGATCGAACCTTCTCATGAAATACTTATGCATATTGATCAATTGAAATCAAAGGTCTTCCTTTTCCCTTGTTTGTTCAGTGTTCAAAGTTCCAAGTAGGGTGGATCAACATTCTGGTGTATCACCATCATTAAGTAGGATTTCCCCTTCAAGTTTCTTTCTCCCTTTTCCATGGTAGTCCACAACACAGAGTAGAGATCCTCATTGATACACCTAAGGGAGCTAGCCCTCATAATCTAGAGACTCAATCCACTTAGCAGGTCACCCACAACCTCGGATTGTTTCCATGTTCCAGCAAACCGTGAAGGCTTAAAACTACCTTCACAAGGGTGCAGGGTCTGATTGACAACAGTTTACATGATACATTTAATACCCTCCCTTAATGACTAAATCAAAGACTACAAGTTTGTCCCAAAATTTTGCAAGCAAAATGAGACCAAGGGGTTTAGTCATTAGATCTGCATGCTGCTCCTCAAATATCAATCTGCAATCTGCAATCCTCTGATGTTTTGTTGTTGTCAAATGTAGAGTTTCCGTTGAAACAAAAACTAAAAAAGATAGCTAACAAAAAAAACATAGATCCGGTCATGTGGACATAAGATATATCAGGCTGCCCACCAATTCCCTGTAGAGTGATTCATCGACCAGTAGTGAATCATCATTGGCTAATAACTTCAGTCTGACCTCCATAACTTTGAATCCAGAATCTTAGAGACACTGATCAATCTTAAAATACTAGGCTCATGGAACCTAATTAAGTCCATACAAGGACTTAATCAACCTGCAAACGAGATGATCATGACTAGGCACTTGAAAACCTTCAGGCTACACCATGTAAACCTTTTTGTCCAAATCTCTATTCAAGAAAGTGCTCTTCACATCCATCTAAATTACTTTCACCCCAAACTGAGTTGCTTTGGAGAGAAGGTACATAAATGTGACAATCTTCACAATAGGAGCAAAAGTCTCCTCATAGTCTATTCCCTCCTATTGTGAAAAGCCTTTCGCAACAAGATGAGCCTTGTACTTGTTCAAAGTACCATAAGCTTTGCATTTGACTATGAACACCCATTTGCATCCAATGGGTTGTTTGCCGTGAGGTAAATGCACCAACTCCCAAGTATGGTTCTTCATCAAGGCATCATATTCAACGTCCATGGCAATATCCCATTCAAGTTTACCTTCTACTTTAGAATATCGTTGCGGTTCAGGTGCAATAAAAAGATAAGGAGCGAGAGCAAAATGAACATGTTTTGTTGGTTTAACAAGCTTATTTCTAGTCCTCCAAGCCAATGCCCTTGATTGAGGCATTTCATCCTCCCACACATACTTGATAGTGGAGTTTCCCTCTAAAACTAACCATGCATTCAATTGAGGCATTTCAACCAGCCACACATCATGTACAGTGGATTCTCCCTCCACAACTAATGCATGTATGTTGACTATGGCAAGGTCAACAAGCCTATACAAGCCACCTTGCTCAATGTCTAGGTAAACTACAATGTGTTATTTCACATCAAACATAGCACAATTTTGTATACACCTTATTTGTCACTTTATTGATGGTTTCTCTTGTAGGGGATTTTCAGCACATCAATCTCCCAAAGTGCACGTCCTAAGGAGTGCACCGGGAATGGGATGGGGTCAGCTGGTGGTATTTTGCGAGAGATGTGTTCGTTCATACAACCTTCATACCTCCTATGATGTCTCCCTAAAATCTTGAAACCCTAAAATATGGCTAAGTCTAAAATGTGATAGGATCCTCCAAAACCTAGACTTTGCATTATAGCTCCTAGAGGTCCAGAACCACTCTCAAACATCCTGAAATTATATATAAAAAAAAAATAACATACAGTTGACATTTAGATATGAACATCTTTACTTAAATGTTTATTATAGATATATATATATACACACACACACACTACCTAATTCGGCTCCTTTGACTCTTTTTTCTCTCTCCTTCTGGTAAGTTTTTCTAGCCACCTTGTATTTATATTGTATCGGCCAAGCCGATACAGTTGGTTTCCTACGTATTTATCATTAAACTTTATCGACTTGGGTGATACCATCGGCTTAGAGTTTTGTGTGATTTTTGGTTGGAGCCATATATGTAGAGGTCATACCATCATTTCTAAACATATAACACACTCATTTGCTCTACTTGTGCTTGCATTTTTGCTCAGTAGTAAAAGGAAGAGTTAGAGGTTAGAATCTTATCTTGGAGATCTAGTCTTTCTTATGGTCTTTGAAGCTCAATAGAAGTTGTGCCAAGGAGGTGTCCCAGTCTTTGGAGTCCCCAACTAAGGATATCTAGGTCTTCTTGCCATTTGAGGTCTTCAACCCACACATCTCTTACAAAGTGCCATTTGAGCCAAGGGAGGAGATTGAGGCGCTGACGAGTCCACCCAAAGGTAAATATCTCTATCCCTACCCTCTTTCTGTTAAGCACAGGATATATTGAGAGGGGTGGGGGGAGGAGGGGGGCGGCGGTGAATCAGTATATCATATATCTTAAAAAACTTTCCCTTGATCAAATTCCACTTAACCAAACAGTCAAGATATGCAATAAAACTGAAACAATAAACACACCACAAGATAAAGAGAAACACCAGATATAACGTGGAAACCCAATGTGGGAAAAACCACGGAGAACAATCTCAAGTATATGAATGAGCACCAACTCAAACAATATTCGCAAGCACCAACTTGCAGGAGCACCAACCCCTTTGCTGAGCACCAACACAACAACTATTCGTGAGCACCAACCCACAGGAGCACCAACCCCTTTGCTGAACACAAACACAGCAACAATTCGTGAACACCAACCCACAGGAGCACCAACCCCTTTGTGTATACCACACAAGTATCTCTCAATGTTGCTATCTCAACAAATGATAGTTCATTACATCTCTTTCCTCTGTCTCACCTTTGCTCATCTAAGCTAGATATAACAAATACAAATCATATTCATCTCTCACAAATGCTCTTCTAAACTAGATATTACTATCTCAAATCAAACTCTATCTCACATATTACAAATGGCTTCTCAAGCCTTTATTTATAGCTTTCCAAATGACCTTTGGCCTTCCCCCTTTGTGACCCTTCAATCCTCGTGGAAAATGGTGCCAAACTTGTATGACCCTTCATATCCTTGCCTTTGAAAAGTCATGTGGTGACCCTTCATGAGCAAAAACGTTCTTCCCTCTTTTGTCTTTACCTTGGTGACTTTTCGTATTCCTCAAAGTGTCCCTTCATGAGAAATTGCACCCTTCCTCTTTTGTCTTCACTTGGTGACTCTTGGAATTCCCCAAGATGACTTTTCATGGGAAAATGCGTCGTCCCATTCTTCTTTTGTCTTTACCCCGTGACTCTTTGACTTCTCCATGGGCCCTTCTTTTGTCTCATATGCAACCAAAAATATATTCGTTAATATTAAATAAATATTAACACACATTAGCCAAGATATAACTATTACAAATATCATTAAATGCAATGGGGCCTTTATCACCAATAATGCTAGACTTTTGACATCAATGACAATATTTCCAACACTTTCCTTTATTTAATTAGATTAGATATTGCTTTGATTATTACTATTGTAGATGTGTTGTTTATCCTTGCTTATGCTCCTCCTTATACCAAATAAGCTAGTATAGCTATAGGGTTGCTTAGGCTTGCCATTTATCACCTTAGGTTGCATAGACCACTCATTGGTTGACCATTGCACCACTTACCTCCTTGTTAGTTTAATAATTGTAGTTATATTGGATCTAGGTTACCCTTGTTTGTCAGTTCCTTCGATGTGATATCCTTATTATATCTTTGGTACACCCCTTTACAATCATTTATCTATTTTGAGACCTAAGAGCCATACCCATATCTTAAGCGTAGGCTTTGGAACCCTATCCTTTTGACATTTGGGTGTGGATTACCCTCTACTAGGTCTACAACTATATTAGGTCCTTACCCACTCTTACAAGTATATGCAAGCTCTATTGTTATGACCTTGTCTGAATCCTAGTCTATTAAGAGAGAGGATTGTTACAGATCATTCTAACTTGTGTATACATTCTGGTGAACCCAACATGAATTCTATCGCACCGCTTGTTGGATCATTTTCATGATTTTCCTCTTTGCTTTTTAGCATTATCTTCACTTTGGCTTCACCATCACAATATATTCTAGTTAACCCAACATGAATCCTATCCCACCACTGGTTGGATTGTTTTCATGTTTCGATATCTTGCTTCTTAGAGCTTTCATTTTGACAAGCACCTCTTCTCAAAATTTTCTTCATTATGCTTTTTAGTTTTTTCATCATTTTATAATAATGTCCCCTCTTAGGATCTTTTTAGCAAGCCTCAACCCATTTGGATTCCACATGGGTTGCTCCTTTATCTCTCCCACCTCCACCCTTGAAGGCAACTCCTCATAGTGCAATTTCCCTCAATCTTAATCTCGATCTATCCAATACTTCTTCATTGATCCAAAAACTCCTCAAAAGACAAATTCACAATCTTGACATCCATACTACACATACACCTTTAACCGTTTTTATTCCTTCCACACATAGAATTGGTAAAATCATCGACAAATCCACATCAGCAGCTGGAACGTCACATTATGTTCCACCTATCAAAACCAACGTTCACAATCCTCTAACTACACCAATAACAATAACACCAAGTATAAGCACAATGCAATGCAATATAATCTCTTCAACTCTCGAGCTAAGAGATATCAATCAACTTTCCAAAAATCTTGACATTAATATTGTTTATACACCAAACAAGAATGAGAGTCTTAGTCCTATCAATCCATCTACTATGACGGTTGAGGCAACCAACAATGGTTCTCCCCTTAACCCCAATGTTGGGAATCCTCCCCCCTAGTAGCAATCCTCCTACCAATAATCCTAACAATTCCAATCAAAATCCTTCCATTGATAGCTCCCAAGTCCTTGCACACATGGTTAAGCAAATGGCCCTTAAGCAAGCTTCCAACCAAAACTAGTTGCTCCAAGTGCAAACCCATATTTCTAACATAATGAACTTCTCGAGAATAGCCTTAGCAACTTCATCAATGCTAAGCAATCATCTAAAGAATTTACCCATGCTTTCATCAAGCAATGGAAATTTATGGAGCATAAAGCAAAGTCCAGACCATAACATGAGTGATGAAAATTTCTCCAAGCTCTTTGCTACCGCTCTAAAAGCCCCTCTTCAATACAAAGTTCAAGTGTTTTGCCCTAAGAATTTGGAAGAGGCCTTCGATCAAGCAAAAAGACAAGACTTCTTTATGGGCCAATTTTAACCTTCACAAAACACTGGTAAGGAATCTTTATCAACATCAACTAATACAATCAACACTAATACATCTCAAAATAAGCCTCCCCAACAATCTCAAGCAGGAGCTCCTACTCCAAACAATGGAAGCCCTTCCCACCCTCCCTTGAGTCTCTCAGAACTCAAGCAAAAGGTTCCACCTTCTCAACCCATGAGCTTTGACCCTTCCAAGCCTCCCCCAAAATGGTATAATCTCAATAAGTTTTGTTGGTGGCATGTTGTTGTAGGTCATTCTCATGAAAGTTGTCATGAGCTTCAAAGATTTGTTTTTACATTTTTGTTAGGTGCATACTTCGACCATTAAGCCATCACCCAAGAACATAATAATGAATATCTCAAAGCTTCTAAAGCCCAATCACATCAAAATCACTCTTCACAACCAAAGAGCAATTATTCTCCAAATCCTTTGAATCAACAACCAACCACTAATTTTGTACAAACCACAATTAATCCTAACTCTTGCAACAATGAGGAAAACTTGATTCACATGAACAACATGAAGCATATTGTAGCATTTATCAATCCTCAACCTCTTAGGTCACATCAACCTCAAAAGCACTTATTTCAAATGCCTACTCCAAAGTGCATTAAAGGTGATTCTAATTCTAAAGCTTGTAGGATTGTTCAGACCTCTCCTACAGGTCCAATTTCAGTTTAAACCCCTCCCAAATCATTCAAATTTACACAATCACTTAATTTTAATTGTATCGGCCAGGATGATACAGTTCAGAGCCATTCTAGTCTTTCTAGTTGTATTGGCCGACATGATACAATCCAGAGTCACTCAACTTCTCGCAACTGTATAAAAAGTGTCGATACAGTTCATTTACAACATCATGACGATATCAGCCAACTTTTAGAAAGTGTTGGTATGGTATTAATATTGCCTCCAGACACTTTCAACTGTGTCGACCAGCACTCAACAAGTGTTGATATAGTATTACACCTACTTGAAATTTTCAAATGCATCGGCCATGACTAAAATAGTGTTGATACATTGTTAATTGCTTCTTATCATAACAATTTTGACCATTGTTCAAATTCATTCAATTGTATTGGCTTGATGCAGTTGCAGATAGTTCAATTTCAATCGATTATATCAGCCAATCCGATACAGTTCAAACCAATTCTATCGCATCAAACTATATCAACCTGGCCAATACTGTACAACAAAATTTCAAATCACCTTCCAAAAATCCCAAAATTACCCTACCTCCTAAAATACCTATTGGAGGACAACTCTACACAAAAATTGACAGTAAAGGTAATCCATATGTCGAATTTAAGGTCACAATCAAGCATAATCCTACATCACCACACTCTACATCACATGTTGGGGCATCTTGTGATGCCTATCCACATTTCACTACATATCTTGGGGCATCTTGTGATGCCCACCCTTCTCTCAATTCCGACTTTGGGGCATTAAATGTCCATCCCTCCATCAAATTACCCTTTGGAGCATCCTACAGTGCCTTCTCTTCCTCCACATTGCACAATCATAAACAAATCCAACTTCAAGAAATTTTCAAAGATCCAACTGTGTTATGCTTGCTAATTTCATTTCTTGTACATAGTTTGATTCTATTGTATCATGCTAACACTTTCTTGCAAGTTTTTTGCTAACACTTTCTTATGTTGCAGCTTAGTTTTGCTTTATCTACACCTTTAGGTTTCTTAGCATCAGTCCTAGTCCCTGTTCTGAGTCCTTAGGTCTCTTGTCATTTATACATCTCTTGGTTTTTCAGTTTGAGAGTTCAATGGTAAGACCTAAGATACGAACCAATGCCTGCTCACAAATGCCCATCCTCTTAATTTTGCTTTTACATTCACTCTCTCCACTTACATTCGGCCCTAGTTTCCCTCATGGATCTTTGGTAGCACCTTCGGATTTTATTCTTCGGCGTTTTTACAATCGGCCTTAGTTTCCCTCATGGATCTTTGGTAACACATTTAGGTTTTATTTTTCAGCATTTATGTTTCACTTATAGTCGGCCTTAATTTACCTTGTGAATCTTTGGTAGTGCCTTTGAATTTTATGTTTCAGCATTTTATTTTCCCCATATTTTGGGATGATTTATAGTCGCCCTTAGTTTCCTTTATGGACTTGTAATATCTGCTTCAGAATTTTAGTACTCCACCTCCTTTCTTTTTGGGATATTTTGATCTTTTATTTCATAGTTTTTCATTTTTGACATTTCATACTTGCAACAAATCATTGTTTCCTTTGTGATTCTTTGGTTTCTTTTTAATCTCTCCCTCTTTTTTTTTATATTGGAATATCGAGAACAAAAGACTATGCATCAAAAGATGCAAAACAACCAAAAAAACTCAAAATATAGTAAACCAAAGGAGAGTAAACTCTCACAAGTCAGAATAGAGTTATCGATATTACAATATGAAAAAGGCCCCAAACAAGCGGCACAAAAAGAAAAGAAACAACAGCAAAAACAAAAGGACGCCCAACAAGCACCCAATGAAAACGGTGACACCAAGAACCACCAATTATTTCACCAAATCATCAACACCCTCCTAATAGCGGCATTGTCCACATTAGAACCAATATCCAAAGTCGTGTCCACTGTAACAAGTCCCACAAGGAAACTTGAGTCCAGCACAGGTCCCAATTGATCCAAAGAACTACTATGAGGAGGAATATAGCATTCAACACTACGAATGTGTTAAATCCAACCTTCATATTGTTGGATTTAACATATTCCAGGCTCACTTCAACATCTATCAATGCTCCTATCAGTGCTTGTGCTAAACCCTTTGTAGGTTCGTATGACTTCTCTAGTGACATGATTACCGTCTTTCATAGTGTTTCCCTTCTTTGGGTTTTCTTTTCATGATTTGACTTACATCCTCATGTACTTTCAGATTCTTCTTTTGCCTAGTCACTTCTAAAACAAAACTCTCCCTTCTTATGGTCAGCTACTAGCATATTCTCATTGTATCAATTTTCTACATGGTTAGATCTTACACGATCCCCATCTTTCCCTTTCCCTTCGCTTATGGCACACTTGAGTTGGTTTCAAGATTGCACTCTTTTCAGAAGTGCAAGTCTTGAAGTCTTTAGATGTTTTGGCCTTTAGGTTCTCCTCTTTAACAATTAGGTATATGCTCTCTTATGTTAGTCATCTTTAGCATCCATTTTTGTTATTTCCAAATTCGTATGGAAGAGGAAAAAAGAAAAAGCCAAAAGAGTTAAAAAACATATTTTTAAGAAAAGGCAATGTTAAAAGGCAAATACTATTAAAAGTCAGATCGCACCAAAAGACATGATCTATTTGGCACATCTCTTATTCTAGTTGAAGATCCAACTCCATAGTTGGCCTTATGATAGAGCCGAGGTCCATTGGGGTGCGGTAGGCCAGTAGACTGGGGTAGGATGTCTCATCACATCATTACATACCTATACTACATTTTGGTGCCACCTACTTCCTCACAGCGATACCCATTTTGGTGCCACCTACTTCCTCACAACACTACCCAATCTTCACAGTAAACTGACGTCCTTATAGGGAGTCCTCAGGAGTGGGAAGCATGTGAGAAGATAGGATCCTTTTTATTTTTCATGCATCTAGCCTTCACAGGATGATATTTATACTTCACTTATTAGCTCAAGCTTACGCTTGCTACGTAGGGTCCTCTAAATCCTTGATGCCGATAGTCCTTAGCCTTGCCCACTTGATTAGAATGTTTCGGTCTTTGCTAAAGATTTACACATCACCTTTGTGGTGCCTAATTTCATTATATTTCCATCATATGTTTCTCGATATCCCTTTGATAGATATTGATTTTTAGTTGATCGTGTCCCTCTTCTTTATATTCTCATTCTCTTTCTCTTTGCTTTAGATTTAACTCTTACATTTCATTATGATGTCTTTTGGCTTTTCAGTTTGTGAGTTGCATTGTAAGACCTTGGGGAATACAACCAAGCCTTCCTCACAAACTCCCATCATTTTTCATATCCACACCATCTTTGTCATTATGGTTATGTTTCTAGATGGTTTTTACAGTCATTTTATTATTTGCTCCCTTGGATATTTTGGTTCTAATTTAGCCTTATCGATCTTGGCTTACCAATTTTTATGGGTTTTACAATCTTACTTTAAGAGTTTTTCATTTACAACCATTTGTTGACTATCATGTGTATGAATGCATTGATTTTATCCATTTTAGCCTTGTATCCCTAGGGTTTCTCAAATGCAATTATTGTGCCCTCCACAATCATGATTGATATTTACATGCATCATTTATGCGGAAAGGTAAGTCAAGATATGTATGTCACTTTCAATCATTTATTTATTAAAAGTTCTTTCAACTATTCTTTTCAGTTATACTATTTGGTGTTGTGTATCTTTCCCAAAGCATTGTCCTGCGTTACATTGTTGTGAAATGTAATGAGCTTTGGGTGGGGCATATGTAAGCACCTAAAATTTTTCACTTTATCGCTTTACTAACGGTTTCTTTTGCAAGGGCATGTCAGCACATCAATCTTCGTGAGTGCACGTCCTAAGGAGTGCATCGGGAATGGAGTGGGATCGGCTCATGATACATTGCGAGAGATGTGTTCCTTCATACAACCTTCATACCTCCTATGATGTCTCCCTGAAATCCCGAAACCTTGAAATCCAACTAAGTCTGAAATGTGATAGGATCCTCCAAAACCTAAAATATGTATTATAACTCCTAGAGGTCCAAAACCACTGTCAAACATCTTGAACATATATATATTATTTATATATATATATGACAATTTATACTTAAATGTTTATATAACCTAATTCAGCTCCTCTGACTCTCTTTCTTTCTCTCGTTCTGGTCAATTTTTTTAGCCACCCTATTTTTATAATGTATCGGCCAGGCCAATATAGTTTGTTTCATGCCTATTTATTATTAAACAAGGGATAGGAGGTCTCATTGCATTATTACTTATCTATACTACATTTTCGTGCCACCTACTTTCTCACACCAGTACCCATCTTCACAATAGACCAACGGCTCTGTAAAGGGTTCTGAGGAGCAAGGAACACATTGTGAGAAGATAGGATCTTTTTTATTTTTCATGCATCTAGCCTTCATGGGATGATATTTATACTCCACTTGTTAGCTCAAGCTTATGGTTGCTAGGTGGGGTTTTCTAAGTCCTTGATGTCGATAGTTCTTAGCCTTGCCCACTTGATTAGAATGTCTCAATCTTCGCTTCGGATTTATACATCACCTTTGTAGCACCTCATTTCATTATATTTCCATCATATGTTTTCCGATATCCCCTTGATGGATAATTTTTTTCAGCTGGTCACATCCTCTTCTTTATATTCCTATTTTCTTTTTCTTTGCTTCAAATTTGACTCTTACATTTCATTATGATGCCTCTTGGCTTTTTAGTTTGTGAGTTGCATTATAAGACTTTGGGGAATACAACCAGGTCTTCCTCACAAACTCCCATCATTTTTCATACCAGCATCATCTCTGTCATTATGGTTACATTTCTAGATGGTTGTACCTTAATGCTTTATACTTTAGCAAAAGCATTGATTTCGAATTTTCACTCATTAGAGTCTTTGTTTTCCTTTGCTGCGCATCTTTGTTTGATTTATTTTTTCACTTGTCTTACGCTAGATGTTTTATAGTCATTTCACATGTTTTTTTGCTCCCCTTTGTTTGATTTGGGTTTTCACCTATCTTACATTGGATCATTTTATTATTTTCTCCATTGGATCTTTTGGTTCTAATTTAGCCTTATCAATCTTGGCTTGCTAATTTTCTTGGGTTTTACAATCTTCTTCTGAGACTTTCATTTACATCCATTTGTTGATTATTTTGAATACACATGCATTGCTCGTATCTGTTTTAGCCTTGTATCCTTAGGGTTTCTCAAATGTAGTTACAGTGCCCTCCACAATCAAGACTATGGTATTTGCATGCATTATTTATGCGGAAGGTAAGTCAAGGTATGTATATATTACTTTCAATCATTCATTTATCAGCATTTCTTTTCAATTATGCTCTTTGGTGTTGCTATGTATCTTTCCCAAAGCACCATCCCAAATTACACTATTGTGAAATGTAAATGAGCTTTGGGTGGTGCATATATACACCTAATATTTTTCACTTTATCACTTTATTGACGGTTTTTCTTATAAGGTCTTGTTGGGGCATCAATCTCTGTGAGTGCATGTCTCAAGGAGTGCACCAGGAATGGGATGGGATCAGCTCGTGGTACGTTGCAAGAGATGTGTTCCTTCATACAGCCTTCATACCTCCTATGATGTCTCCCTGAAATCATGAAACCCTAAAATCTGGCTAAGTTTGAAATGTGATAGGATCCTCCAAAACCTAGAATCTTCATTATGACTCCTAGAAATCCGAAACCACTCTCAAACATCCTAAAAGTGTATATATATATATATAATATAGCTTACAATTGTAAATTTATACTTTTTATTATATATATTGCCTAATTCAGATCCTCTTAACTCTCCTTCCTCTCTTAATCAATTTTGCTAGCCACCCTATATTTATATTGTATCGGCCAAGCCGATACAATTTGTTTCTTGCCTTATTATCATTAAATTGTATCAACCTGGCCAATATTGTCAGCTTAGAATTTTATGTGATTTTTGTTAAGCACGGAATATACTGAGAGGGGGGGGGTGAATCAGAATATTATATATCTTATAAAACTTTCTCTTTATCAAATTCCACTTAATCAAGCATTCAAGATATGCAATAAAACTCAAACAATAAACATCACACAAGATAGAGAGAGACACCAGATATAACGTGGAAACCCAATGTGGGAAAAACCACGGAGAACAATCTCAAGTATATTCGTGAGAACAAACCCACAGGAGCACCATACCCCTTTGCCGAGTACCAATCTCAGCTACAATTCGTGAGCACCAACCCACAGGAACTTCAAACCCCTTTGCTGAGCACCAACCCAGCTACTATTCGTAAGCACCAACCCACAGGAGCACCAACCCCTTTGCCGAGCACCAACCCAGCAACAATTCGTGAGCACCAACCCACAGGAGCACCAACCCCTTTGTGTATACCACACACCTATCTCTCAATGTTGCTATCTCAACAAATGATAGATCAATACAATATCTCCTTCCTCTCTCTCACCTTTGCTCTTCTAAGCTAGATATAACAAATACAAATCATATTCATCTCTCACAATTGCTCTTCTAAGCTAGATATCACAATATCAAATCAACCTCTCACTCTCATCTTACAAATGGCTTCTCAAGCCTTTATTTATAGTTTTCCAAATAACCTTTGGCCTTCCCCCTTTGTGACCCTTCAATCCTCATGGTAAATGGCGCCAATCTTGGATGACCCTTCATATCCAAGCCTTTGAAAAGTCATGTGGTGACCCTTCATGACCAAAAACGTCCTTCCCACTTTTGTCCTTATCTTTGGTGACTCTTCGTATTCCTCAAAGTGTCCATGAGAAATTGCGCCCTTACTCTTTTGTCTTCACTTGGTGACTCTTGGTATTCCCCAAGATGACTCTTCATGGGAAAATGTGTCCCATCCTTCTTTTGTCTTTACCCCGTGGCTTTTCGACTTCTCCATGGGCCCTTCTTTTGTCTCATATGCAACCAAAAATATATTCATTAATATTAAATAAATATTAACTCACATTAGCCAAGATAAACAACATTAAATGCAATGGGGCCTTTATCACCAATAATACTAAACATTTGACATCAATGACAATATTTCCAACAATCTCCCCCTTTGTCATTGATGGCAACCTCAATCTTGAAACTACCACATCCTGTCCCCTGAAAACATACAGTAACTCCCCCTTACTGTAGCAACCTATTCCTGTTCTCTGTACCTATTTTCTGCACCTGTACTTGTACCTGTTATTCTCCCCCTTTGACATCAATGGCAAAGGGCCTACCTGGAGCTAACACTTAGCTCCCCCTCACTTGATGCTGAACATCAATGGCAGGAAGTAATAGAAATTACTCCCAAGTCCTCTCGCCGATCTTTGAATGTATCCTTTGATCGTGCCTTTGAGAAGATATCTGACAAAACGTATACATTGTTCCCTGTCCTTTGAGCATCTGCAATCAACTCATTTGAATCTTTTCTTCTAATCTCACAACCTTTAGCATGAAACCTTAATGTGTATCATTGATCACATATTTGACTAACACTCCACAGATTATGCTTAAGACCTTTTACATATAAAACATTCTTAGTCTTAGTTCTACCATAATTCAAACTCAAAGTACCTTTTATGGCTATCCTGGTAGTGATTTTATCTCCAAATCTCACTGTACCACCATTGATCTTCTTTAGAGTAATGAACTTACTTTTATCTCCTGTCATATGCCTCAAACATCCGCTATCAATTAACCATGGTTGATCTTTACCTCCCACATGCAGAGCTGTCTGCACCATCATAGAATCTTCATGTTGTTTCTTCTGCCATGTACATGTCTGAACCTTCTCCCTGATGAATGGAGCTTTGAGATTTTAATCCTTCTTCTTGATGAATGGAGCTTTGAAGCTCTGATCCTTCTTGACTAACTCGAACATGCTTCTACAATACCGAGCTATGTGTCCGAAGTTGTTGCACTTGTAGCATATTATGGTCTCTTCATCAAAGCTTGATAGAGGAGCAAAAGAGTTGTGGCTTCTGCTTGACTATACTTGACTTTCCTTCTTATTTCTGAAATTGTTAGCTCTTTTTCTACATTATAATTTCTTGTGACCATATCCATTACAATAAAAACAATAGCCATAGAAATAAGACCTGTATGTATATCTCTGGCCTGATTGCCTTTTGTAGCTTTGTTCTTTCCAGCCTTCTCTGTTTGTAATGTCCTCTGTATTCTTCACTTCTCCCCTTTTTGTTTCCTCTTGTGTAAGAGCTTCAGCATAGCTCTTTTTCTTTTCAAAACCGATCCCTGTCTTATCTGAATATGTTTTTTGACTTTCACAATCTTTTCTTGTTATTTCCAACTGTGCTTTGAGATCTTCATTCTTCTTGGCTTCTTCAAAGTATGCTTGTAGATCTTCAATCATTTCCTTTGACTCTTGTTCATTTTTCTCGATCTGGCGCTTTAACCTTCGATTCTTCTTCTGAACAGCTTCTAACTCTTCTAAGGCACAAATGAGCTCTCCTTCCATATTCACTTCAGCTTCCTCCTCTTCTTCTTCTTGATCACCTTCATGTATGGCCATGAATAGAATCTCTTCTTCTGAATCACTGACTCCACTATCTTCGCCTGAACTAGGATCCTTAGAATACAGGCTCTTCTTCTCGAAACCCTTCTTAGATTTGCCTTTGAAATTCTTCTTGTATGTAGGCTTTTCTTCTTCATCATCATTAACCTTATCTAGGCATCTAGCTGAAAAATGTCCAATCTTTCCACAATTAAAACATTTAAAAGGTAATTTTTTTATATTTACTTGTTTCTCTTTTCGGCTTGCAAATGAAAAGTGCTCTGTTGTCATCTTCATCATCACTGGAACTATCATTTGATTCTTGAATTTTAGCTTTCTCCTTCTTTGATATCTTGAAAGCCGCTTCTCTCTTTGAGGGTTTATCTTGTTATGTCCGCATCTCATATGCCGTGAGAATACCATGAAGCTCATCCATTTTTAACTTGGCTAAATTCTTCATCTCCTCAATTGCCGAAACCTTTGCATCATATCTCATTGGTAGAGATCTCAAAACCTTTTGCACCACCGTTGACTCATCCAATGTTTCTCCAAGACCTTGAATCTAATTTACGACTTGATCAACTCACAAAAGATAACTTGTTATATCTTCTTCTTCCATCTTCAAACTTTCAAACTGCCTTCTAAAAGTCTGCAACTTAGCTTGCTGAACCTTTCCATCACCTTTGTAAATATTCTCAAGTTTTACCCGAGTTTCATGAGCAGATTTACATTGCATAACTTTAACAAATTCAAATTCACATAAACCACATAAAATAGCATTTAAAGCTTTAGCATTACATTCACTTGCCTTTTTTTCTGTTGGAGTAATTGTAGATGTTTGTGGCTCTTCATATTCCTCCACCACTGATTTCCATATGTCGAATCCAAGGGCCATCAAATAAACCTTCATTCTCATGCTCCAAAAAGCATAATTCATCCCATCAAACAAAGGTGCCTTATTTGTAGAAAATCCTTCCTGTGACCCAGCGATCGTGCTTTCCCAATCTACCTTCAAGCTGTAAAACTTTTTAAAAAAGAAGCTGCTCTGATACCAATTGTTAAGCACGGAATATACTGAGGGGGTGTGAATCAGTATATTATATATATTATAAAACTTTCCCTTTATCAAATTCCACTTAATCAAACAATTAAGATATGCAATAAAACTCAAACAATAAACATCACACAAGATAGAGAGAGACACCAGATATAATGTGGAAACCCAATGTGGGAAAAACCACGGAGAACAATCTCAAGTATATTCGTGAGAACAAACCCATAGGAGCACCATACCCCTTTGCCGAGTACCAACCTCAACTACAATTCGTGAGCACCAACCCACAGGAGCTTCAAACCCCTTTGCCGAGCACCAACCCAGCTACTATTCGTGAGCAGCAACCCAAAGAAGCACCAACCCTTTTGCCGAGCACCAACCCACAGGAGCACCAACCCCTTTGCCGAGCACCAACCCAGCAACAATTCGTGAGCACCAACCCACAAGAGCACCAACCCCTTTGTGTATACCACACACCTATCTCTCAATGTTGCTATCTCAACAAATGATAGATCAATACTTCTCCTTCCTCTCTCTCACCTTTGCTCTTCTAAGCTAGATATAACAAATACAAATCATATTCATCTCTCACAATTGCTTTTCTAAGTTAGATATCACAATATCAAATCAACCTCTCACTCTCATCTTATAAATGGCTTCTCAAGCCTTTATTTATAGCTTTTCAAATGACCTTTGGCCTTCCCCCTTTGTGACCCTTCAATCCTCATGAAAAATGGCGCCAATCTTGGATGACCTTTCATATCCAAGCCTTTGAAAAGTCATGTGGTGACCCTTCATGACCAAAAACGTCCTTCCCACTTTTGTCCTTATCTTTGGTGACTCTTCGTATTCTTCAAAGTGTCCCTTCATGAGAAATTGTGCCCTTACTCTTTTGTCTTCACTTGGTGACTCTTGGTATTCCCCAAGATGACTCTTCATGGGAAAATGCGTCCCATCCTTCTTTTGTCTTTGCCCAGTGGCTCTTCGACTTTTCCATGGGCCCTTCTTTTGTCTCAGATGCAACCAAAAATATATTCATTAATATTAAATAAATATTAACTCACATTAGCCAAGATAAACATTAAATGCAATGGGGCCTTTATCACCAATAATACTAGACCTTTGACATCAATGACAATATTTCCAACAATTTTGGGTTTGAAGCCACATATATAGGGGTCATATTATCATTCCTAAACATATAACGCAGTCATTTGCTCTACTTGCACTCGCATTTCTACTTTTTAGTAGTAAAAGGAAGAGTTAGAGGTTAGAGTCTTATCATGGAGGTCTAGTCTTGCTTATGGTCTTTGAAGTTCAATAGGAGTGATGGCAAGGAGGTGTCCCAATCTTTGAGGTCCCCAACTAAGGATATCTAGGTCTTCTTCTTGCCATTTGAAGTCTTCAACCTACAACATCTCTTTCAAAGTGCCACATGAGCCAAAGGGGGAGAGTGATGCACTGACGAATCCACCCAAAGGTAAATATCTCTATCCCCACTTTATTTCCTTTATTTAGTACACTAGATATTGCTTTGTTCATTGCTATTGTAGATGTGTTGTTTATCCTTGCTTATGCTCCTTATACCGGATAAGCTAGTATAGTTGTATAGTTGCTTAGGCTTGCCATTTATCCCCTTAGGTTTCATAGACTGCCCATTGGTTGACCATTGCACCACTTGCATTCTTATTAGTTTAGTATTTGTAGTTATCTTGTATCTAGGTTACCGTTGTTCGTCAATGCCTTGGATGTGGCATCCTTATTATATCCTTGGTACACCCCTTCATAATCATTGTTACAATCATTTATCTATCTTGAGACCTAGTGAGATCCATAATGTCATGCCCATTTTTTTCCTTAAAGTAAACACGACACAACCATTTCATAACAACCAACACAAGAATGGATTCAAATCAATAACACATAATTGCAATTTTTGCGACTACCATGATTCCATCAAAGGCACAAGCTACTGATTAACAGATCAAAAGCTCTATTCATTCAGCCACACGTTAAAGAGCTCATTCGCTAGCTCACGCCCACAGTCACGATGTTATGACGTTGAAATGGCTGTCTAAATTGACCTCGGCCACTGCTGACAAAGGTAGGCTCTACGTGGCCACTTCGACAATCTCCCTAGCCACACCAACATCTCTTCGGGCTTTCGGGGCCATTCTCTACCACTTGTCATTCCTGCCACATCCTGAAGCTTCACAAACTGTACACATTGCTATCTCTGTCGGGTTAGCAGGATGTCGACACGTGGACGGCTCTCGACGATCCGCTTGGCCGACATAGACCGTACCATGAAGCCTACTGACATCATTTTCGGGTTAGTGAGATGACATGTGGATGGCTCCCAATGATCCGCTTGCCCGTCATCGATCATACAATGGAGCATGTTGATGTCACTCCCGGGTTAGCAGGATGATGACACGTGGACGGCTTCCGATGATCTGCTTGTCTGGCATCGACCATACAATGAAGCTTGCTGACATCACTCTCGAGTTAGCGGGATAACGACACATGAGCGGCTCCCGACGATCCGCTTGCCCAACATCAACCATACAATGGAGCCTTTTGACGTCACTCTCGAATTAGAGGGATGACGACACGTGCACTCATTCGGCCAACTTTCCACAAGTAGTAAAATTGACTAAGGCAAAGTTGCCAAAGAAAAAGCCAAGGCAAATAACAACAAAGCAACATACAAGAACCTGTCGACAAGGAATTCGACCTAAGGTAAAAAGTTGCAACTAAGACTCGAAAAACAGCTAAGGCACAATTCGATACGGAGCCAACGGACAACACTGAGACAAGAAGCAAAATCCCGATATAGTTTAACACATAAATCGACTGAGGCACAATCAAAGAAAACTCAAAGATGGTTCAAACTTCAAGGAATTAGAACTAATCTGAGGCAATTTAATAAGCTTGTATTACCTGCTGCCGACAACCTGATCTAGGCAAAGTCTAAGTTCCTCAAAAGAGATTCTGCTAATGCTAAGTCTGCATCACATTAAGCGATTGAACAAGAAGGTGCCCAAGCAAAATACTCTTTCGACACTAAACCAATATTCTCATTGGTTTAACCAAATATGTAAACAATCCGAGAGACTCTACTTTTCACAGAAATCTCTAAGGTTACAAGGGATCCACTCATAACGACGACTACTTTAAAGGCTCAGTGGAATGATTCGACTAGTAATGGCCCTTGCAACGTTTCATTCCATTCTAGGGAAAAAGAGGCCAAACACCATCAATTGCTATGAAGCATAAGCAACTCATATGAAAAAGATTATCAGAACTTCTTCTTTCATTAATTCTCTGCAAGGGAGACCTCAATCAAACCTAAAGGCTTCATGCCTTGTTATAATTATAACAGGGCCAAACTCTAATAAAGTTATTCTTTTGATATGAAATGGTCTTGTTAAGGGGAAGGTTTACAACAGTTTACTTATCCATCTGCTAAGTATCAAGGAACTCTTCCACGAGAGATAATCTCCAACCATAATAACATCAATGTTTAGTTTTACTCCTACAAGTTGTATCATTCTTCCCAATAACCATCTCAAGCTATTTATTTGAGTCCCACTCATCTTTAGATAAGTTCGATCCATTAGATCACATCACATTTAGATCATAGAGAGAGACACAATGCTTATATGATAAGCTTATCATAACAAAGATTTAAGCAAGAGAATCAAACTATCAATATGTATTAAAAGGCCAAACATGCTAAGGAATCTTTCCTTACATAACAAATTCTTCCCAAGATCTTCATACAAAGTATTTACCATTCAGTTACATCTCAATTTATCAAATAGGTTCAACAAAAAGATAATAGAAGTCTTTACCCATAACTAGGTCATTATACAAAATACTATCTTCCAGAAGAATAATACAAGTCGGTTGGCTACTATTAACATTTATCAATACAAGAGATGTCATCCATCTCATACATAAACATGAGGCACAACTTTAGGCTCGATTTAATACTCACAAGAACAATCATTCTTCAAGAATGGTCCTCGTTTGCTCCAAGCAAATGCAAAGCCATTTGAAGGAAGGCTCATCGCCCAAGCTTTTGTCATCATTAAGCTACTGCTCTAGACACCCCCGAGCTCGAGACTCCCAGCTCCGAGCATGTTTACATCACTTGGCACTGGCAAGGGTGGGTATCTAAACTCAAAGGAATGATCATGCACCCACCTATAGTCCTATTCCTGAATTTTACCGAAGGAGCCTTCCAGTCCTTAATACAATTTCAACAAGCATTCAATGAACATTAAAATGAAGCTAAGCATTTATAAATCTAGAAGACAAGCAGGCAAGTTTTCACAACATAAACAAGGCCTATCATTTGATTGGGTAGCAAGAGAACACCTCACTCAAATGCTTTCATCCAATAGTCATAGGAGGGTTAAGCAATCTACCACCGTGCCTCAGCACGGGAGGGCTTAACAATCTACCACCATGACACCACCATGCCCAGTATAAGAGTCTTGACATTCTGCCACCATGAAGATGTTGCTCTCAGACAACCACCACATTATGTCACAACAACATTTATACACTCAAGCAAGAAGTTGAAACATTCAAGTCAAACAAGGAGGAACACAACCTCTCCAAGGCCCTTGACCGAGCAAAGAACTACATGGCGGCCGATGCACAACCATGGAAAGATAATAAGAAAAGTAGAATAAACCAAGTGGCCTTATTCTGCTTAAAGCCAAAGAGTCAAACATAGAACAATACCATTTTCATTCAAGGAATAAGCTGTAAAACAAGTTAATAGAAAGCCCACCCAAGTGCTTCAAGATCTCTTGAGCGCTATCCTTCAATTGTCTAAGACTCGGCTCTCTAACCAGCTCTTCCTACTTGTTGCTTCTTCCCTTTTTCTTAGTCTATCCTCTTAAAAATGGCAAAAAAGGTCCTACCCTCAAGTGTTCGACTTCTATAAATAGACATCCTAAACTTAGCCAACCACCCTCTACTCGCCAGCCCATGCCTTATTATAGGACGTTCTTTTCCATGTTCAATTAAGGCATATGGCAGCTCTACAGGTTCCTGCGGTTGCTTCCTAGACTCTCTCACCTCTTCCCATTTGATTCAAGACTTAGGCAATCAATCCTAGATCTGCCAGTCGGACACTAGCCATTCTAGACGTTGGCTGCAAGATCTTAAGGCCAGGATACAAGAAGTTTCACCCACCAACTTAAAGGCTAGCCACCTAAACAATACGCTAAGTCAGAAAGAGGTGACGACATTATCGTAGACAACCGACTAATTAAGACAGGTTTAAGAAAGGTTTAAGGTA
Organism: Torreya grandis; assembly: GCA_037957365.1. Classification (NCBI taxonomy): domain Eukaryota; kingdom Viridiplantae; phylum Streptophyta; class Pinopsida; order Cupressales; family Taxaceae; genus Torreya; species Torreya grandis. Next base: position 1,402,775 of record JARHVA010000158.1, read on the forward strand.
AGGTTGTTTAGTGATATAACCATGCTTGGCCTAGTCCATTTCCTTCATTGGCCCCTTCCCTGTTCCTACGCACTCGATACACACATCAAATTCCTCCAACCTGATAGCCAAATCTATTTAATTTAATCAATTAGGCACTCAATCTATATAAGCAATAGCCAATCATCCAAGGACTACAAGCATTCACATAGATAGATTCATATAACCTTATACACATACAATTGCCAATATACAAGTTTATGAGCAATGATCCAACTTCATTTAAGTCAATCTATCTCATAGACATAATCAGATTCATAACTGTAACATCCCATAAAGAAAATGGAAGCATTATACTTTCATGAGTAAGTAATCAAAACCATAGTTACCAAGTTCAGAAATCTGGATCCGTTCAGGAGGACAAAAAATTCGAAAATCCAAAATTCTTGAAAAGTTCAGAAAAATCCAATCCACAATAATACATACATGTGTGAGCATAGTTTTATAAATATGCAAAATTGACAAATACAATGAAAAACATTAATAAAGTAATATGAAATGTTAATATTATATAATAACTATGGTTTCAAGGCATTTTTTTTGCAAAAAGCCTAAAAAAAATTAAAATTTTAAATTTTAAATTTTTTGGAAAAAAACAAAGTCAACCCAGACAAACTTATCCAGGCCAGCCAAAAAATTTGGATCCAATCGGATTTTGTGCAGATCCGGCTAGATTTGGTAACTATGATCAAAACATAATTGATAATAGTGTTAAGCACAAGCTTATACTGAGAGGGGGGGTGAATCAGTATAAGATATTTTTTTTCACTTTCAACTATTAATCTTAAATCCAAAACCTCAAATTACTCCACAATTAATATATTCAAAGCAATCAAAGAATACAATGCAAAACCACACAATGCAAATAGACACAAATTTGCGTGGAAACCCTTTCAGGAAAAACCACGGAGAAATTCTCTTAATATAAATATTCGTAGGCACCAACCTACAGGAGCACCTACCCCAAAAACAATTTTGTAGGCACCAACCTACAGGAGCACCAACCCCTTTCACCGAGTACCAACTCAGCAAGAGACACCAATCTCTTCAAAACAAAGGCACCAACCTTCTCAAAAAAAAAACACTCTTCTATCTCAAATTTGTTGTCAAAACAACAAATGATAGAACACTTGCTTTATCTCCTTTCGATTCGATATACACTTGAGTGTTTTCGCTGCTATACTCTTCCTTATACTTGCTAGTTTTTTCCTTTTACTATTCTCACAAAAATTTGCTTTTAAAAATTTTGCTCTTCTTTTGTATCTTCCACTTTCGAATCTACACTTTTGCCATTCGTTATGCACTTATTTATAACCCACGAAAAGCCACAAATTAAGGTCATGCCTCTTCAAGTGAAAAGGTCCATTCGAACGGTCACAACTCCTCCCAATAGGTCGGCCAAGGTTGACAATTCCGTTCACTTCCGTCGACATTTCCATTCACTTCCGTCGACATTTCCGTTCACTTCCGGCGATAATTTCATTCACTTCCGTTACAATTCCGTTTGACATTTCCATTCATATCCGTTACAATTCCTTTGACATCAATGACAATTATTCCAACAAATAGGTCTTTCTCATGGTTCCCAACACATGATAAATCTACACTAAAATATTTACACGCCTCAACTGGACATGACTAACAACATAACTCCCAACTCCAAGTCAAAGTAGCCAAAATCTCATAGTCATCGAATGTCAAAATGAGCACTATGTAAAATGGGGTCTTACATCCCCCTCCCCTTATGCAAACTTCCTCTTGGAAGTCACTAAAAAAGGTGAGGGTGCCGAACCCTCAAAGGTGCAGCGTCTTCCCAAGTAGCTATTGATTCATCATATTTGTCCCACTAGACCTTGACTTGGTCCAGGTCTTTGCCTCGAAGGGCCAGCGTCCTGTGCGCTATAATCCTAACGGGCTCCAAAATCAAAGCTTGTAATGTCCCGTTCGGCGTTGGGGGTGGTCCCCTCGCCAAGCGGAACCGGCTCTGGGGAGAGGTCCCCTCTCTGTCGGGTTAGCCCTGGTTGGCCCTCGCCTCGACGGTCCTTCGATGGCTAGCCATATAGGGGTCTGGAAGAGGACCCAAATCATCTCGGGACTTTTGGTGTGACGGCCAGTCCTTAGTGGTATCAGAGCCAAGGTCTCGAGGTCGAGACTCTCTTGGGCGAGCGGACTGTAATGTCCCGCTAGGCGCTAAGGGTGGTCCCCTCGCCTAGCGGAACCAGCCCCGAGGGGGTGGTCCCCTCTCGGTTGGGTTAGCCTTGGTCGGCCCTCGCCTCAACGGTCCTTCGGTGGCTGGCCATATAGGGGTCTGGAAGAGGACCCAAATCATCTCGAGACTTTTGGTGTGACAGCCGGTCCTTAGTGGTATCAGAGCCAAGGTCTCGAGTTCGAGCCCTGTGGAGGGCAGTGGGGATGTTCCCCCCGCTTAGGGGTTGGGCCCCCACGAGGGTTGTTCCCTTTGAGCAGGTGCGTTGGCTCGACGGTCCTTCGGTGGCTGGCCATATAGGGGTCTAGAAGAGGACCCAAATCATCCCGGGACTTTTGGTGTGACGGCCAGTCCTTAGTGGTATCAGAGCCAACGTCTCAAGGTCGAGACTCTCATGGGCGAGCGGAATGTAATGTCTCGCTCGACGTTAGGGGTGGTCCCCTCGCCAAGCGGAACCGGCTCCAGGGGGTGGTCCCCTCTCGGTCAAGTTAGCCCTAGTCGGCCCTCGCCTCGACGGTCCTTCGGTGGCTGGCCATATAGGGGTCTGGAAGAGGACCCAAATCATCCCGGGACTTTTGGTGTGACAGCCAGTCCTTAGTGGTATTAGAGCCAAGGTCTCGAGGTCGAGACTCTCCTGGGCGAGCGGACTGTAATGTCCCGCTAGGCGCTGGGGGTGGTCCCCTCTTGATCGGGTTAGCCCTGGTCGGACCTTGCCTCGACGGTCCTTCGGTGGCTGGCCATATAGGGGTCTAGAAGAGGACCCAAATCATCCCGGGACTTTTGGTGTGACGGCCAGTCCTTAGTGGTATCAGAGCCAAGGTCTCAAGGTCGAGACTATCCTGGGCGAGCGGACTATAATGTCCCACTCGACGTTGGGTGTGGTCCCCTCACCAAGCAGAACCGGCTCGGGGGGGGTCCCCTCTCGGTCAGGTTAGCCCTGGTCGGCCCTCGCCTCGACGGTCCTTCGGTGGTTGGCCATATAGGGGTCTGGAAGAGGACCCAAATCATCCTGGGACTTTTGGTGTGATGGCCAGTCCTTAGTGGTATTAGATCCAAGGTCTCGAGGTCGAGACTCCCCTGGGCGAGCGGACTGTAATGTCCCGCTAAGCGCTGGGGGTGGTCCCCTCGCCTAGCGGAACTGGCCTCGAGGGGGTGATCCCCTCTCGGTAGGGTTAGCCCTGGTCGGCCCTCACCTCGACGGTCCTTCGGTGGCTGGCCATATAGGGGTCTGGAAGAGGACCCAAATCATCCCGGGACTTTTGGTGTGATGCCCAGTCCTTAGTGGTATCAGAGCCAAAGTCTCGAGGTCGAGACTCTCCTGGGCGAGCGGACTGTAATGTCCCTCTCAGTGTTGGGGGTGGTCCCCTCGCCAAGCAGAACCAGCTCCGGGGGGTGGTCCCCTCTCGGTCGGGTTAGCCCTGGTCGGCCCTCGCTTCGACGGTCCTTCGATGGCTGGCCATATAGGGGTCTGGAAGAGGACCCAAATCATCTCGGGACTTTTGGTGTGACGGTCAGTCCTTAGTGGTATCAGAGCCAAGGTCTCAAGGTCGAGACTCTCCTGGGCTCAAAGGGCACAACCCTCGTGGGGCCCAGCCCCTAAGGACTGGCCGTCACACCAAAAGTCCCGAGATGATTTGGGTCCTCTTCCAGACCCCTATATGGCCAGCCACCGAAGAACAGTCGAGCTGACGCACCTGCTCAAAGAGAACAACCCTCGTGGGACCCAGCCCCTAAGCGGGGGGAACATCCCCACCGCCCTCCACAGGGCTCGAACTCGAGACCTTGGCTATGATACCACTAAGGACCGGCCGTCACACCAAAAGTCCCGGGATGATTTGGGTCCTCTTCCATACCCCTATATGGCCAGCCACCGAAGGACCGTCAAGGCGAGGGCCGACCAGGGCTAACCTGACCGAGAGGGGACCACCCCTCCAAAGCCGGTTCCGCTTGGCGAGGGGACCACCCCCAACGCCGAGCGGGACATTACAGTCCGCTCGCCCAAGAGAGTCTCGACCTCGAGACCTTGGCTCTAATACCACTAAGGACTAGCCGTCACACCAAAAGTCTCGAGATGATTTGGGTCCTCTTCCAGACCCCTATATGGCCAGCCACTGAAGGACTGTCGAGCCGACGAACCTGCTCAGAGGGAACAACCTTCGTGGGGCCCAGCCCCTAAGTGGGGGGAACATCCCCACCGCCCTCCACAGGGCTCGAACTCGAGACCATGGCTCTGATACCACTAAGGACTGGTCGTCACACCAAAAGTCCCGAGATGATTTGGGTCATCTTCCAGACCCCTATATGGCCAACCACCGAAGGACCGTCGAGGCGAGCGCTGACCAGGGCTAACCCGACCGAGAGGGGACCACCCCCCGGAGCCGGTTCTGCTTGGCGAGGGGACCACCCCCAACGCCGAGCGGGACATTACAAAGCTCCATCGGTCTCGACCTGCAAGGCCGTCCAATCCAATACATGAGCAATGTTAGATACATATTGATGCAAAACTAATACATGAAATAAATCGTGAACATGAGAGAGGCTAGGTGGCAAGGCCAGTCAATAAGTTAATGGGCCAACGGTCTTCAAGATCTCGAATGGCCCTACAAAGCGAGGTGCCAACTTCGAACCTTTTCCAAATGGATCAGACTCTAATTGGGTCTCACTCTCAAGAACACCTTGTCACCAACATTGAAATGTCAATCGATTCTCTTGGCATTAGCATACTTCTTTTGCCAATTCTTGGCAGCCTCAAGGTGTTGCTATTAACCACTTGCCACTCCATGTCTTCTAACATCGCAAGGCCAATCACAATTATATCCTCAAGTCTATCCCAACTCAGTGGAGTTCTACAGACCCGGCCTTACAAAGCCTGGAAAGGTGTCATCTTAATTGAACTATGATCGCTATTATTGTAAGCAAATTCAACAAGATACAAATAGTTCTCCCAACAAGATTATTGGTCCATAAAATACATGCGGAGCATGTCTTCAAGAACCTAATTGACTCTCTCAGTCTGTCCATCAGTCTTGGGATGGTAGGAAGTACTGAAATTGAGCTACGTGCCCAATGCCTTCAGCAAAGAAGTCCAGAAGTGTGAAGTATACACCGGATCTCTATCTGAAATAATCTGACGAGGAATCCCGTGCAATCTAACAATGTCATCCAAGAAAACTCTTGCCACTGAGGTGGCATTGTAGGTAGTTTTCGTGAGAGAAAATTGGACTACTTTAGTCAACTTATCCACAGTGACCATAATCGCATCATGATGATATGACGAAGTAGGCAAACCTACAATGAAATCCATGGAGATAGTATCCCATTTCCATTCTGGGATCTCATGAGGATATAACAATCCTACAGGATGTTGGTGCTCGGCCTTTATCCTTTGGCACTCCAGACAATGGGCTACACAATCAGCAATATCACGCCTCAAACCGGCCCAATGATACAATTATCTTAACTCAGCATGCATCTTTTTAACTCTAGGGTGCACTTGGTAAGGAGCTCTATGAGATTCAAACAAAATTAGCTCACGCAAGCCACCTACTGATGGAATATAGATATGTCGTTTATGGCACAAAAGGCCATCTGGCTCAAGATAATAATCTTCAAACTTACTTTTCAAATTCAAACTAGAATCCAACAGCTGTCACACTTCCTTATAGAGGTTGTCTTCCAGAAGCTGCTTCAAAATATGACTTCGCAAGTTAGTATGCAAACTTATTGCTGCCAACTCGTGGTGCCTCCTACTTAAGGCATCAGCAACTACGTTTTCCTTTCCTTTGATATACAAAATTTCACAATCATATTTGCACAGCAGTTCCATCCAACAGCTTTGACGTGCATTGAGATTAGGTAGATTGAATAGATACAACAAACTCAAGTGATTTGTCTTTAGAACAAAGTGATGACCAAGCAAGAAGTGTCGCCACCTTAGACATGCATGAATAATAGTTGCAAATTCTAAATCATGCGTGGGATATTTCAACTCATAATCCTTGAGTTTCAAAGACTCATGCTATCACTCTGCCATCCTGCACGAGTATAGTTCCCAACCCTACTTTTAATGCATCAGTGCAAATGAAGAATTCTCCCGTAGGATTAGGTATAGCTAAAATAGGAGCACTAGTGAGTCGTTCCTTCAATAATTGGAAGGCTTCCTCACACTCAGTTGTCCAAACAAATTTCTTTCTCTTCCTCTAAAACAAAGTAATGGGATTTGCAATGTGAGAGAAATTCTCAACAAAGCGTCTATAATATCCTACCAAACCCATGAAGCTACGAACCTCTACAACGTTTGTGGGCGCCGACCATTCCAAAATGGCACGAATCTTAGAGGGGTTCACAGAAATTCCTCCCCATAAGATGATGTGCCCAAGCCTCAGACTATGCAAAAGCACACTTCTTCAAGTTGTCAAACAATTGGTTTTCTCTCGAAACCTACAGGTCTTGTCTCAAATGGTCCTCATGTTCTTCCTCATTTCATGAATAGATCAAGATATCATCAAGAAATATTAACACAAAATGGTCCAAGTGAGTGTGAAACACTCCATTCACAAGACTCAAACATTGTTGGGGCATTGGTCAACCCAAAAGGTACAACTATAAATTCATAATGCCCATATTGTGTCTGAAACGCAGTCTTGTGAATATCAAGCTCTACAATACACAACTGTTGATATCCAGATTTCAAGTCTATCTTGGACAACACCTTGGCTCCTCGCTTATGATCAAACAAATCATTAATTCTAGGCATGGGATAATGATTCTTGATTGTTATCTTGTTCAATTGGCAGTAGTCCACACACAATTGAAGGGATCCATCCTCTTTCACGAAGATGACTGGTGCTCCCCATAGGGACACACTAGGACAAATCAAAATTTTCTCAAGCTACATCTTGAGTTCACATAAATTAGGTGTGGTCATCCGATATGGTGCTTTCGAGATGGGCTCAGTGCCTAGTATTAAGTTAATCTAAAAATCCATCTCCCTCGGAGGGGGCACACCTAGCAATCCATCAGGAAATACATCGAAAAAATCCCACAAAAAAGGATGGTCATCTAGAGAAGCCTTCTCTAACTCATCCGACCTATCACTTACCAAGATAGCAAACAACTGACAACCCTTCTGCATGCTTTTGTTGAGCTACATCACATAAATCATACCAAGGGAAACGGGTCTCTTGACTACATCTATCACCATAGAAGTCCCAAGGTTATCTACACACTCAATAACCTTGTCATGGCAATCCAACTTGGCTTGATGAGCCATAAGCCAATCCATTCCTAAGACAACCCCATAGGTGCCTACAGGGATAATGCACAAGTCCACCGTGGTGGAAAAGTAACCAAGGTCTAAAACACAACTGCTCACCAATGAGCTAACGGACATCTTGGCTCCTGTGGCCAACTCCACTACCCAACTTTCTAACTGCCTAAAAACCACCAACTCACAACAGTCCACAATAGCAGGGGAAATAAAGGAGTCTGAAGCTTCTAAGTCAAATAATATAGTTAGATGAACTCTATTAATCATACATGTAGTCTCAATGATCGTTGCCTAGTGCTCAGCTTGGTGGTCATCCATCGTTGCATAAATCTTGTATCTTCAACCCACGTCACCAACTGTTTGCTCTGACATTGGGGCCTTTTGCCGATTACAGTTGATGGTCCTAGTGGACAATCACGTGCATAATGATCAGGGGATCCGCAGGTAAAACACACACATCTTCGATAGTCTCGCCTTGAAGGGGCTCTAGTTGATATTTGATCGACTGATGTTGTCGATCCTGATGGTCTCGTCTGTGCTGACTGTGAAGTTCATGCAGGTCCTGTCTGCTGACAATCCTAAGGTCTAGCCTCACCTTGTCTCTGACGCTATCTCTCAAACCGGTCTCTGTCCCAGTCACGACCAAAACGGTTACTCTCTTACTGTTGCTGAGGGGGTCTAGAGTTGGATTGAGTTGTTCTCCAACCTCCCCTAGGTGCAAGCTGCACACCTAGCGACCTTGAGTCATGTTGAGATTGCATTCTGCCTCGAAATTTCTCCCAAGCATCCTAAGTCTTTCCTTGAGACTCCTCGATCAAATAGGCCTTTTCAACTATTGTTGCCAAGGTTATGGGAGCTAAAATGCACATTGCGCCAGTGAGCTCCAAATTCAGGCCTCTAATAAACCTATTTTCTTGGATAGTCTCATCCGTATAACCTTGCACATATCTAATTAAGTCCAAAAAACGACACTCATATTGTGCCACAATGCCACTCCCCTGTCGAAGGTCATGAAACTCATCTACCTTCTTTTGAATATACCAAGGGGATAACTAACAGGGTCTAAAATGCTCCTCAAATAGTTTCCACGTGAGGGAAGTTGGTGTCAAGTGGAGATTTTGCTCTTTTCCTTCCCACCACATCTTAGTTGCATCTCTAAGAAGGGGGGTTCCCAAACAAGCCTTTCTGTTGGTGTCACAATCGTACAAAGTGAAACATTCTCTCATGCTTGCCAACCAAGCCTCTGCTGCAAATCCTTCCTGAGTACCATCAAAGTCGGAGGATGTAGTCTAATGAAGTCTTTTACTAAGTTTCCAAGTGCAGGCCTAGGAGGACGGTCTAAGTCTCGTCTCCTCTGACGCTCACCTCAATGATTGAACTCACCTTGGTCACCCTCTGAATGGTGATGAGGACTTCGAGACCTCTCTCTCTCTCAACTGATTTTTTATCATCCTGGGAGTGCTATGGAGAGTGTCTCTCAGCCTTGTGTTGTAAAATATCTCTCATCTATTGCATGGCTAAGAGGAGTTGGGGTCTTATTTCATTCAGCCCCAGCTGATTGGGAGGCTCGTGCTCACCAATTTCATTGTTATTTTGACGTGTTCGACGTTCTCGCCTCATTTTGCACATCAATAGGATAGACATTAGAGTCCATGTGGAAACTAGAAAGCCACAGAACAATTCTATATGCCTAGAGCTCTCGGTGCAGTAACCCAGGCTCTGATACATAACCCATATCTTATGCACAGGCGTTGGAACTCTATCCTCTTGACGTTTGAGTTTCAATTACCCTCTGCTATGTCTACGGTTATTCTAGGTCCTTACCCACTCTTCCAAGTATACGCATGCTTTGTTGTTCTGACCTTGTTTGTATCTTAGTCTATTGAGAGAAAGAGGGTTGTTATAGGTCATCCTTGCACATACAACTTTTTCCTAGAGAAACTCACAGTAATGTTGGGATTTTCAATTAGCTGTCTAATAGATAAGAGATTTTTATTCATGCTAGAACATATCTAACATTCCTTGTTAAAAAAATTTCGCATTACTCAACACTATGCAAATATCCCCCATCCCCTCTACTGCATGTGAGTACCCATCAACGAATGAAATTGAGTTAAAAAAATTTGTACTTGTAGTTAGATAAGAGATTATTATTCATGCTAAGAACATATCTAACATTCCTTATTAAGAATTTTTCGCATTACTTAACATTATGCAAGTATCTCCTATCCCCTCTACAGCATGTGACTACCAATCAATGAATGAAACTGAGTTAAAAAAATTTGTACTTGTAGTAAATTTTACATACTGGTCCTTATGACATGTGAAATGTTTAGATGCACCAAAATCAAAGAACCAACAATTGGTAGCACTATCATTCAAGTATGATGCCATGAGGACATACTCTTCCTCAGAATCCCATTCATCTTCGACTGCTGCCACATTTGTCTGACCTTTGTTGGGAAGATTATATAGTCGCTTCCAGCAAACCTTTTTGACATGACCGACCTTATGACAGTAATAACATTTCACCTAGTATTTGGAAGATGATTCGCCAAAGATAAGTCTCCACTTCCTCTTTGACTAAGCAACAAATGCACTCTCTATCTGTCCAGAACTAGACTCATTTATCTGTGTCTGCATGCATTCCTTCTATAGCAAAATGGAATTGACATGATCAAAGGTCAAGGTCTGGCTTTTTGCAATCAAGTATAATGCCTCCACAAATAATTCATAGGAAGGAATCAAGTTGTTTAGAACAAGGGCAACCAAGTCATTGTCATCCACACTTTTGTTTATGGCAGCGAGCTGGTCTCAGAGATTTTTGATCCAAAGAAAATGTTTTGACAAGGACCCACCCTCATCCACCTTTGCGGAAAATAGTGAATTCTTCAGGTACAAGACTTGGATTTTCTATGAAGTTTGATATTCGTCTTGGAGAGTGGTCCAAAGATCACTTGCCACAGTGGCACTCTAGATCTCAGGGATTAAATCATCTGAAACAGATAATTTTAATAGAAGTAGAGCCTCCTTATGATGTTTGTCATAGTCGAAAGGTTTTGTAATAGTGCTTAATTCCTTCTTTAGAATAATTTGACTGCAATCTCGATACTCCACAATCATGAGTATCTTGTGAACCCAGATGTTATCATTCTAGCTAGTTAGTTCATGTGCTTCTAGCATAACAAATTTTTGAATACTAACAATTATTTCTACTCTACAACCTTTTGGTCTGCAAATTTCGACTTGCAAATTTATTTACAAATCCACAAAAATTCATTATATACCTAATAAAAAACGTGACAAAACTATATCTCCTTTTGTTGTGCCTTACGAATATTTGTCTTCAAATCGATTGCAAAATGTCTTAAAAATGGTGGCAAACACTCACAATGCAAAATCGTGATTCAAGAATACAGTGACTTTTTTCTTTGTCATTCTCTTGGTCTTCTCTTCCTAGTCTGCTCACGTTTTCCTTCACATCTGCCACAACATTCTTTTTGTGCCCTAACACGATCAAACACGCTTGTTTAGAAGCATCTCCTTCAAATCGTGATTGTCCTCCTGGTCATGAATGCACATTCCTTTGCCACAACTACATGTTCCTTCTTCTGCGGCTTTTTGTAACTCACACTTTTGGAAATCACCTTACAAACCCTCACATCTTCTAAAGGTCATGCCTTGCCTTCAACTTATGATCTACTTTTGGGGAAATCACGATTTGGTCTTGCCCTAGCAATCGACTCTGCCTCTACATGTCTTCAAATTGCATGCCCTAGCATGAGTTTTTGCTTTTACAAAACGAATTTGAACCTATTCCTCTCTTTTCTGCAGTTCATACCCTTCTCATATGGCTTCCTTGAATGCTTGGTTGTCTTCTCCATTCATACCCAACTAGGGCTTTCTTGAATACCTACTCTGATACCAATGTTGGTAAGGTTGAAAGGAAGAATAAGGAGAAAATGAAGGCACACAGCCCGCTAACAAACTCATGTATGTCCATCTTTTATTTGGAAGAAAGAAGTTACATATCAATTATGGAGGTTGATAACTGTTTGATAACAGTTAATAACTAACAATTAATTAATGGTAACTCAATATCTACGTTATCGGATACGTCTATATGCCCCACCTAGTATGCGTGCGCTACGTTTGGATATGGATATGGGGGAGCGGGGAGGGGAACGCCATCCCTACACCCAGGGTATGCCCCAGTCCCTGTGGGTACGCCCACCCTGGGCGTAGGGATGGAGTACCTTCCAGAAAAAATCATTTTTTCTATTTTTTCCTCCTTATTTCGCTGGTCAAAGTCAAAATGTAGACTTCAAAAAACATTTTAAAGTGCATTTGCAACCCTAAAAGCATGAATCACACTCATTTTATCAAAAAGATAACAACACATTTACCTTTCATTGCATTTTTACCTCCCATTGCATATGTGTTCACTCTTACTCATTTTTCTAGTTGAATAAGCTTGAAACTCCTTCCTTGTGTTAAATCCACGCCATTACATCTACCTATTGACACCAAAGACCTTAAGAGCTTGCAACAAGGAGGATTCTTCATTCAAGGTAAGTTTTTTTCAATTTTGTAGGGTTTTAACTTTTTTTTGGAAGTTTTTTTTTCTAGTTTTTAAATTTAAATGTATGTAATTAGTTTTGATTTTTTTGTTTTCTTAATAAATTTTAAATATTCTTTCAAGAAATGCTAAATATAACAATATTAATTAGTATTATAATTTTATCAGGTGTTATAGGGATTTCTGATTTGCCAAAATGTCTACCAATGCAAGTGCTAGTTCAATGGGCCAAGGGTTACCCTCTAGAGCCAGTGCTGGAGCCCCTCTTTGGAAGTATGTGACATTGTTTAAACAACTACCGAGTGGAGGGTGTTTCCTTTGGCAATGTTCAGAATGTAGTTGTCAATTCAAGAGCTCATATAAACGGGTGAAAGCCCATTTGTGTGCAATTCCAAGCGAAAGAATCAAAATTTGTGGTGGGCCAAGTATAAATGGAAAACTAAGAAAGGGCTTGCCACATGCAAAGGTTCTTGCATACATCAAGGAGCAAGAAGAAGCAGATGCCCTTTTTGATAAGAGATATAACTATCCTTTGGGCAAGAAAGGATCGACTCCTATGGATATTGATCAATCTCGTTCTAGTATGGCTACCCCATCACAACCATTTCTTGCTACACCTGACATGGTCGTAAAGGAAGAGGATTCACCTCTTGCTCACAAGAGAACAAAAGATTCAAGCCCATTAGAAAGGTCATTCCAGAATGAGTCAAGGGACAGCGTATGTAATCGGAATTGCATGGTGCGCATGAATAAATCTTGGATCGGATAAGATAGATCACACCTACACTTCCGATTGGGGCACACACTTGTTAAGCGGGAGCATGACCAATATGAGGATTCACTAGACCCAATTAGGGGATCACTTGTATCATCTGTCACAACACATCATGCTAGGCAGGGTTCCAAAACCTACAGTCTAACACAATCACACAACCCTAAAAGAGTCCTATGGTTTCTATATTCACTTATTATAATAAACAAGAAAGTAAACTAATCTAGTGCTCACCAAAGCTTGTGGCACAAAGTGGGGCTCAGAACAAAACAACTAAACTAAACATGTATAAGAGACATATACTCACATCAATGTATATAGAATTCTAATACATGGAAGAGAAGAATACATACTGCATTATCTATCTACTCTTACAAAGGAGAAATAAAGTTAGGAATACTTACCTTTGAAGACGAACTTGCCGAGTCTCAACCTCTCCCTTGGCCAATGGTGCTTCGTAAGAGATTGTTGTGGCTTGTAAGGACAACCAAGATAAATCATCTCTAGGCTACACAATCTACCTAAGCATCCAAAAGACTTCTCCACAAGACAAGATCGGAGCTCCAAAAGAAAATATTGAACCCTAAAGCTTTATTCCTCAAGTAGAGTGGTCAATAAGTAGATGTTCGTTCACACTTCTTCGCTTAATTCAACTCTCTTATTACATTGTAAGGAATGCCCTATATATATAGTAGTATCTCACCCTAAAGACTCTCAGACATGTCGGTTGTGCTAGGTCAACCTAGCACATTATCGGGCAAGGGCCTAAAGTCCGTGCTAGGTCGGTCGGGATGCAAAGCAACAAGGAAATGCAAAGTATCCCTAGAATAAGCTAGGTCAATCAAGTCGACCTAGCTTACTGAACATGTCAAAAGGGAAACAAGGTAAGAAATGAGGGATAAGACATGACAAATGGTGGGAATAGATAGGAAAGAGATAAATAAGCTTAGGGTTCAAGGTTTTAGGAGACAAGAGTGTAGATAGCAAGTGGCAAAAGGAGCAACAATCTTACAAAGCACCAATGGTCTACCCACCCCTTTCTCGGTGCACTCCTTAAGGCATGCACTCAGATATTGAGACTCAGTAGGTTCCTACAAGATACGAAGTGTTAGTAATCAAGAAAAGTGTGAAGATATTATGTGTATACATATGCCCCAGACGAAGCTCATCACGCGTCACGTAAGTGCAACACATGATGGTGCTTCGAGATAGAACATAATGACACATAACGTTGATGCTAAGTAAAGTGCAGTAAGAAGCAAACAAGATAAATGAAAGGACAAAATTGAAAAACACATACCTTTAACTTACTTTAGTGCTGGAGAAGACTGGAAGAAAATGAAGGTGTCCAATGTAAAGCACACTAGGCGAACTTGTAGAAGTTAGTGCAAAAATAGCCAAAAATCGAAATTTTTGGAATATAGGCATATAATAGTGGAAAAGAATCTCTACGACATCACGAATCTAACACATTTTACGGTTTGCAAAACGGATGAATAGAAACAAAGATATGAGAAAAAGAAGGAATCTGAAGGAAAACAAATGAAGAATTTGAGTTGCTAAAAAGTAGTTTTAAAAATGACAAAGAATTTATTTTGTTATTTTGCATTGTAAGAGCAGAAAAAGAGCTCTGGAGAGAAAACAAGCTAGAATGGCGAGAGAACAACATGCTAGACAAGAGGGAGTTCCAGGAGCGAGAGCGGGTGCACTACAAGAATGCATATAAGAATCTCAAACCAGATTTTGAAATTTGAAATGAATTAAGTGAATTTTGATAGAATTTAATTTTAAGCATTTATATATGATAAAAATGAACAAAATTAGATTCCGAAGGAAATGGGTTGGAAGGAATTAGGGAAAAAGCCAGAAAAAGACAAGTTTTTCGCAAAATGTGCTAGGACGGCACACTAAAACTGACTACGTCGACCAAATCGATCTAGTAGAGTAAATCAGGCTAAAATCCATGTGGTCGACCTAGAGGGTATAGGTCAACCTAGCACATTCTGGAAGCCAAAAACCTAATGCGGGGTATCCAATTGGTCAATAAGGGCCAAAATGGAAACTTAGCACCAGAGAATGGAGGATAAGAAAAATAAGAAATGTAGAGAAAAATAGGAAAAAATTTGGTCAAAGTAGGGTGATCATGGAACTAGAGAAAGCACGGAAAAGCATGCAGAAAGCCTAAAGAGAGCTAGAATGGTCCGAAATGACCAAAGAAGGGCAAGGGGGACCAAAATAGGCTAAAATAGATAAGAAATGAATAAATTATGCTTGTTTATGATTAGAAATAGAATGTATAAAGAATGTATTGTGATTATACATGACATGGAGGAACTAATATATCCTTTGTTGTTTCTTGATTGTAGAGACGACGGTTTTGGGGATTGCTAGACGTCTCTTGTCTACTAGACTTGTTGGAGAGATTGACAGACAAAGATAGGCTAGACTGATATCCATAGGTCTAGGAGGTATAGCAGATATGTGTAGGATACCCCTGAGTGCAGACCTATTATTCATGTTCCTTGGTTGTTGGGAACAGTTGACTAACACCTTCAGATGGGAGGTGGATAGGGATGTGATAGAGGTGGCCATCACACTAGAGGATGTCCATGCCATCCTTGGGCTACCTATGGTAGGAGCACCAGTGACCACAGGGATACCAGATAGCAGAGAGGAGAGGAGAGCCTTAGCCATGTGGGCTACAAGCTCAAAGACGATATTACCAGGGTGGAGAGTGAGCATGGATGATGTTTATGTATCTCAGATTCCAAATCTTCAAAAGGCAGTGATAAGCTTTGTGACACAGCGGGTGCTCTATCACAAGTCGAATGGCAAGGTACCACTATACATGGTAGCCTTGAGTACGATGATGCTGGAGGAGGGGGTTCTATACGATCTAGGCTCTACCATCTGCGTCCAGCTCGTGCATGATCTATATGAAATGTTAGTTAGAGGGCAGAAAACTATGGGACCAATCATACTGTTGACAGCATGGATATATGAGAGATTTCCTATGTATCGGCCAGCTGGGTTGCCCCATGCGGTCGACGATAGGTCACCTCAAGTGAGGAGATGGAGAGAGGACCAGGTAATGCGGGTTGTGCCAGCACTACGGACGGTGAGACGCACCGACATAGTATGGCAACCATATGAGCAGCTAGCGACTACCTGGGAGAGTTGGCACACAGTTGGACCAGCGCTAAAGAGAGAGGTGATAAGACACTATACATGGTGGAGAGAGCCACATCCGGTGGCATGGGTGCCAGGACAGATGGATCTACCTCATCCAGTGACACCAATACTCATGCCCGAGCAGTAGACTCGGCATTTGAGGGAGCAGTGAGGGAAGAGGGGATTCAGACCATTGATAGTGAGGCCGACACTGCAGCCACATCGAGAGTGACCATGGACTGGTCTGGCACGACGAGGGGCAAAGCAGGAGGCAGAGGCAGTGATACCAGATGTACCACCACCAGCTCCACAAAGAGACGAGTTGCGGCCACCAAGGACATGGCATCGACGAAGGCAAGAGCAGAGAGCGAAGACCATCATCATCCTTGGCAAGTCGGTAGAGGAGCCAGAGGAGACACAGATGAGTGAGAGACTGCTCAGGCACAGCCTGAGATGGACACGAGCCATGACAGTCGAGTTCGAGCTGAGGAGGCGATCTACAGAGGAGGTACTAGGAGGTCGCGCAGACGAGGAGACTGTGCTAAGCGGTCACGTGGATGGCGAGACCATAATAGCCGAGACACAGATAGGTAAGAAAAATATGATTAATTTATTGCTTAAACTTTGATTTAAAAGATAGATAGATAAATAGATATTGTGATATATGACAATGATCTAATATCCATCTGGTGTGATTTTGTAGGTGTACCTGAGGATGAGAAGAGATGGGAGTCCTTGGTTAGGGGAGCACTCCATGATGTCCTAAATGAGACTCTACAACCATATGACCCCATGTCACTGGAGGATCTGAATGTACCATCTGCCCCAGCTGAGGCGAGTTGGTTTAGACTAGCAGGAGAGGCCGCGAGGCAAATACGGATGCAGAGAGAGAGGGCACAGCCACCAGTAGAAATGGGTGCAGGGGAGAGGCAGGCCTGGCAGGCCC
Organism: Torreya grandis; assembly: GCA_037957365.1. Taxonomy (NCBI): domain Eukaryota; kingdom Viridiplantae; phylum Streptophyta; class Pinopsida; order Cupressales; family Taxaceae; genus Torreya; species Torreya grandis. The sequence goes on from JARHVA010000158.1 coordinate 1,419,757, forward strand.
TAGTTAATGAGAGAGCTGTGCATCTAGAGACAGTGATAGGTGATGCAGACATATATAGCGATGCAGACCCAGCTGACATAGGCACATGCAGCAACCCAAACCAATTTGGTATAGGCATAGGTGCAAATAACACGTCTACAGGGACAGGTAGAGGGATTGAGATCTCGGACTACCTCATTACAGCGCACCGTTCGAAGGAGTCAGACCAAGGCCTCAGCAGGCAGCATGGCTAGGCCATGAGATAGACAGGATGGAGCCCAGCCCTAGAGCTAGAGCATTGCTTATGGTTGTATATGTTGTATCAAACTCTTGAGATATATATGATGTATCATTTTGGCTTACTAATGTGATTGTGTATGTGGTCACCATGGATATATTGTTATCATTTTGTTGGTTGTGTATGTGGATGCTTTGGATATATTTCTTTCTAGCACATGTATTTAGCTTTGTTGTATATGCTATAGGAAATATATGCGATGTGGTTTCTTTTCTAGCATTATGAGAAACACATGCATGGTTTTAAAAAAAAAGGCAAAAAGACGTGAAAAAATATAATCAATCAAAAATGCACTACACATTAATTCAAGCTGGGAAATGTGTAATAACATGAAAAATGACTAAGTATAAAGAACCAAAAAAAATGGCAAACAAGATACTAAAAAGGGGATTTGTTTTCAAACTAAAGATGAAAGATTTTTGCACCAAACTAAAACAAGTAAAATCATACTATATCACGTTGGAAAGTATGAAAAACAAAGTAATAAAATGGAAGGTATACAAAAGGTCACACAAGGTAAGAAAATGAAAAACAAATGAAAAGTCAATGAAAATTTGGTCTTAAATTTATCACACTAATTCAAGCTGAGAAGTATGACAAAATTCAAGAAATGTTTGAAATCTTACATGCACTCGAAAAATAAGAAAATAAAAGGCGAAAGAAAAATGAAGCATAAAACATACTAGTTCAAGCTGGGAAGCATGTCAAACGACGTGTAATTTCATAATCAATCGAATCATATCTCAAACTTGACACATGTAATTTGATGGTGACTTGATTGTTGGAAAACTTTGTGAGAGTTGGGTCCTATCCGTGGTCTTACACTGCAACTCAACAAATAGAAAAAAACATGGGGTGGAATAAGCATGAACAACCAAGTACACGGGGAATAAAGGTAATAGGATAAAACACTCATAAATGAAAAACCCAAAAGGATGCCAAAATAGCATTGGCAAGCGAAATAATAATACTAGATTGAAATGCAAAAGGGATGGTAATTTTGTGAGGAATTGTCGGATCCTATCCGCCATTTTATGTTGCAACTCACAAAAGAAAAACCCAAGGGGTGAGATCAGATGCAAGACAATATTTCTCAAGAGGACATATGAGGAAAGGGAATGAAAAAGGGAGTGTAAAAAGCAAAGACTTAGCCGTCTTAAGAGAAGACCTTAGGACATAAGAGGCATACTAAGAACATGAGAAGACACTAAGTGACTAGTGGTCGTCTATGTATAAAGGAAACCTATTCCCTATAGACACAAAGCTTTGTAGGCAGATAAGTGTGCTACTAAGATTAGTTCATGAAGGTAGATTGGTACAATGAAAAAGTAAAATGGCCCTACCTCCCCACAACGTGTTCTTCACTCCTCATGACCCCTTACAGAGTCGTCGGTCTACTACAAAGATTGGGTACTTACGTGAGAAAGTAGGTAGCACTAGAAGACTTTTTTGAATTCCCCTATTCTAATCTACTAGTCTACCGCACCCCAAAGGACTTTGACTCTATGTGAAGCCGACTGTGGAGTTTGAGCTTCGATTGGAGATAAGAGATGTGCTTGAAATCACATCTTTTAGTGTGATTTGACTTTTAAGAATATTGCATATTTTTGTCTTTTGTTTAAATGATTTGGCTTTTAACTTTCTTTTGAAGGCTTTTTTTTTTTTTTTTTAATTCCTCCTCCATACAGATTTGGAATGACCAACCATGAGAGAGATAGTGATACACACGAATGAGTTGTAGGCTAAGGCTAAAGGAAGCTAAGTAACCAAAGACAAAAGACTGACTAGGACACTTAGGCTTGACAATGAACAAATATGTGATCTCAAATCTCAACCGTGCATATGCTTAGTTTGCGGAAAAAGGAAGAAAGGAAAAGGGAAATCCACAGGTGGACCGGTAAGAGGAAATAGTAATGAGAAAGACTGTTTGCTAACTGATCACATGGTAAAAGGAGACAATAACCAAAGGGAACAGGGTAAATACAACCAAGTCACCATGACAATTATCTTCGAAAAGCAAGGATAAGAAAACAAACAATCATGAAGATACAAGACAATTACAAGCTAAATATGGTGATTTTGTGAGGATCTGTCGAGTCCTATCTGCAGTCTTACAAAGCAACTCACAAAAGAAATATCCAAGGGATGTAATGAGAAGACAAGAGAAATGTAAAGCAATGATAAGGAAGAACAAACATATGCGAAAAAAAGATAGAATATAAAATTAACAAAAAATATAGTACAACAAAGAAGATAATGATATAAGATACGCAAGAATTTGACACAGTGTCAAATGATATAATCAGATATAGAAAAAGAAATAAAGATGGCGCACACGTCCAATCTAAATAAAAATGTAAAAGTACCATGCATGTGCTCATAAATACTGGTAAATCTGTCAACACACATTATCCAAGACATCGGATAAATCTCTATGAAGTTGGGTATGAACTGCTGCTAATGTGTCGTCAATCTTTGCGGAATACTGGGAAAATACTTCTTTTCTAATCTCCTCAATTGAAAAAGTAGGAATACTCATTGAATCATGCTGAGAAGGGAAATCGGGCAAAGGATGATCAGAAGAATGTGTGGGAACGGGATCTACGGGAGGAGTCACCGGTGGAGAAGGATCCATAGGTGGAGGGTCCACGGGTGGAGAAGGATCCACAGGTGGAGGGTCCACGGGTGGAGAAGGAACCACAGGTGTAACTATGGAAGAAGAAGGGGGAACCTTCTTGCGAGAACGACTTGTGGGAGGAATAGTAGCTGGTCCAAGGATAGCTATAAGATGATCCTTAAGATGCTGCTAAAGGATACGACAACGATCAGTATGATGTGTGCCGCATTGGTGCCATATACAATACCTCTCACCATACTTAGGTATATAGTCAGGAAGAATTTTGGGAGGTATGGTAGTGTCTATGGATGGGGAAGGACGCAAGGTATCAATATATTGTCGCAACTTACGACAATGGGTAAAAGAATGAGTATATGTCCCATGAAAGCAACAGATATGCTTGTGAGTGTGTTTAGGAGGAACACTCACAGGAGAAGGTGTAATAAGTGTGGAAGAAGAGGGAGATGACTCATCGCCCCATTTGGTGGGCAAAGGATCCATTTTAGGCAAAAGAAGCAAACCATCACCAAGAGGAGGTGATGATGGAGAAGGAATGGAACTAGTGTTAACAGGAAGAGAACTAGTGAAAGAAGCAAGAGTAGACTCACCAACAGTGGAAGAAGCAATAATAACTAGTTCTAACACAGGTTCCACTGTGGGAGAAGCAGGATCAACAAAAGGTCTAAGAAGGGCAGCACTAACCTCAAGAGTAAACCAATGACGGGAATCAGGGAACCTAGAAAAACAGTAAGGGCCAGTCATAGCATGATCCATGAGCATAGTCCTACGGGGCTCCTCAGAAACTGGAGGTGTCGGTGCCATCTCTACTCTACGATAAAGAGGAAAAATACAAGAATCAGGAACTACAAAAACCGGAACACGAGAGGATGCATGAAAAGACTCAAATAAAGAAGAACGATAATGCACAATATCGACATTACGAGCTTGGACAAGACCGCCTAATAAAGGATCATCTAAGAAATAACCATCATCATAATCAGGGGAATGAAGATCAATGACACAAGTCGGAATAACTTTGTCATCAGAAAAAGCATGGTGAATCATATGGCGAGTCTTGATTAAGACTACAGGAATGTCATCGCAAGGAGGTTTTCGAGAATGAGGTTGCAAGGAAGCAGGAAGTTGAGAGATGAGATGAGGCGTGAGATCGGAATTTTTGATCTTCAGATTAATCTCATTAGGTTCATCATCATCGGATTCTAAAAGGTTGGGAGGAATATTACCAATAAGCTCGGGATGCCCATTGTATCCTCTTGTTGAGTTGACAGGAAAATTTAGACACTACGACACAAAATAGAACGCTAGGTAAAGGCTCAAGAGTGGGAATCTTAAAGACACCATGATCTTGGAATTGTTCAAAATTCCAAGAGTTAGTATCTCCTTGAATCCTATAAATGGCTCCATTATGAGGGAATTTAACGCATTGGCAGGTGGAAGAGGTGATAGCTTGCATACGATGAATCCATGGCCTACCAAGCAAGATGTTATAAGAAAGAGGAAAGTTAAAGATCATCACCTTCACACGAATGGTGACAGGTGGGACAGTAATGGGAAGCCACACACCCAAGAGGAGGCATTTGCCTTCTATCATATCCTTGGCACGTGCTACGTGTGGACTTAAGATTTCATTCGGAATATCCAAGGGTTTTAATGAAATCAAGAGAAGCAACACAAGTGCCAAAACCCTTGTCAATCAAAGCATGCTTAACTTGAATATCACCGATTTGGATGCTAATAAACAGAGGAGGATCATCTGAACGAAGCAGAATCTCATCAGGAATCATAGATGTGATGGGAAATTTTAATGAAAGAGAAGTGTCGATAGTTTCATCAACATTGATGGACATCTTTTTACATTGTTTCAAGATACTATCCTTGGAACTAGATAACGCTGCCTCTCGTCCCACCAAGGGAGAACGAGGGACATTCATCTCAAATAATAGTTGCATAAGACGGATCCGATGACGGGGAGATGTCCTCATGAGTTCAAGAAATGGAATTTGAGAAGGGAGATTAGTGAGTTCCGCAATAGGATCCCACTCATCATAATCCATGAGAAAGTTGTTAGATATAGGCGCGTGATGGTTAAGGAGGTCTTCGGAGGGAAGAGCCGAAGAGCATTGAAATTTGTGTTGATCTTGAGGAGTAGAAGAGGTGTTAACAAAAGGTTGATTAATATTGGAAGGAGAAGATGATGGAAGAGTGGTAGAAATAGCATGGGATGTGTTATCCAAAGGAGAATCATAAGTTGGATCTTCATCAAAGGTTATAAGATCTTCTTGTCCCAACTCATTTAAATGAGTTGGAGAAGAATCTTGGATAACACGGTATGCTTGAGAAGGAGACGGGTTGTAGATAGGTTGATAATCGATGAAAGTCACTACTCTTCGCATATTAGTCATGCTAACCACATTTTCTTCGGAAATTGGTTCCGCATGACTTTCTACATTATTGGTGGAAGAGATGGGCTTGCCTTGGTTTTCTTGAATTGGTTGATGATTAAGTTGATGATTAGGTAAAGGATCCTTATAAATAGCTAAATGAGCGTTTGCTTGATTCAAGGCTTGAGCTTTATCATGAGTTTTGTATTCTTTAAATGCATGTTCATAAGCTTGTTGACATTGGCGCTTGATAGAATCATAGTCAAAATTAGGTCCAAGAAGAAAGTCCATAGCTAAATTACGAAGCTGTCTACAGATCTCATGAGAATGACCCCAACTAGCATGAAACCAACAATACTTGCTAGGATCATACCAAGTTTTCATAGGATGAGTAGGGTCAATTTCACGAGGAAGAGGCCTAGGTAGACGTTTAAGCAATTCAGCTAAGGAAAGAGGTTTATGACTATTAATGTTATTTGTTGAGAAATGAGGATTAGTAAATTGTTGAGAAGGGGAAGCTGGTTCTAAAGAAGGGGTAAGAACAGCAATTTGAACATGGTGAATGGTATCATATGAATCAAAAACACCATCCCTAGTAACATTGTGATTTTTGTTTTTCAATAATATACGAGAACCCGTGGAAGGTTGGGGTGGCTCAAATTGACATATAAGGAAATCGTGTCATTTAGCTTGATCAATAGCTTCTTCCAAAGTGCATGGAGAAAGGGTACAGACTCGATATTGTAATTTGGGATAAAGAGCATTTGTAAAGAGATGAAAAAGATTATCATTGGCCATGTTGTGTTCACATTTGTTTGATAAAGTCTTCCATCGTTTAACAAATGCTTGGGCGGTTTCATTTTCGCTTTGTTTGCAATTGATGAAATGGGCCAAAGTGTTTTCAAGAAGATCACTAGTTTGGAATTCTTGAACTAAAGCATTCACTAAATCTTCCAAACTAGTAATGGAATGAGGTCTAAGTTGTACCAATCCAAGGCATCGCCTGTGAGGGTCTTAGCAAGGAGCTTGGTAGCGGCAAAGGTGTTTAATTTAACCCAATCTTTATAAAGATTCCCAAATGTTTTAAGATGAAAAGAAGGATCAGTTGATCCATTATAAGAGATTGTAGGTGTTATACCTCCTATATCAATGTTAGCAATTTGATTAGTGAGAGGTTCATTTTGTAGATGCTTAATAGTTTTATTGATTAAAGGAGGTTGCGGAATAAGATTGCCTTGAGAATCTCGAAGAGGAGGGAGAGGAACACTTTGGTTATGTGTGCCCCAAGCCAATGGTTGCAGTTGTGTTTGAAGATGAAGAAGGTGATTTTGCATTCTCATCATTTGATTTGTGTTATGGGATTGGAAAGCATTCATTTGATTGAGAGTTTGAAATAGAAGTTGGTGAGTTTGACTAACATTATTAGAAGAGCTGGTGTTGGTATTAGTGGCTTGGGTACCACTGTTGGTGTTGTTGAGAGCTTGAGATGAATGATGAGAATGAGAGGCACTAGTGGCAAAGCTTGCTTGTGTAGCAAAAGATGGACTAGTAAATGGAAGAGAGGAAGAATCACTAGAAGCATGAATGCCTTGCATAGCAAACAATGAACTAGTGGAAGGATTAAGGATAGTGGACCTTAAGAGAGGTCCACTAGATGTAGAACTAGCCATGGTAGTTGAGATACTAGGCATGGAGGTAGAAGAAAGGAAAGAAGAAGCATGAGAAGAGGTCATGATCGAAGGGAGAGGTTGTGAAGCAAAGAAATCAGTACTACCAAATCCATTTGAGAATGTAGAATGTGGTGAATGAGGTTCATTGTCTTGACCACCAATCATGAGATTGTAAATGGTAGATGGATCTTTCCCTTTATGTTGGGGAAATTGATTAATAAAGAAAAACATTTCGGGAGTATACTCTAACTCAGGTTGGTTTTCTAGGAGAAAAGAAGGATTATGTTGCAAAGAGGTATCATGAGGGAACCTATAGTCCATTGTGCGAGTTGCAATATGGACATTACTAGCATTTGCAAAAGGAACTCTACTTTGTCTATGGGAAACCTTATGAGGATTGGTGAATTCCATCATGCTTGTTGTTTGAGATTTAGTGTTGTCACCCAACAGAGAATCCATGATGAAAGAGGAAGGAAAGCAAGATGAGAAAACAAAGGATTCAAAAACTGACAGAAATAAAGCTAGGTTGACCCGGTCGACCTAGTGCAAAACAGGGACAATAAAGCTGGACAGGGTCCACAGAATTGACCCAATTCAAAGAGCAAAAGCTGGCAGAAAAGGGAAAAAGAACTGAAAATTGTGCTAGGTCGACCCAGTCAACCTAGTGCAGTGCATAGGGCCTGCAGAAACTGCTAGGTCGACCAGGTCAACCTAGTGCAGTGGATAGAGGCAGCAAACACGGTTTGGGACAGTGCGAAGTCGAGTTGGTCGACGTAGCAGAGCAGATAGGAAAAGAGAAAGGATAGCTAAAAAGATAAAAAAAATGAAATGGGATATGCCAGTAGCTAGTCTAGAAAAGCAGATACTAAAATGAAATACACAGTCAATTGAACTGACGTTGGTCAATCCAATTGGTATACATAAACAGATTGCAATTTTGAAAGAAAAGTACAAAGCAGAGTAGAAACAGAGAACTAGAAACTGACCTTGATGTTTTGGAGATAAAAACAGAACAAGTAACTGACCTGTAACCTTGGAGAGAACTGGCCCAATCTGCAGAACTGGGTCGAGTTGGTCGACCAAGTGAGACAAGAACCTGCTGTAAAAGCTGAAAAAATATGCTAAGTCGACCTGGTCGACCTAGTAGACTGAACTGGATGTCTGTAAATGTGCTAAGTTGAGCTGGTCAACCTAGTTGACTGTACTACAAATCTGGAAGTCTAGAATCTGGAATTTGCATTGTGAATCCTGAACAAGAACCTACTACAAAATGGCTAGAAATGTGCTAGGTCGACCCGGTCGATCTAGTAGGCTGAATAGAAAGTTTGCAAAGTGTTGGAAACTTGTGTTGGATCGAGCTGGTTGATCCAGTTGCCTATTCCTACACAGAGAAAAATAGTTGGATCGACAAAATCGAGCGAGCAAGTCAAAACATATGATAGAAAAGATGACAAAAAAGAATAGAATAAGTGAAAGAAACCTTATAAGGGTTTGATTCACGTCCGGTTCACCAAAATGTATGCAATCGGAATTGCATGATGCGCATGAATAAATCCTGGATCGGATAAGATAGATCACACCTACACTTCTGATTGAGGCACACACTTGTTAAGCAGGAGCATGACCAATATGAGGATCCACTAAACTTGATTAGAGAATCACTTGTATCATCTGTCACAACACATCATGCTAGGCAAGGTTCCAAAGCCTATAGTCTAACACAATCGCACAATCCTAAAAGAGTCCTATGGTTTCTATATTCACTTATGATAATAAACAAGAAAGTAAACTAATCTAATAACAAGAAAAGTAAACTAATCTAGTGCTCACCAAAGCTTGTGGCACAAAGTGGGGGTTAGAACAAAACAAGTAAATAACAACTAAACTAAACATGTATAGGAGACATACTCACGTCAATGTATACGGAATCCTAATACATGGAAGAGAAGAATACATACTGCATTATCTATCTACTCTTACAAAGGAGAAATAAAGTTAGGAATACTTACCTTTGAAGACGAACCTGCCGAGTTTCAACCTCTCCCTTGGCCAATGGTGTTTCGTAAGAGATTGTTGTGGCTTGTAAGGACAACCAAGATAAATCAGCTCTAGGCTACACAACCTACCTAAGCATCCAAAAGACTTCTCCACAAGACAAGTTCAGAGCTCCAAAAGAAAGTATTGAACCCTAAAGCTTTATTCCTCAAGTAGAATGGTCAATAAGCAAATGTTCATTCGCACTTCTTCGCTTAATCCAACTTTCTTATTAAATGGTAAGGAATGACCTTGTATATATAGTAGTATCTCACCCTAAAGACTCTCAGGCATGTCAGTTGTGCTAGGTCGACCAAGTCAACCTAGCACATTACCGGGCAAGTGCCTAAAGTCCATGCTAGGTCGGTCGAGATGCAAAGCAACAAGGAAAGGCAAAGTATCCCCAGAATAAGCTAGGTCGACCAGGTCGACCTAGCTTACTGTACAGGTCAAAAGGGAAACAAGGTAAGAAATGAGGGATAAGACATGACAAATGGTGGGAATAGATAGGAAAGAGAGAAATAAGCTTAGGGTTCAAGGTTTTAGGAGACAAAAGTGTAGATAGCAAGTGGCAAAAGGAACAACAATCTTACGAAGCACCAATGGTCTGCCCACCCCTTTCCCGACGCACCCCTTAAGGCATGCACTCAGAGAGATTGAGACTCAGTAGGTTCCTGCAAGATACAAAGTGTCAGTAATCAATAAAAGTGTGAAAATATTATGTGTATAAACATAGCAGAGTAGAGTATTTCACGTTGTCTTTATGCATGTGGACTTCCATTTAGTGTTGTTAGATCACCATATTGGCACGATATGGTGAGATCTATCAATGCTGCCCCTAAAGGGCTCATCGGCCTAGGGTATGAAAAGGTGCGAACCACCTTGTTGACAAAAGAAATGAAAAAAGTTGAAGATGCATTGAAGCCCATCAGGGATTCGTGGGTCGAGACAGGGATGTCCATCATTTCCAATGGATGGAAAGATATAGCAAATAAACCATTGATTAATGTGGTCACAGTGAGCCCTAAAGGGCCAATGTTTTTAAGGGTCGTTGATTGTGAGGGGCAAGTGAAAGATGCACAATTCATTGCCAACATCCTGATAGAGTCCATTAAGGCGATGGAGCCTCAAAACGTTGTCCAAATTATAATGGACAATGCTAAAAATTGTAAAGTTGCAGGCATGTTGGTTGAGGAGAGGTATGGACATATATTTTGGACACCTTGTGTCGTTCATTCCCTCAACCTTATGTCGCAAAAATTGGGCATAAAAATTGATTGAATCAAACAAATCTATTAGGCGAGTGATATCCAAATGTTCATATCTAACCATCATTTGTCCCAAGGCATCTTCAGGACCTTCTCGAAGTTGCAGTTGTTGAAGGTAACATTTTTTTAAATTTTTAAATTTTCTTCATGAATCATGTATATTTTTTTATTTTAATTTTTAATTCTGTAAATTTGTAATTTAAACAATTTTTTTAATTTTAATTTTAATTTGTTTTGATTTGGTGTTAAGTTGCTGAGATTCGGTTCGCCTCACACACCCTCGTCTTGAGACGACTTGTTCAAGTGCGTGAGGCATTGAGTACCATGGTCATCAACAACCTTTGGAGTATATGGAAGGAAGCAAACACTGAGAGGGCCACAAAGGTGAAAGCGTGGATTCTTGATGATGCATGGTGGGAACGTGTGGAGTATTTGATGAGTTTTATTGAACCCATCGTCAACATGTTGAGATGTGGACATGGATCATCCATGTTTGAGTGAACTTTATGATGGAATAGACTCAATGATTGAGAAAATTAGATCCATCATAAATACCAAAGAACAAGATCTCATGGAGAGGTTCTTCAAGGAAGTGCAGTCGCATCTCATTGAAAGGTGGAATAAAATGACCACCCCATTGCATCTTCTTGATTTTGCCTTGACGCCCAAATATTACAGTACAAAGATCCTTTCTTTGCCTAGAAGGGTCGCACCATATAGGGATGTTGAGGTTAGCGAGGGATATAAAGCGGCATTCTCTAGACTCTTCTCTGATCTAGAAATTAAAGACCAAGTTAGGGAAAAGTTTGCACATTTCATATCCTCCGCGGGTCACTCCATTGCTGCCATTTGTGACAAGTACAAGAAGGAAGCTCAATTTTGGTGGTGCCTCCATGGGCAACACCCACCTCCAACCACTTGCTATTAGAATTCTATCACAAGATTTTTAAAAAAAACCTACTCTCTACCCTTCTTGTTCATTTCTATGTTTTGTTTTAACTTTAGTCTTTTATTTTTATAAATTCTAATATAAATTGACTTTGTGGCTTGCCTCAATAGGTTGCAAGTTCCTCCTCCGCCAAGCGAAACTGGAGTACCTACAACTTTATCCACTCAGTGAAGCGCAACAAGTTGGCAAAAAAAGAGGTAGAGGACTTGGTCTATGTCCATTCTAACTTACGTCTTCTCTCACACAAGCAACTTGAGTACAAGAAAGGGGCAACAAAGTGTTGGGATGTGAACCCAGAGACTAGCGACTTGGATGCCTCCATTGTCTACCTTTCATTGCTTGATACGGATTCGAAGGTTGCTTCACAGGACCTGCATAGTGGAGCTAGTGGGAGTGGCACTGTTGTTGCTTGTGGTTCTAATGAACCATATCATGATGAAGACATGATTTCCGAAGATGAAAATTTTTAAATTAATATAGACTATAGCGAATGCTAAGTTGTCTTTATTGTTTCTTTTCCATACATTGTACTTTGTAGAATTTGCACTATGTACTTATTTATAATTTATAAAACTATTCAAAGTTTGACCTTTAGCATTGAAATTATGAGTATGTTTTGTGGTATTTAACTTATTTTGTTTCCTCTATGCATATTATGTGGTTACTTTTGTTTATATGGCTATATTTTTACATTTTTTATTTTTTATATATATTTTTGTACGGGCGTACCCAGTCGTACCCAAACCTCAAAAAAAAATCCCCCATATCCACGTACCCGATACTTGTACCCTACCTGTACCCATATCAGCTACTTAGCTCAATATATTTAATAACTAAAGAGAAGGTATTTGTGCAAGTGAGTTATTTCGTATAATGCGATTATTATCAAGGTCTCGAGTTCACATCCATATTGACCATTACTTCCTATTCATCCATCAATTGGAAAGAAGTGTGTCCCATCGTGATTGTATTTTATCCTGTAGGCCCAAAGCACTATTGGAATTTTTCCCTCCAAGTCATTTTCTCCTATTCCACAAGTTCTTTTTAATCAATACTATGACTTTATTTTTTGCCTTTACATGGATATTTTTCCCTTGGATAATACAAGCTTAATAGAGTGAATAATTTTGACCTCCCTGGACAAATGCTTTAATAATTGCATTCATGAAGTAACCTCCACAATCACTTTTATGGTGGAGAGGTATCCCAAACCTCAAGATTATCTAAGCACATTAGAAATTTGGTCATACTTGCTGCAAAATTATCCAGAAAAGCCCTTACTTTTTCCCACTTCGTCAAGTACTCAATTGCTTCAATGATGTACTTAGCACTCAGTTGCTCCAATGATGTATGTACACCTCTATCAGATCATCTTCATGCAAGATCAAATGAATCGATGCCCCATCTCTTGAACAATTTCTACATCTACATTACGTATAGAAGCATGAAGTCCTTGCTTAGCAATTCACCAATCCTCTAGTGTGTCGCATGCTACAGCCCATTCTTTGGCATCAAAGAGCTATGTACACCATCATAGCCTTGCAAGGACAATTGTTGAAGCATCTAGTCCCATGTGTCCCCGTACTAGACCTTTGTATCTTTCCTTAAGATTCCTTCAAATACAATTTTAATTTAAAGATAAAAAAAATGTACAAAAAATAAAATATATATTAAAAGACAAAAAAATAAAATAATATTAAAAGAAACAAAATTCAAACAGTCCTAAACCTAGAATTTGAATAAAATGCTAAAATTTAAATATATTAATTTCAATAATGAATCATTGAATCTCATTAATGGGACAAGAGTCAATCCGAAGAATATGACTAGAAGAAGATGAATTTCGAGAGGGCTTCTCCAGGCATTCTTGGGGCCTCCACCTCCGAATGTATAATTCGGGACTGTACTAGTTCATTGAACACAACAGCCTCCATGAAGCTAGTGGATCACTCAAGCCTCGAATAAAGAGGCTGAAGCCCAAGCTTTACTCTTGGGCTTCCAATTGTTCTTTCCAACTGGCCTTACAATGTGGAATTAGGAACCTAGTGATTGAAGGTGACTCCATGGTAATCATTTCAAGTTTAAAAAATCATGGCTCCCAATGATACAATCTTAACAACATCTTCGGCAGGGCTTGGCCTTTGCGAGCTAGATTGGATGCATGGTCAGGTCAGCATTGTTTCAAATATGCAAACTCTGGCGAATGAAAGAAAAAACCAGTAAGAATCTTTACATATCAATAATACATTAGATTTGTGGAGTGACCTAAAGGATTTTTTAGTGGGGGTCTTCCCCCAACCAACATCTTAGATGTGGTCTTATCGAATCCTTACCCATTTGATTATAATATTATGAGGATAAAGAGATGGATTGACAATTTAGTGTCAATGGTAGATGTTGAACGCATAATCCCTGCATTGATTTATCATTCCTTGCATGCCACAAAAATAGAATTCAATAATTAGAGGGGGAGACAGGAATGAGTCTTAAAGTCTTCATTCGATGGGCCAAATATTTGGCATGAATTTATCCTTCTAACAGCCATTTAACTCTCTAAACGGATGTGCCATTTCATGTATTAAAGCTTCTAGAAGGGGGTGCTTTGGAGTGAAGTTGTTTATTTGCTTTCATTATGTCACGTTGCTTTAAAATTGCCTATCTCTGCCTTCTGGTCTGCCGCGTTGTATTCCCTCTCGTCTTTTCCAATGAAACCTCACTTTTATTTGTATTATTCCAAGGGGGAGATGGCTTTCAGAACCCCAATTACTGATGACAGACTGAAAATCATCTTCATTGTCCAAACAAGGGAAGTAATGCAATCGGTAAAATTGGTTTTGGACATTGGTTATCCGGAATCAGAAATGCGGAGCAGGTTCAATTTGGAGGTTGCCTCCATGTTTGCTCATAATCTCATGGATGTTTTCCAAGACCAAGCTGCAGTGAAAGTCCTTGGCCACAATTCATTCGTCCCAATTTTAGGGGGTTTGGATACTATCATGGACGCCATCAATGTCCTTTCCCCGAAGACCCTGCCTATCTTTGGAGCTGCTAGCAGGATTTTAGTGTCAATGGCATCATTTAGTGAGTTGGACTGCAGTTTCTTTCAGTTAGTCGAGCATGTTGAGGCAGTAAGGATTTTTCTTGCATCACATGGCCATGTCTGGGGCGAAGACCAGCTGCCTATGTGTGATTTTCAGTCCCTTCACAGCCAAGCAAAGTTATCAGCACCCAGGTCAGATAGGAAGATGACAGCAGCTGGGGCAAAGGTGGTCAAGACATGCAGACGTTTGGTTGCTTTGGTAAGAAAGGGGATGCAGGGGAGAGAGATGATCTGCAACAAAGGAAGAAATAAAATGGGCAATCCTCAACTGCGGGCATGGCATCTCAGGCTGAGTTGAAGGCAACTAAGGGGAGGATGCTAGACAAGAACCATCTTTCTTGGTGAATTCAGGCTTCATAGGGACGTGTTTGTCTTTCTTTTCCCTTTCTGTTTTAAGTGTAATCATCTAATGTCTAGATCTAGGTGTTTTGATGGCTTAGTGGCATATCTATTCTTAGCTTAGTTATTGTCATAAGCTTGATAGTGCTGGGCTTTTAGCAAAGCCTTGGAAGGCTAGGTTTCTACAGCTCAGTTAGGAAGCTTCTGCTAGATGTTTTGAAGGCCAGGATCACTGTATACGTAAATGTGATGGACTGCAAATTTTTTGAAGTGTAATACTGGTGTTTTGAAGTTAATACAATGGGTGAGGGACCCTATCTGACCCTCTTTTGATCAATCAAAAAAATAATGAATCATTGAATAATGATATGTAAGTTTGTAAAATTATATCGATAAAGTTAAAACTTAAATGGAAAACATAATTTAAGAAAAATAAAACATATTAATATAAAACATTGAAAAAGCAAAGCCCTAAGCCATAAAATTTAAAGTTGAATAAAAGTGTCATTTTCTTATTTTACTACATCTAAGCCAAAAACGGCAAGCACGCGAAATGATTTACGAATGACAATTGTCTTTTAACTAGGGGATGGAAAATTATTCACAAATCAGACAAATACTTTTAGTAAGGGATGGAAATGAAGTACTTGTAACAGTAGCCAGAGCAATGAGATAGAAAGAAAAGAAAGAAATTATATTAATGTCCACAATTGACCAAAACTAGGTCAATGGGGCTCGAGGATACGGCAGTTACCAATAGAAAGTTCTAGGAAGAGAGAATCCTAGAAGTCGAATAAAGGAATAAAAGTATATAAGCCAGAATAAAGCAGTGTGCCACTAACATAGGTGGCAATGAAACCAATACAAATAGCAATGAAGGGTGAAAAAGAGCCCCCAAAAGCATGTGCCGATGAAGACTCGAAGGAAACCTTATCAAATATCTCTATTTGTGCCTGAAATGGAGGAGCAGTCTTAGCCATCATCGATCATTGTGAAAATATCTGATAGTGCTCGTCGAGGAGTACCCAGTCTCGAAGGGGCCAAGGTGGGAGATCCTCGGAGGAAGCAAAGCACTTCTTCTAGAACCTCCCCTGATATCCGAGGCTGGTTTACCTCTCATAATAGAAAATAAACTCATAATATGAGTCTGCCTCTGTGGTCTGGGAAGCAGCTGCTAAGTAGTAGATCCATGTTGCTGTAAAGGGGCAGAGCCACGCCGATAGGAAGGAGCAAAGCCACAATGCTGAGGGAGAGCAGGCTGGGGGATGAGTAATTTTAGTAGTAATGGTATGCTGAGAGAAGCTCTGCTTAAGGTATCCCATGCTTCACATCTATTGTTTTTTCACAGCGACCTACTTCTAGAGAAATCAAAAACGTTTTGCTAATCATAAAATAGCCCAATTGAACACAACCACCAAATCAATTTGGAAAAGGAAATGCAGTAAAATAGGAAGTCGAAACCCTACATTTTTCCTTCTCAAATTCAAAACCATGGGCATTTGTGTTTTTCCTTTTTCTATATTGAATTTCGTTGAGTTTTTCCTTTTTCCCTATTGAATTTCATTGTTCTAGAATTAAAGGTTAGTGTTTAGGTGGGGACCATACAAATTAGCAGATTGTTTTTAGTTTTCTTTAAGGGGTGTTTTGAATGGGAAGGAAATGGGCCGGGAGACACCTAAGACTCGAATGGACGTCTCTAAGAAAAGGAGACGTCTCCATAATTGTCTCCTACTATACCGAAGTTGCATCCATGTCTCCAAGACACATCTTAGGGGGGTATGATATGTATCTACCTGCTTTGCTACTTACTCTACTGAATCCAAGTTACTCTCAAAATATAGAGGTTTTTACTTAACCACAGCACACAAAAAAATTAGAACATAAATTGGACTCAATAAACCAACTACCATCAAAGTATATTCATCCTTCATATTTTGTTTTAAAAGATATATACAATCAAAATATTGAACTAAGATTGTTCTAGGTTGTGTTTTATCAAATACTGAAGCTCCTTGGCTTCCCTAAAAAAAGGCTATATGGAAAACTAGACTCCAATTACTAGCACCAACATAATGGGATCAAACCACCACAAAACTTATGATGACAACAATTAGTTGTGAAGATGGGGAATATCTTGACGATGGCTTTGATCTTGAAAAAGACCTACACCAAAATATCCTCTATCAAAAATATCGATAAGCAACAAATAAACTGCTTCAAAATAGAAGATAGAACCTTCCTAAGATTTGGGCTCAACAAATTATTGGTCCAGAATGCAAGCTGTTGTTGTTCACGGGAACTCTGCAATAATACCAAAAAATATTGCATTATTACATCCATATAACTTGGCTAGTATGCACTAAAGTGCCTTGTTATGATGTGAGGGTAATGACAATGTTCTCAGGGAAGGATTGTTCTCAGGGAAGGATGTCATGCATTTTGCATATAACTTTGGGTTTAAATATTGGCCAATAAACATTCAATGGGAATCCTAGGTTGGCTTGAATCCACATGTACTTATAACCCACATCAACCATGACATCA
The DNA here is from genome assembly GCA_037957365.1 of Torreya grandis. NCBI lineage: Eukaryota > Viridiplantae > Streptophyta > Pinopsida > Cupressales > Taxaceae > Torreya > Torreya grandis. The sequence goes on from JARHVA010000158.1 coordinate 1,436,957, forward strand.
TGTATTTTGTGGCTCTTATATCCCATGAGGTGGATTCCTAGCCTTCTGATGGTGCATCTTCACAATTATATGGCTCATTATCCAATTAAAGTCACCCTAATCCATTTCAAACACTATTTGAACTAAATAAGTCCTAATTTGGTAGTTCATTGCCATTTTGGAGACCAACAGTCTTGCATGGGATTGATTTATAGATAGATACTCTAGCTAGCATAGACTAGGGATGTCAGTTATCAAGCAATAAACAATGACTAAATCACAATAAAAAGAGTAGTTCAGCAATGCAAATTGTATTTCAGAAATTACTTGTAGAATATTGAATTCTTTCTCTCTATGAATACACAATTGTTGAAATTAGGATGAAACAAACATTTTCAACCATCAAGCACCAAACTACATAAACTTCAAAAATTCAATAATAATGTATTCAAAATATCAAATTCCTTATATTTTATATTTAGTATATTATGTTGGGAGTAGACCATAAATGTTTTGTATAAATCTATTTCTGAATTTGAAAACATTACACAAATCTTGAAAGGAAGTCCTCAATTCTTTGTTTCAAATTGCAAATTTTCTATACAATAATGAGATTTTAAGATTCATGCTTCAATGGCATTTCAAATTTTATCAAGTACAACCTAAGTGGGATTAATGGTGAAGGTGTGTGTCCTCACAAAGGTCACATGTTCGAATCCGGACAGGGTAGGGCTGTACACCTTCTTGAACAATATAAAAGGTAAATGAAAAAAAAAATCTCTTGTGGGCTTCTATAAGGGGGGTCTCATACACCAAATGGGTGTCTCACTTGGTAGTGACCTAAAAACTTATTTTACATTTACATTAACTTCACTTTACAGAAAAACCCTCTTTGCTCAAGTACAATTTGGAAACAAAAGAGATTAAGGGCTAATTTAAACACATGAGAAAGGTGTAGCCTAGTAGCAAATGACAAATTGTAGAGGTGAAATGGATACCAACTCAAGACAGATTATAACTAAATATATGAAAGAGTGATGGTTACCAACTTAACATTGAAATCCTAAATAATGCTATTATTAAGACAAACTGTTATTACAATAGACGCGTCGGATGTATCTTTAAGCTAATACTCGATTCATCAAATATATATGTATATTAAGGAGCTAAACAATAAGCCACTTTCCAGGACTCACCTCTGTATGCACTACAATGATGCCGAACCCAATGAAAAGAGGAGTCAATCTCGGATACAATAACCTAATCTTTGAATAAATAAAGTTCAATGACAAGAAATGCAAAGGTTAGGGAAAAGAGATGGCTTACTAGTCTGGGTTAGTGCATATGCATATAACAAAATATAAAATGACACGATAAAGTACTTATCAAGAACAAAGGTTGGCACATTGACTCCCCACTTTGGCTTAGACAAACCGAGTCTGGGGTAAAGTTTCTAAAGGCAATTTAAAGATTTAGGGAGACTCCTAGTACATAAGGTAAGTAGGCAGCTTTATCCTTGTCACGTTATCAGGGTGCACCTAACCTCAAATCAGTCCTGCTCCTAGATGGGAACATGTCAATGTCTTGTCTAGAGGATAAGTACTTGTCCTTGAAAGCCTTAAAAAGAAGACTTTGAAAGAGGAAAAATGCGATCTCGCAAATTCTAATTATGTTAAATTGGTGATTTGAACAGTGTAGGTTTTGATCTTTACATGCCGAATGCGCTGGCTGCCACTAAGGGTCCAAATAATGAATTCGGCCACCAACGAATCCTTCAAATGCATTCCCTCATAGCCGAATACGATAGAATGTGATCTTAAAAATATATATAGTAGGTTAAGTGGCAAAGTGATGGTTTAGCTCTCAACCAAGCCCACTTGAATAATGGGACGTCAATGCATCCTTGAAAAGAAAAGTGTAAGCATCCATTTTTTGATATATAAAACCTCCATATCAAGAGATGAATAAATCATTAAGAGCAAACGACCAAGAAACTTGGAATTACTGAAATTAGTTTTTGATATAAATTACATTCTCCACTTGCTCAAAGTGTCATGACTAAACTAAATAGTAAAAGCCATTTTATCGCATATTAGATCATTTACAGCACAAATCACATGGACTTGTTCCGTGACCATTTTGTTTAGTGCCCTAGATATCCTACATTTATACAAACATTGGAAAATGAACTATTCCTAAGTTTTAAAAAAAAAAACCTTCAAATATGTACCAAATATAAATAATCACTAAAAAACAAAATATGTGGACTCAATAAAACAACTTTTACTAGCACCCTTGTAGAAAGACTATTGTGAGCTTAGGTAAGAGACTTGTCAAACCTTTATCTACTGGAAGTTTGGCCAAGTCCAGAGCTAATGTGAGTTGAAAGCCTTCTTCTGGAGGATCAATGATTTGTATCAAAGAACCATACACTACTTTGACAGCTTCTATTGCACCAAAAGGAAGCCCACCGAAACAAATACTTTCTTGAGGCCAAGATGGAAGTGAGATTGAAAACTCGATATTTTGAGGATCTGAAATTGAAGACTGTACAACAAAGACATCATTTCAAAATAAAAATAAAAATCCATTAGAAATCGCTATAACTAATTTTTTTTAGTTTGAAAAGGTCCATCATAACAACAACGTAAATACAATAAGATCAAAAAAAATATTGGCATTTCAAACCCCATAATTAAATTAAAGAAATGTATTTTTATGCTCACAAAAGAAGCTAAAATTACCCGTAAATAGATTTCTATGTAGCGCATTGTCTAGGATGTAACATGATGGGTAAAACTTAACTGCTATTGTAAGTCAATATGGACTTTTGTGCAAACTTAGACAAAGGCAGTGAAATATACATCCCCATATGTAGTGGGAGTCTTCTATAATGAACAAAAAGCAAAATGCAAAAATAAAACTAACTAGAAACTAAAAATTACTATCTATCAACATGTAAGCATGGATTTCTGTCACAGGAACCATAGTGGAATTCTGTTGACTAGTGCCCAATAGACAACAACAAAAAGTGCCACATAAGCGGGAAAATCACATGGAATGGGTGATCTCCCTCCGCATTTGAGAGCTGTGACTTCCTCAAAGATCAGGGTTTTGGGGGATTTTTGTACTTTTAACCTAGAAGTACAGAAATGAAATGGAAAAATGGAAAGAGTAACCTTCCATCACAACAAACGCACAAGACTACTTAGGAAACCCAGGAAAATAGTGAAAGGATTCTTCCCCTATGAACAATTTACAAATGGAATGGTGATTGATAGGCATGTGTTGAAGCAAATGACAATCCTGGAAGTTGAAAGTCTTCCTATCAAGATTGACTTATTACCTCAAAATTTGCAACACAATTTTTGAGGGTACTACGAAACTTTGTCAAAGTAATCATGCCTTGTTCCAATCATGTTGTTTGAGTCATTCATGTCTTATATTGAGTTTGTCTATCTAAATTCACAACTTTTCCTTGTTCCAATTGAATGTTTGTTAAATTTGGAACTTAGTCATTTTTCATCTCAAATTGAGGCAGGGCTAGTGGAAATAATGAACTTTTATTACCGGTTTTCCTAAAATTCATCTTGTTCGTCAAACTTCACATGCCCAACCATTTATTAAAGAAATCTATTTTCCTTCATAAATTGGCTTAAGTGGGTGGATTTGGTGGACTTTTGCGCCTACCTTTCCCATATATCTTGATCTTCCTGAAGTCTTATTTTTCCCACCAAATCCAATGAAACTTTTTTCCCTTTGTAATTCGGCGGATTCAATGGACCTTTCCTCCCAATGTTACCTTAAGCAATGACTTCCATCATTCCCCGCTTCCTCCACTAAAAATTAAATATAAGGAGTTTACCTTTGTTTTTCAACAAGTAAAGCAAGGTTAACAGATTTTTTCTGCTCTCATTCCTTGTATAATGATCTCCCTTAAACCGCTCATTTCCTGCTCCTTTTGCTATTGATGGTGTTGTTCATCAGGGTTGGTGGAATTGGGAGATGTAATGTCCCTCTTTTTGAGCTAATCCTTGGATGAGACCCTTAGCTTGAACGTTCCCTAAGGCTAAGGATTTAAAGACAAAAAGGGGAACATTAGTAAGCTTCATAGTTATTTTGATAAAGTACTTTATTATCCAAATTTGGGGCCTTTTTAAGGGCCATTCTAAAAGTACTTTTTATAAGGAAGCTTGTGTATGTTTTTTTATTAAAAAGAAAAGTAACCCTTCCTCTCTAATTTTCGCGCCACACTCGGAGGAAGTTTATAAAAAGAAAGAGAGGCTCATTCGAAGAGGACATATTGAATATTGATTTGGTAAATTGGATCAAGTATGTCAAGCTTGGTTTCCACCTCTTGAGGATGAAAACCTTCAAGAAGTGCCATAGGTTTGGGGACGAAAACCTCCATCCATTTGTCTTGTGCAACTCTACTCAAGGGTTGTGATTGAGCATCAAAGTGCATGTTTTCATGCAAGTGGATCATTCAAAGGTGTTTTTAGACACCACCTCATTATGAAAATATTGCATACTTCTATCGAAAACAGGTTTGGTGAATTTTAAAGGTGTTGAAGAGGAGGGAATCATCTGGGAGATTGTCCGTGTGGCGGAATACCATCCCAAAGGATGGCGACTTGCCTAGAAGGCTAGGCGAACCACTTGGAGGGGTCCTTGACGGTCACAGGGAGTTGTTCGTGTCTTCATGCTACTTTTCCATCAAGGACGATTGGTGGGAGAAGTGGATTTCCAAGATTTGAAGAGGGTTCGAATTGCCAAAGGTGCATAAAATATTACCAATATTTTATACCATTATTTTTGCATTGGGCGAGTTGCTTGGGAGACATTGGAAGGCCAATCAAAAGGGTTTTTGGTGAGTTTAATATTCTGAAATTTATCTTATAATTTTCTAAATAAGGGAAAACCAATTGGGAAGAAGAAATAAGCTCATCGGAAGGCTTTTGGACTCCTTTCGGCAAGGTACTTGTTCTCTATTTTCTGCATTTTTGGTGATAAATTATCATAAGGTTTGGAAGAATTTTGGAAGTGAAAAGACTAGGGTTTCATCATGGTGATAAATTATCATAAGGTTTGGAAGAATTTTGGAAATGAAAATTCTAGGGTTTCATCATAAAAATTCTGCTAATATTTTGGGAGTGGGGTGATTCACTTGGAGAGCCTTTTTTGAATTTTCTAGGGTGCTAGTAGGCCCTAAAAAGTAGACAAATAATATTAGAATTATTTGGGTATTTTTAGTGCAATTTTTCTATGCTCCATTGACATACTTGAGGGTGAATTTCAAAGAGGAAATTGAATTATTTAATTCAGTAATTTTCTGCACTTGGGCCAATTGATTGTAAAGGCTTTGTGGAGGTTTTGGAGAGGCTAAAATTAGAAATATTTCTATATTTTTCTGTATTTTTGGTGGATTTTTGCAAGGGTTTGAGGGCTGATTGTGCAAAGAAAATACAGCTGTAATTTCAGAGGTAAAAATCAGATTTTGTTGGCAAGATACTCAACAAAGTACATGCATCATTTCCCACATATACAAGGTATTTTATCACAGCAGTAATTTGAGGGTTTATGCATGATTTATTTGAAGGTTTAAAGTGCAAATTTCAATGGTTATATCCTTCACATGCCTTGGAAGTATTCGTACAAATATTGGCACCTAGGGTTTATTGTGCATATGGTGTTGTGAGCATATTTTTGTCAGCTAGGGTTTGTTGATTTTAATTTTCAGAATTTCGTGTACAAGTTAATTAAGGGTTTGTTGGGAAACCCTCTTTTGTCTTCATTGTCACAAATTGGGGACATTACAGTGGTATCAGAGCCATATCTTGGCTATTATGTGGGGTGAGGTTTTGATACATGAGTGGCAACAAATAAGTTAAGTATTATTCAAGGAGTAGCAGGAGAGAAGCAGAGCTTCCACCAGTTGGTTCACCCCAGCAGGACCGAGCTATGAGTGACATGGAACACTAGGAGATTGAGAGTGAGAGGAGAGATAGGTTGGTTGAGGAAAGATTTGAGAAGTATTCTCAAACACAGGAGAAGATGACAGTGATGGAGGGGTTTCTTCGTTCCCTCAGTGAGATGGGTAGCTTGAAGCCACTCAATGGAGATAGTGGTGCCTCGGGGAGCAAGCCAAGTACACACACACCCTTCGGAGAATGGGGCATCCACATGTAGGCCCACATAACCTACATTTGTTCCGAGAGAGGAGACCGCACCAGCAAGTGAGGAGTTATTCATCACATGCGAGGAGTTAGAGAGAGATATGAATGAGTATGTTACTTTGTCTGAGACAGTTAGGGGGCTATGACATTTTTTGAGTTTTCAGCTTGGAAACGGGGGCAAGTTGGACCTAGGATCGGTCAGAGGCAAAGAAGTAGCCAGGGAGAGCTCCTGCATGCATTGGGGAAGTTATCTCTTTCCACTTTTGATGGGTCACAGAGAAGTTTAGCTAGGGCTTGGATTCAGAAGGTGGATACCTTCTTTTCACTTTGACGGATGGCAGAGGGAGAGGCCATCGAGTTCGCCACTTTACACTTAGAGGGATCAGCCCACGATTGGTGGTATCATGGTTTGATCACACAGGGACATCAACACATACACTCCTACAAGGAGTTTAGTAGGCGATTGATTGAGAGGTTCAATAGAGCAGATCTGAAGCTTCACTTTCGTGATTTAGCTCAATTGAGGCAAAGGACTTCAGTGGATGATTATGTCACAAAGTTTCAGTGACTTTCAATTATGGTGACTGATATTTCAGATAGGAGATTGGTGGTTTTATTCATAGAGGCCCTGATTGACTCCCTAAGGGGATTGGTCAAAGCTTTTGATCCACCTACATTGAGGGAGGCCATTCAGAAGGCCTACGATTTGGAGTCTTTTACTCCAAGGGGCAGATTTCCGCCTTTGGGACAGCCAAAGGATCGTTTTTCCCACCTACTGGGCAGCAGAGAGGTGGCTGTTTGGGGCAGCCCAAGGGTAGCTTTTCAGGGCCTCCTAAGGCCAATCATGTGAGCCCTTTGATTATACCAAACCAACCAAGTTTGGGGCAGCAGGAGTTACCAAAAAGTAGCTTTGATATAAATAATGAGCTAAGGAGGAAAGGTCTTTGCTTCACATGCAAGGACCCTTGGGAAAAAGGACACAATTGTTGTGGCAAAGGACAGGGTCACTACATTGAGGTCCTATCTGATGAGGAAAATGAGGAGGAAGAAGTTGGGACAGCCAACTATGAGGAAGATACTTTGGAAATAGAAGGGGAGGAAGAATTGAGTGGAACTTTTGCATCACTTTTCGGGGCTCTTAGATACTATCCTTTCAGAGTTAAGGGCTCACTGAAAGGAACATCTATTACTGTACTTATTGATAGTGGGGCAACTCACAATTTTATTGATAGGGGATTGGTAACCTCTTGTGAGTTACAATCAGTAGAGTTGAAGGGTTTCAGAGTTATTGTAGCGGATGGATTCACCATCCCTTGCACAACCAAGATTCCAAAGCTTAGCCTGACTTTGTAAAAGCATGTGGTTGAGGATGATTTTTATGTGATGGGCATAGGGGAGACCAATATGGTCCTTGGTATTCAATGGTTGCATTCATTTGGGTAATACATACAAAATTACCAAACTATGGAGCTCAAATTCAAAATAGCAAGTAAAGAGGTTGTTTTGCATGGTCTAAGTGATGGAGAGGCCCCCACCTCCAAGGCCAACAAATTGATAGGAGGATGTATCATGAACATGAAGAGAATAAAAGAGAAGGCTGCCCCTAGACATGAAACGCAGCCCCTTCATCCAAATCTTGAGCCTTCTCTCAAAAAATTGATAAGCATTGAGAATTGTCATTTCTCTCATAAATTATTTGAAGAAGTTGGGAAGGAAATGGAATGCCAATGGCCACCTACAATATGCTTAGGGCAGCACCCTATTCCCTCTTGCACAAAGGGAAATAGTGAGGCATGGGGAAAGAGAGGACATCCCATTAATTTTGGAAGACAAAGAATATTTAGCAGCTGTCCAAGGGACCCCAATGACACAGAGAAAATCCTATTCCTTGCAAAAGAAGGACGAACATGAAAGGATTTACCCATGGGACATTGGAGGCATCACCACCTATTTTTCCTCCACATGGCAGCCAAAAGAAAGAGCAGAAATATGTGGTAAGAAGTCTGAAATTTTGTGTTCCTTATTTTCTGAGTCAAAAAAGGTCCAGCCACATATGGAGGGGAAAAATTGGCAATATATGGCCCTTTTCCAGCCCACTTTGGGGAAAGTTGTTGCCAAGACACATTCAGGAAATGTTCACATAATAAATTCTGATTGTTATGATCAACTACAGCAAAGTATACAAGGCCAAAAATATAAATTTTTGGGACAAATACAGCCAAGGGTACAATCTGGAAATGCATGTGAAAGAACATACTTTTGGTATAAGGCAATAAAGAAGGTATGATTTCCTATGGAGGAGTGGCAGAGGCTTTTCATTGATCAAAACTACACCTACCTTATGCTTGAAGGGAATGGTAGAAGACTCACACAAAGTAGATTGTGCATAAGCATCTCTCAAGGTATGTGGTCTAAAGAGGTTTGCATGATTAATTTCAGATTGGTGAACATTGACTTTGGAGGTGCTATACCCACTGCAAGCAAGCATGGCATATCTTTGGGGAGTATGAAAGTTGGTTGAGGGACGAATTTAATCTCTCAAATCTAAAGGGGCAGCCCACAAGGAATGTGATTGGCAAACAAGGAACACAAATTGGAGATTCGTTGCAATGGGAAATTATTTCAATAAAAAGATGTGCTACTAAGGAAATAGGGACAGCTCCTTGGCTTCTACAATTGCTTGAGGACAAGCAATTTTGGGTAGAGAGGACTGTAATGTCCCTCTTTTTGAGCTAATCCTTGGATGAGACCCTTAGCTTGAGCGTTCCCTAAGGCTAAGGACTTAAAGACAAAAAGGGGAACATTAGTAAGCTTCATAGTTATTTTGATAAAGTACTTTATTATCCAAATTTGGGGCCTTTTTAAGGGCCATTCTAAAAGTACTTTTTCTAAGGAAGCTCGTGTATATCTTTTTATTAAAAAGAACAGTAACCCTTCCTCTCCAATTTTGGCACCACACTTGGAGGAAGTTTATAGAAAGAAAGAGAGGCTCATTCAAAGAGGACATGTTGAATATTGATTTGGTAAATTGGATCAAGTATTTCAAGTTTGGTTTCCACCTCTTGAGGACGAAAACCTTCAAGAAATGTCATAGGTTTGGAGACAAAAACCTCCATCCCTTTTTCTTGTGCAACTCTACTCAAGGGTTGTGATTGAGCATCAAAGTGCATGTTTTCATGCAAGTGGATCATTCAAAGGTGTTTTTAAACACCACCTCATTATGTAAATATTGCATACTTCTATCGAAAACAGGTTTGGCGAATTTTACGGGGGTTGAAGAGGACGGAATCATCTAGGAGATTGTCCATGTGGCGAAATACCATCCCAAAGGATGGCGACTTGCCTACAAGACTAGGCGAACCACTTAGAGGGGTCCTTGACGGTCACAGGGAGTTGTTCATGTCTTCATGCTATTTTTCCATCTAGGAGGATTGGTGGGAGAAGTGGATTTCAAAGATTTGAAGAGGGTTCGAAGTGCCAAAGGTGTATAAAATATTACCAATATTTTTGCATTGGGCGACTTGCTTAGGAGACATTGGAAGGCCAATCAGAAGGGTTTTTGGTGCATTTAATATTCTGAAATTTATCTTATAATTTTCTAAATAAGGGCGAACCAGTTGGGAAGAAGAAATAAGCTCATCGGAGGGTTTTCGGACTCCTTTCAGCAAGGTACTTGCCATTCTCTATTTTCTGCATTTTTTGTGATAAATTATCATAAGGTTTGGAAGAATTTTGGAAGTGAAAAGACTAGGGTTTCATCAGAAAAAATTTGCTAATATTTTGGGAGTGGGGCAATTCACTTGGAGAGCCTTTTCTGAATTTTCTAGGGTGTTATTAGGCCCTAAAAAGTACACAAATAATATTAGAATTATTTGCGTATTTTTAGTGCAATTTTTCTATGCTCCATTGACATACTTGAGGGTGAATTTCAAAGAGGAAATTGAATTATTTAATTCATTAATTTTCTGCACTTGGGTGAATTAATTGTGAAGGCTCTGTGGAGGTTTTGGAAAGGCTAAAATTAGAAATATTTCAACATAAAATATTTCTATATTTTTCCGTATTTTTGGTGGATTTTTGCAAGGGTTTGAGGGCTGATTGTGCAAAGAAAATACAGCTGTAATTTCAGAGGTAAAAATCAGATTTTGTTGGCAAGATACTCAACAAGGTACATGCATCCTTTCCTGCATCCTTTCCCACATATACAAGGTATTTTATCACAGCAGTGATTTGAGGGTTTATGCATGATTTATTTGAATGTTTAAAGTGCAAACTTCAATGGTTATATCCTTCACATGCCTTGGAATTATTCGTGCAAATATTGGCACCTAGGTTTTGTTGTGCATATGGTGTTGTGAGCATATTTTTGTCAGCTAGGGTTTGCTGATTTTAATTTTCGGAATTCCGTGTGTGTATGAGTTAATTAAGGGTTTGTTGGGAAACCCCATTTTATCTTCATTGTCCCAAGTTGGGGACATTACAAAAGACCTTTGAGCCATAGGATATTTATAACCAATGAATCCCCATTTCTTGTATTGCATGTTCTCCCCGCTCAAAAGCACTAGAATGCCCAAAAAATAAAAATAAAAATCAAATGGAAGACTATTGCACATCCAGCTTATTAATTTCTCGCACGCACCAAAAGGTTATTTAAACCTCTTGGGCCTTGTAAATAGTAAACTCTTGATGTTTTCTCTGGCGCAGCTCTTGCTTTGTATTTCGTCTTCCCTTCAACATTTCTCTTTGCTTGTGAGCTAGTTTTCCTCTTAGATCGCCTCTTTTTCCCTTCCTTGATGAGAACCAAGTCTCTACCTTTGACCATGAAACACAAATTCAAAGGAACAGAGTCTGATTTCGAGCTCGTGGATATTGTAAATACAAATACTGGTCATGTGGATTTGAAGGATCCGAGGGAACGTTTGAATCGGTACGAAGGAAGCATTTCATACGGCCATTGTGAGAAAGTGGACTTGTGCAACCAACAAGATATCCCACTTTGGTATAAAGTTTGGAAATTGTGATGGCTTGCACTAAAGCATATGATTCTATGCAGTGGGAAGTGAAGAATTGTGAAGGAAATGTCATCGCCTATTTGGGCACCAACCATGTGGAAGAATCGTTGGAGATTCCCCCTCTTGAAGAGGTTGTAGCATTGTTGACTGAAAAGGCACAAGTGTTTTGGGACCAAAATACAAAGAAATGCAAGACGTCATCAGTCAGAATTGATTAAAACATCCATGGCAAAACCTGCAGAAGATGCCTACAATTCTACTAAGGAATAACTTCTTGGACTCGATGGGTAACATGGTAACTCTTTTGAATAGGGTTATTGGCAGCGCAGAGGGTAGGCAATTTCACATGTGGATGTACAAGTTGATCTCCATCATCTTGTTTGGGAAGTAGATTACCCCCAGTTGGAGCAACAAGAAGGGGCTAAGCATTTTCATAGGTTAAATGACTTTTGATTTTTGTATTGTGCGAGAGATTGAGGGTGACTACTCCAAGTGAATCTCTAAGGAAGGTATGTAGGTGATTGGTGATTGGAACAATTGGTTTATTCAATTGCCTACTTTCATTTATATTCATGTGAGTGGAATATGTGGTTGTCATTATATGCTCCCAAGGTATGTAAGTGAATGTACTTTTCACTAAGCACACAAGGCAACTCGTTCAATTTCATCAAATGTTGTCACGTAGACATAAAACTGCAGTCCATTTCCCCTCTCAAGTTGGTCAATATGTAAGTAAAAGCATTGCTTGTGCGAAGAACCTGGAGAATGAAATAGGTGTCTACAATTTCAAGATAATGGATAAAATGGCATCGTATGATGGCCACAGAAAGATTGAAGTTGTGTTTGGAAGTAGTCATGATTCATGAACACATTTCATACTTCGAAGATTATTGGGCCAACTACAACGATATTGGGCCAATTGCAATGATGATGCGGAGGATAGAAGGAGAGACTACTATTATATGTCTCCATAGCAGATAAAAGAGTTTTCCATTGCCAAAGTGCCCCATCGAGTAACCAACACCAAACCAAAGACGACATTGAGTATCTTGTGTATATGCAGAGGAAAATTTTCTTGGAACCATTGCCCAAAATTGATTGGTCAAAACGTAAGGAGATGTCTCTTGAGGCCAGGACTAAAGGACTGACTGACAAGACTTTGTTAAGGTTGAAGAAGAAGACAGATGAAAGCACCAAGAAGGCAGATTCTATAGAAAGTGTTGATCAACATGTGACCCGCTCTTCCTCAAGCCAATCCAATTCGATGAGACAAAAGACAGGATTTACTCCTCAAGTTTCTCCATAACCATCTGAGAAATGTAGTTGGTGCTAGTGGGGATGATGGGGATGATCCACACAAAAGAAAAAAGGTTTACAATCCCTGCAATGAAGATAGTTCCAAGACACGAAGGTACAAATTTGTTTTCCCCACACCCCCTTCTATTCATGTTCAGTCAATCCAAGTTGTTAATCTTAATCCTCTTCATAATAAAAATGTAGTGTTAGATGGTGATTTGTTTGATTCTAAAGTGTTGATAAATAGTATTTGTCCACTTCATACGTGTCACATAAAAACTCGCCATGTGCCTTTAAATCCCCAAATGTTTTAAGAAATGTTGATCTAAATGTGTCAGTAAGCAAAGATGTTGTTGCCACCCCACTAGGTACCTCCATTGTACTTCCATTTGTTGTTTCACCAATCCCCTCCCCCCCCCAACTCCTCCCATTCAACCTTCTCCTGCCAATTTGTCAATTGTACAACGGACAACCTACTTGGAGGGCCATAAAACCTACCAATGTGGCCAAACAGGCTAGATAGTGCAGAAATTTGTACATGCCATATGAGGCCAGCTGTCAAAAAATACTTTCCAGGCCTTACAGACCAGCAGGATAAACCACAAGGGCCACAAAAAATTGTTTTAAGTCAAAGGTCTAAATCCTAGGGAAAAAACATAATTTTCATTCATATAAGACAAATATAAGATTATGAGACTCAAGAAGACAGTTTGACGGTTAGACCATTAACTAATTTTCAAAATTTCGGGTTCGGGGTTTACCAAAGGAGGAAGTGTCTTAAGTTAACAATTTTTGTTTCCTAAAGGAGCCTGTCTGTAATATCCCTTTCCAAGCATAAGACAAGGTCATAGCCATTAAGGAGGGCACAACAATTAGAATCGCCCCTCTTGAGGGGGGCGCCACATTTAATAAAAAATAAAACTTATATAGGCAAGCCGACCCACCTAAACACAAGGGACACCACCCTTTGGGACATCGCCTCCCTTGGGAAAAGACATTTGAAAGAGACATGTCTTTTGATGGAAGGTGATGAAGTATTTATAGTCATTCGTTGGTATGGAAGGAAATTATTTAATCATGTATTAAAAATATATAACCATGTACAGGCATTATGCTTTACAACTACTTTTAAGGATCGAATCCCTTAATCGTGTAATTTGATTGCAAGGACGAAAACCTTTGTAATCATTATATCTCAAGGAGGAAATCCCTTGAGGATTTATATTTTATTATTAATACAATTATATTTTTTATTTTAAATATTATTCTTAGTACAAGTTACATTTATAAAATATTATTTTAAAAAGAATTCCAAGGAATCCAAATTATCAAATAATATTCAGATTAGAGATATTACAGTGGTATCAGAGCAATTGTTCCTACCACCCTGTGAAAATGGATTTTGGATTTGATGCATAGTCTATGAATCATGGAGTTAATAAGAAAATATGATTTGAAAACAAAGCTTTGCAGATTGGGAAAGGAACTTGCGCATCCACATTATTCAAAACATGTTTTGCTCAACGTTTTGGAGGAAGTGGCTAACTGTTTGTCCTCGGTAAGGCAATCAGACTCTAAGTCTATGTTTTGGGCAATAAATCCTTTGATAACTCATCTGGCCGAGTCCAAGCTGTTGAAATATCCAAATCCAAATGTGAAACTTGTGGTTATCACTTGTATTAGTGAAATTACAAGGATAACAGCACCAAAATCGCAATACATTGACAACACCATAAAGGAAATATTTCGACTAATGGTGGAATGTTTTGAGGGTCTAGATGACATCACAAGTTCTTTTGCTAAGAGAGTCACAATCCTTGACATTATGGCAAAAATCAGATTTTGTGTGCTAATGTTAGATCTAGGATGTGATGATCTAATTATTCAAATGTTTGAATATTTTTTTGCTACTATCCATAAAAAACATACGGAAAATGTAATAGAGTCAATGCAGTACATTATGACTTTGGTCTTGAAAGAGAGATGATATTTCACAAGATTTGTTATCCATACTAATGGCTAGTATTGAACAGGAATCATCACCAGTGGCACATACACTAGCTAAAAGTATTGTTGCTCAATGTTCAAAGAAACTGAAACTATTTGTGGCAATTGAGGGGCACAAAGATATGTTGCTAGATGAAGAACCACGAAATGTATTAGATGCAGCAGAATCTCCAAAGAAAGAAAAAGAAATCATGGAGAATGAACCAAAGAATGAAGAAAAATCTGAGATGCAAGATTGTGAAGAGAAATTGGTGGTGCAAGCCAAATTTTCAGATGATTTTACTAATGTTCAGCGTGATGGAAATTTCAGAACAGCCAACTACATGAAGTAGATGATGAAAGGGTTTTGTGCATGCATTAGACAGATAAAGTCAAAAAGGAAAGACAAAGGTACATTAATACAAATGATTGGGACAGCAAGAGTGGACCCTTGAAAGTCCATGACATGAAAATAGATGTAGAAATTTTGGATCAGCGAAAGTACATCAGAACCCTGAGCTTGTGTTGGCAAGAAATCTCTCATTTGACAGGGACCGGATAAAGGCTTTGGAAGAACTACATCATGTTTTATCTTTTGGACATGGTACTTGGGCATTAAGGCTTACAATTGCTTGACAAGCAATTTTGGGAAGGGAGGACTGTAATATCCCTTTCCAAGCATAAGACAAGGGCATAGCCATTAAGGAGGGCACAACAATTAGAATCGCCCCTCTTGAGGGGAGCACCACATTTGATAAAAAATAAAACTTATCTAGGCAGGCCAACCCACCTAAACACCAAGGGACACCACCCTTTGGGACATCACCTCCCATGGGAAAAGACATTTGGAAGAGACATGTCTTTCGATGGAAGTTGATGAAGTATTTATAGTCATTCATTGGTATGGAAGAAAATTATTCAATCATGTATTAAAAATATATAACCATGTACAAGCATTATGCTTTACAACCACTTTTAAGGACGGAATCCCTTAATCGTGTAATTTGATTGCAAGGACGAAAACCTTTGTAATCATTATATCCCAAGGACGAAATCCCTTGAAGATTTATATTTTATTATTAATACAATTGTATTTTTTCTTTTAAATATTATTCTTAGTACAAGTTACATTTATAAAATACTATTTTAAAAAGAATTTCGAGGAATCCAAATTATCAAATAATATTCTAATAAGGGATATTACACTGTCACTGGTTGTTGATAGTGCCAAAATCAGAGTTAGGAGTTGCAATTGCAGTAGCAAACAAGGTTTCAATAGCAAATGTTGACATGGTCAACAGTACCAAAGCAAAAGCCAATGCAAAGGCCAATGCCAAATGGTGAGCATAGGTAGACCCGTGGCAGACCAACACCAAAGATCTAGAGTTGACCCTTTAACAAGTTTATTGTCAACGGTCCACCCAAGTTGAAGCAGGGTTTCATCAACGCAACAGCACCACAACCCAAATTGGTGTAGTTGCCAATCACATCCCTATTGTCAAGCAATTTGAGGCCTAAATCATATTTGAGGCCGAAAATAAAGATGAACCAAAAAACCAGCTGCGAAGGAGGATGAACCATGCATAGTGTATGCACCTAACGAAATGAACTGGCATGTTGTACCTGGCGAAGTTTCCAAAAGATGGAGGCGGGATACCCTGGAGATGACGCACTGAAACAAGAAATGGTGCAAGCCAAATTGAGCAAGGCACTTGCCATGCCTTATTCCCCTAGAAAGCTTTTGTGGCCAACCTTTCAAATATGGTGAGCATTTAAGACCTGGGTCAGCATTTATGACCTGGCCACAAGGAAAAGAGTGTTGAATTCAGAGGAGTGACAGTGAAAGTCTCAAGTCAAGCAGCAAAAATTCAAAGAGTCTTTGGCATCCCTTGGGCTGGAAATACCACCATCAACCCTTCAGCAAAAGATAATGACTAATTGACCAACCAAGCAACAAGTAAAAAATCAGTTTTACGTTGCTCCTTTGTCCCCAAAGAAAATTTGGAGACTGGTGGAGCACAAGAACATGGAATTAAACGCACCTTTGTTGAATGATAATAAGTGGAAGATACTATTAGACTTGATCTATTCACGTTTGATTGGTGCCACCAAAGCATCGGACATACCCATCTAGTTGGCCAAGTATAAGGGTGGCATAGCCCAAGCAGTTGTCTTTAAGTGGGTTAACATGTTGAGAGCCATGCTACATGAATTTATGTCCCACAAGAACAAGGGGTTCTTCATGACCTACTATGAGGTTGCCCTATTATGGGATGTGATGCAACTTACACAGCGAAGGCCAGTGTCATGGGAGAATATGCCCCAAACCCAAATTGGGACAAGACAAAGCTGACTGCAATCGTGTTTAATCATTTGGGTCCAAATTTGTCTAGCCAGAGATTGGATAAATCACTGCAAGCTACTACAAATAAGTCAACCTACCATGAAAACCACAACCAAGTCCATTCCTGTTGAATCAAAAAGCAAAGCAAAGAATTCGCTTATAGTGGATGTGCTCGATGATGAGCATGTGAGCCAAATTGAGGAAGACATTGAGGACTTGGAAGAAAGAAAGAATTCATATGATAGCTCAACTAATGAGAAATTTTGCATGCAGATGCGAATAGCCACTACAACCCCCTACTACTTTGACAACAGAATACACAAGTACCCCTTGATGAATCTTTGTCCTCAAGTCCCTTTCATTTCTGAATCAATTTCTACTAGATGTGTTAATAATGGGGTTGTAACTGAAGTAGATGGTAGAATTCATGTGTCTTATCCTTGTCCTCCTATGAGTCTACCACAATTTACTGTGAGTATGCCACCTATGGATGTATCATGTTTTGTGGAGCTGCTAGTTGAGTCCATAGGTGTGCCAACGACCTTAGCCTCACCACTTCCAAGTGTACACTTGGCCACACCTGCAATTGTCTTAGCCACCCCTATACAATCACCTGTCATGGTCAAATCCATCAAAGTTTCCTCTCCTCTTGAGGACATACCTGTGAACAGCCTAGAGTTCCTAAAGGAGGCACTACGTGAAGATGGGGAGGATATACCTGCAACCATGCTTTTCAACATTGAGAACCCAAATGTGGCCAAGATGGGTCTTGAGCCCAAACCAAGTTCACACCAGCCAAATCTCAGGTTGACCAAGAAGACCGTGAGCAAGGCGAGGACATGGACATTACAAAATGAGGGGTTGCAGAAGCAATTGTAGAGCAAGGAGTTGAGGATGGAGAAGAAGAGAATTCGGCAAAACTTTATGGTATGAGCAGTGAGGAGGAGAATAGAAAAGGTCAGCAAAGCAATCAAAATCATAGTCAGAATTATAGTCAGATTTTATTGGCCAGATAGCTCCATTGGGCCAAGCATCGTTAGAGACAGGTGAGTAGTTGCAAGGGATAGATTTATGTGGATGGAAGAAGAGATCAGAGACACTGACGACCAAGGTCAGCCAAAGCTACCAATTTTTCATACAAAGGGAAGTGTTCTTTTCCAACATGGTGGTGAGCTCAAATTGGCCCCTTATCATTGGTGGTGAGCACCATTAGCGGTGGGCACTGCCAACTCCACTCCAGATGGTCTACCCATACATCGGGGAGTCTAGAGATCAATTGCATTATTTGGACATGGATTTCAAAGCCTCCTATGTTTGAGCTCACAGTGCTGAGGTGAGACTTGAGCAAGCCCGGGGAGGGTTGACAAAAGCCAGGGAATCACTCCGTAGTGAGGACTGATGTCCGCAAGAACAAGAGCAGCTCTTCACCAAGCAGCAAAGGCTTTAATTGGAAAATTCAAAACAAGTGGCCGAGTAGCACCAACAACAATCTACTTTCTTGGCTGAGCAGCAAACGATGGAGGATGACTTCCAAATGGTGGTTTCCAAGAAGGATGCTTTGTTGGAAGCTAATGCAGCTGATCTGAAGACAACATGAGGGGAGCGTTTGAACCTCCAAGGGCAGCTTTCAACAAAGCATGACAAATCAAAGGCCAATAAATGAGCACTCCGACTAAAGATTAAGAAGATGGCAGAGGCAGAACTTAGAGTCAAAGCAACAGGGAGGATCTAAAAAGGAAGCAAAGCGAGATAGTCATCTTGCAAGCAAAGTTGAAATCATTGAAGGCATTGGTCGAGGGTTCACCACAGTCAACTACGAAGTCTG
Source organism: Torreya grandis (assembly GCA_037957365.1). NCBI lineage: Eukaryota > Viridiplantae > Streptophyta > Pinopsida > Cupressales > Taxaceae > Torreya > Torreya grandis. The sequence goes on from JARHVA010000158.1 coordinate 1,455,575, forward strand.
GAGTGCATCCTTACCAGACAAAGCATCCTGTTAAAACAGAGACACTGTCAGAGTCAGCCACCACCCCTTCCCACCCACCAGCTTCTTCTTGAGTGTCAACAAGGATGCCAACCAATTTAATGGAGGGGTAAGACATAGGCGATCTGGTTAGAATCTTAACTAGTTTTGGAGTTTGTTATGTTGTGTTTCATGGTCCAACATTTTGTAGTAGGTTGGCCCGATGAATAAATAAAATTTTATGTTGATTAATCAAAGTCATATTAGTTTGTTGGCCAGGTCTGTTTTGTTTAGAGTATGGCCATTATTAAATTTTGCTATCCTAGGCTGTTGCATGGTTGGTCGGCAAGGGTTTTCCCAATCGCCATACCCATGGCCTTCTTGTGTATATATGGCCAAGTCCTAGTTTGAGAGGGAGAGCTCTCATTTTGTGCATTCTCCCTGGCCATACAGTGTTGTACTTTTCTATTTGATACAATCAAAGTTAGTAATATATTTGTGTCATTTTCTATTTCGTTGATGCGTAGTTATACTGCATCCTTTTGTCTAACATCATTGGACATTCCTAGTTAGGCAACCTACATCTTATGCTAAAAAATATAGCATTCCCTAATTTGCATTGCAATTTTCTTGTAACTAATGGAAATACATGAAGGAGGAATTCTCTATAATCATCAGTTTATGCAAAAAAGACCTTCAAGAATCAAGATTATTCAACCATTGATGACTATATAGGTAAAGTAGGACTATTGCATATAATGAAGTGTTGGAGCACTAATTATTCGAGACGTTTCGAGGTATATGATCTCTAAAACTATGGAATGGAGCTATTTCTCAAGGAACCTCATGGAATCTAAGGGTGTTTGATTTGATCTTGTTTAAGAGCTCTTGAAATAGCTTGCTTCTAACATCCTCTGGTCTATCATGTATTATACTTCAATATCAATACATATTGTGCATGCATATTGTATTGTTAAATGTTATAGATTAGTCTAAAATTTTGAAATTTGATTTTTAAATCTTATAATATTTTTATATTTCTGATATACATAATTATTTGATTTTTTTTAGAATTACTGAGAACCCCCGTATCCACTTTTTTGAAAATTAGGTGTTCAAATAACATCCTTGCGGGAGTTCAAGTAGATTTTGGAAAACCCTAATGAAAAATCCTTCTTTTGACAATTGGCACAGATTGGACTAACAAATATTATATATCAATTAACATTTGATGCAATTTCTCCTTTCACTGTTTGGCTTGTTGACTTCGATTTGTTTTGCTTTGTGAAGTCATCCAATCATCGCCTCGCATTCTAAATGTAATCAATTCTAAACGTCCTTTCCCTGGTTTCACTTGTGGACTTCAATTTTTTATGTGAGGTTCCATAACAAATTTGTTTCTCGTGTGTTTCTAGTTATTAAGTTCCATGACAAAGTTATCAGTGTGCTGCAATACTCTTATTTATTCCGCTTTCTTCTATTTCATTCAATCATGAGAATACTTTTATCGAAATGAAATATTAGGCTTACAAGGATGGGAACACCCAATCCTCTCAGACTCTCTTGAGTAACTTTTAGGAGGATCTCTTTGATTTCAATTCATGATCGTTGTTTTAGTCCTCCTTAGTCATCTAAATTATTTTTTTATGAACTATGACACTAAAAAATTGAGGCAAAATAGGCACTAAGCATTGTATTTGTAATGTCCTCTTATTTGAATTAGGTAAACCAAAGGCCCTAAAGCCTATTTTTATTTCCCGTGGGCTAAGAGGAGATTTAAAAAGGGAAATAATATTATAATAATTCATTAAGTTGTTCAAAAAGGTACTTTAAGTTATAACTTGGAAAGAAAAAAGACATTTAGTGTATTATTATTGAATGGGGCCAAAAAGCAAATATTGGGTGCATGGTCAAATAGGTAATTAATAATTATAAGGATGGGAAAAGGTGAATATTCAATTAAAAGTAATATTAATTACTTTTACGGTTTTGGATGAAAGGAGCTTATGAAAAGAATTGATTGGAAAAAGTGGGGGGGATCATTCATTCATTGGATCACTTTTACAAAACCCTTGTTTTGCAAATTTGGGGCAGCAACTTCAATATTTTACACAAAGGACGAAAACCCTCATGTGCAAAGGCTTGGGGACAAAAACCCTCAAACCCATTTGGTAATTCTACTCAAGGATTACACCAAAGCTTTCAGATTTAGAGGAAATCCATCACACATGTACAAAAAGGCTGATTTATAGTTGTGAATGGGACTGCAATAGTTCAAAAAATTATGTAAATAACCTCCCGTAGTGACATTTCAACTTGATGTCACTATTCACGATGTTACTAATTACGGTAGCACTATTCATTGTTGTACCTAGTTGTTGACTTTTTAGGCTTGTCGTACCTAGGCATTGATTGTTCTACACTAGGGTTTGACTTTGTTGAGTTGGTCTCTAACTTTTAAGGGTTGTACCATTTTGAAGGTTGTCATACTAATGCAACTAGGGTTTGATGTCATACTATTCAGGTGTTATTTTCAACTAGGGTTTTAAAAAAAAATCTAATATTTATGCCTTTTGATTTTGTCATACTGTTCCAAGACATTTCCAGCTAGGGTTTCAAGGAAAGATTCCACCTTTATGTTCCACGTTCGAGTTTGGTGGAAAAATCAAGAAAAACTCATTTTCTGATTTTAATATGCTATTTGTATCTTTCATAATAGTTTTCAGAATGTTTTCTATGTATGCAATTGACTGAAATAAAGAGAACACGTGTGAGTTGTTGGTTTTCCGCATTGCATGTGTTTTGGTATTTGAATGAATTTTAAGAATTAAGGGCAATAAAATTCAGAATTCTTATTTTATCCTGAAAGGAATATTCAATATTTGTCAAGCAGTACTTATGGATATTTGCACAAGTTGAGTTGATTATCTATGCTAGGAGAATTTGCATAGAGGACCACGAACAACATTATTGAGGATGTATTGATAGCACAGTTTTGATAGACCATTTCACAAAGGGTGAAGAAAAGATGGACACATGACATGAATAAATAAATCAAGAGTAAAGAGAAGATGGACACATGATGTGAATAAGAAATCAACATGTGACTAGTATGCCAACAAGGCAAGACACTTGGTGAGGTGAGTTATGATTATGATTCTAAGACCATGAGGCCTACTATGCAACAAGGATGTACTCAAATACATTGTGATATTGGTCTGGACAAACCTCTGCTAGCTTTGAATACTCTCAAGATCTAGAACTAGTCGTGGAAGTAACCATTAGATTATAATAGCATGCCATTCAAGTACAAAATATGCTTTGGAGTTGGATATCTATCATGAAATTGATCTAGATCCAAAAAATTTGTTATTGATAGCAATTGCATAAAAGTAATGGTTTCCTTATAGAAAGCAAGGCTCAAAGAAGGGAGGTGCCTCTCAAAGTATAGGCAAAACATAGAATAGAAAGAAATGAAAGATCAACGTCGTCCTACTAAAGGAGTAAGGGAGAATTCACTGAGACAAGAGTTACCAAGAAAATCCATAGAGGAAATAAATTCAACAGAACAAGTAGCAAAGAATGATGGCAAGGATAAGGATGAATCAGGGCCCATATAGATCAAGTCATCCAAAATGAGTAGGATGATCAATTTCATGAAGCTAAGTTTGCAATTGGACATATCCCAGAGATTCAACAATCCTCTCAAGAAATTTGGGTGGATGACGAATGGCAGTATAAGCAACTTTTGTCTCTCAAGCAAACTCCTTCTAAGACTAGACCAAATACTAGACCAAGGGGACTAGGAAGGAAGCCAAAACCAATGGCTATATAGGAGTACAACCATGAAATTATTTGGGATGGTAGTCGGCCATTAGTCACAAACAAACTCAAGAATAGTCTCTTTGTAGTTGGTCCTTAGTCTCTGGCCATTGTTATTTTTATTATTTATTTCAATTTCAACTCAGGACAAAGACCTTATTGTGTAAGGTGAAGGACTAGAGCTATTTTTTGTTCAAGATGAATCTTTTTACTGGGTAAGGTTGATGCTTACGTTTAATCTTACTTTCAGCTTGGGATGATGCTCCTAGTTGGGTGAGGTCGAGAACCAAAGTTGTTGCTTTCTCAATACAGAGCCCCTCTTTGGGTAAGGTCAAATAGTTTCTTTTCTTGTTCACAATTTAGGACAAAGCTGTTCACAATTTAGGACAAAGCCCCTCAATGGATAAGGTTAAGGACTAAATAGCTTTCTTGAGACAAATTCCCTCACGGTAAGCTCAAGGAGCTAAGACAAAATCTTGCAATCTTAATTACCATTCAGTATTGCCTTTGTACAATGGACTTGGGCCATTATTTACTTTAAGGCATAGCTTTGAGCACATATACATCAAAGCATTCAGCAAAAGCAAAATAAATTGAAACTTGTGGGGCATATGTGTTGTTTTCTTGCTAACGATTCATGGACCCGTTTGAGTCTCTTTATATTTTACCATTGTGTGTAGGTATCGAGAATGAGATGATCTGTAGCACTCCTCACACAAATTTGTCATATAATCCATGTAGCATGTTCGTATTGAGGTGAATATGTATATGCCTTTTCTGCATATAATCACTAGTGTTTCCCTATACTTTGATTCAATAAAATTCCACCATAACAAATGAGGAATTTCATGTGTAGAACATAAAAGAGAGTTTCTTCTAATTATTTAACACTAAAAACCCTATTAATGAATCTTTCATAAGCACATCGTGTTACATCATTCATGATCCACTTGGGCATTTAGGAAAATATTAAAAATACAATTGACATTAGGAGAATTTATATGAATAATAAAATCTCTCTTAGTTAAGCCATTCATCTCTTTATATGGGAACATTATCCTCTCTCCAGAGCATTCTCTTAGCTGGAGACATTCCAAGGCATTTATATGTTTGAATGGAGGCATCCTCTAGTCTCTCTCACTAGACAATTTGAAGGTCAAAGGCAATCTAAGTGTTGTTTGCAATTATAAAAGAAGAATCTCCTCTCCAAACCACCTGAAGAGGCCTATAGCTCTAGCAAGGTCCGACGTAAATAGTTTCAACTTTCTACTGATTATGAGAACGCGCAGGCTACTTCATGCATCTAACTTGTCTTGGTTTCCTCCATCATTTTAGTTTACGTTAGTAACGCATATTGTTTATTTTATGTGAGCAGCCTTCACTATTTCAAGTGAAAAATTAAAATGTTCAAAATATGATGATTTCCCATTTTCATTTCCATTTTCGACTAAGTAAATGGATGGTCTTCCATGTGGTTTGGGATGAGCATATAAGTTATTGTCCATCTGCTTTTGGTAGATAATACAGCTTAGTTTTTCAGCATTGTTGGACCAAATTTATTTCTCCATCTGTTTATGCTCAGCTTTATATCTTATTAATCCAGTAGGATATTACAAAGGTTTCTCTCTCTTTTGCTAAGACTAAGACTGAAGTTTGGAACAAAGTAACGCCTATGTTTATTCAGTTTTGGGATGTATAACAGCCAATTTATCTAGCGGAATCATGCCTCAAATTGATTGAGGTGACATTCATATAGGATATAATACAAAGGAAAACTATTTAAGTGAAATATGGCATTTTTTAAATTGGATCCTATTCAAGGGCATAAAAGTAGAATAATGCACATGTTTATAAAAAACAAAGTCATTTGTATACTTCTGTTGTTTTATCATGATATTGTTTCACAATGTGAAATGATTCATTTGTGTTCCCAAAAACTCAGTTTTTATAAGATCTAGCACTTACTAAACAAGCAGGTCCTCTTTGGTGGAATTGAGTCATGGATAAGGTGAACTAATTCTCAAACCAAGCAAACTAGTATGTCTACGATGGTACAACAAAACTGTATCCCATTTTGAAAGAAAAGCCAAAAAGATTACTTTTGGAAAGCACCAAACATGACTTCTAACAAAACAGAAAGTTACATACGATACATGCAGCGGAACAGTATCAGAATAGTTCTTCAAAAAGTTTTGAATTTTATGCATCCGGAAACAATAAAAAGTCCCAAGATCAGTGCGTTGTAGCTTGATGTATTTAATCCAATGATATTGAGCCATATAACCGAGTTTACAATAAAAATATAATATCAACTTGATGAAACTATTTCCATTGTCATTTAGCATGAATTTCCAAGGGTGAATCAAGATGAACACATGCATACACTCAGGCTCCAATTGAATAAATCAACACTCCAATGTCGTCACCATAATTGTCTTAATGAAACATAAAAGAAGTGATATACCTGGATATGATACCTGACGTCACCAAACTCCGTCAGATGGCAATCAACTTCTACAGCGCTCTCTGTACTGTAAAGCAATAACATTACTTATAACAAGTAACCTAATGCATTCATGCCTTCAATATAAATCATATCCAAGCGACATTTTATTCCATTCTAGTGCCTAATTCCTCTGACAAATTTTACAATTCATTAAGTTCTCTACAAGACACAACCCACGCACACGCATGCACACGGACATGTGTGCACACACATCTAATGCAAATGCAATGCCACATGTAAATTTAGCACACTCACATACTCCTGCTCTAAGGCTCAAAGTCACTTCATATTACAAATAAGAAAAGACTTTCCTACAGCTACAACCTTTGCTTACATGTAAGGTGAATCTTTCTTGGGTTGGCCAACTTCATCTTAGATGATTTGTTCCTAACATTAACCAGATTGCACCACAAGTAAGAAACTGTTGAAGTTAAAAAGGTTTGCTTGGATGCAAAGACAACAAAATAGTTTAGTAATGCTTAAGAAGTTGACAAAAGTCCCAGCATTGGCTCTGCCCTAAGCATTTTTATAAAAAAATCATTCATACCAATGCAACTGCTATGGCTACAAAAGGATGAGTAATAAGGAAAGGTATCCTCTCTTCAGTTGACAATTAATAGTTATAGTTCATGCAATAAAAGGCTTTAAATGTTACCTCAAAAATAATGAATTTGATGCAGTGACAAATCATAGGCCGCTAATTTCCTTTAAGCTTTAAAAAAGAAATGGGTATAGATTCCATACATTAAAGAAAGAAAATTAACTTCCCAATTCCAAACATGAAGGATAATATATTGTGGCATAATGATGTATTAACGCAGCATGCTCTGACTCCCTGCAGGGTTTTGACTCTTGCATACCATACTTGTGCCTCTAGGTGTGGGGTGACTCTAGCATACCGGACTCGTGCCTCTAGGTGTGGGGTCTTCCTGCCTCTAGGTGTGGGGTCTTCCTTCTGAATGTGCCATCTTATCAATTTGAAATCATGTCTCTCATCTACTTACCGTCACTCATTCTAGCTCGCTAGTTATGTCATCTTGCTAGTTAGTTTGCAGTACTTGAGTGGTCTTCCTCCTTTGGGAAGTCACCAAGGCGACAAAATGCGTGATATTGTCCTTGATAGAAGTCATCTTTCTGAGGACATAGAGTGGATTCCATTGGTATTCTTAGAATTCTCCTGATTTATTGCTCTTCCAGCTGGTGTTGATTCAGTAGGCCAGGTATAATCCTTATTGCTTTCTTGTATTTTAGTGTGTAGTTTTCACTCAACTATCTTCTTTACCAACAGATTAGTCTTCTATTCATATTTTAAGATTGTTATCAATGAGATGAGTAGGATTGGAAATTGCCTAATCACTTGATACCCAGCACCTAAGACATTTCATTTAGAAATCATTTAGGATTAGTTGAACTCAATTTTAAGTTAATTGTCAGTGGTTTTAATAGACAGTTTTTGCATGCTAAGAGTTTGACAAAATGTTAGCATTACAACTGACAAAAATTAGGATAGTTTTCCAAACATTTGATTAAATATCTTCTTTGATCCTTTCAAGGTCTGATTCCCAGTTCTAATTAGTCTTGGAAGGTCTCCTAGAGCATTATGTTGATCACATTTCATTTGGTTTTCACCTTACATCATTGCAACATCTTGCTTGAAGGTAGTTTATTGTTTTCGCATGTGAACAGGTTTGTTTCAACCTTATTACATCGCTGTTATAACTTATAGTTGATTACTAGCATAAAACAAGTGATAGTTGCATAAGCATATGGAAATGAATTGCTGATCACAAGATACATTCTCCCATCCTTTTCGTATCAGCACTTGTATTAGGCTTTGCCTGTTATTTGAACAAACTAGTGATAGCATGGTTATTCACACCTTGTTTTTCTTCATTTTGTGTTTTAAGCAATCAAAGAACCCCACTTGTTTGTTGTTTGCTTTTTTATTTTCAGTTTGTTTTCTTGATTGAACGCATGTCAGTGTTTGAAGTGTGATTGTTGTTTGCTAGAGTAGATTTTACTTTCCTACACTTAAACTAGAAGAACCTTTGTTACCAGGCTCGGCCCTATGGAGACCCAAGTACCGGTCCATGACGACCCAGTTTGGGTTCTAATCTGGCCCCAGTACACACCGACCAGCATAGGTACGCCCAGGTCCTGCTCCTAAAGGACCCATGCGTACCCAGGCCAGCCAGGGTGAACCCATTTTTTCATTTTTTTTTGAATTTTGCAATTGTTTGACTTTGGCTGTTGACTTAAAAACATAAAAATAACCCTAAAATCTCCTAATATTTAATATTTAAGATTTAAAATGACTTTGATTTCTAATATTGATTTAATATTTATCATGAAATGTGGCATTCGATTATCATTATCAATCTATCAATAGTGTTTTGGGGTTAATTTTCTTATTCTCTGCATATTATGTGGTTAATTTTTGTTTATTTTACTAGAATATTTATTTTTTTAATATTTTTTATAGTCATACCTGCGGCAAAAGTATTCGCTGTACCAAAGTACCCAATTTGCCATACCCATACCCATAATTAAACCCAATCTGATAATTAAGAGAATAACAAAGGCATCGTTCTAGAATACCCTAAACCAAACTTCTTCACACCTAGCTTGCTTAAACAACTTGTCCATTGGTACATATTTCCTAGTTTATTTTATTCTCCATCTATCTTGTGTATACAACCTGTCCTTTAGTAGGTATTGTCTAGTTTCTTGCATCATTCACCAATGCAGCTTCTTCTTGCTCACAAATGTTCTAACCTTTATGACCTATCCATCGGAAGGTAGTGTGCTAGCTGTGCTTGTGAGTAGCCTATGCATACATCCGGTGAACCAAATGTGAACAAATGCTTTTGTTCCCTTGCCTTGTTTTTCAATCTTTTTTAGTAAACATGTCACTCCCTATCAACCTTTTTTGTGCTCTACTTTTGACATAACAGATTTAGGTATCTTGCATTATTGCCTATGAATAGAGTTTTGCCAGATTAATGATGTAATTTTCATTTCTTAAATGAAGTATGTCAAAACTTTGTTGGATAAATTCCATATGGATGATCGTAAGTAGGTATATAGTCCTATAGAGGTCAGTTTGAAGTTATCAGCCAATAGTGACCCATAAAAGGCCAATGAGTCACTTTTTTGGAAGGTGGTGGTCAGTTTGATTTATCTTACAGCCACAAGGTCTGATCTCAGCTGTTCTATGAGCTACATTTCTAGGTCAATGAGTGAACCAAAGATGGATAATTAGAGAACAATAAAACCAATTCTGACATATTTACAGCACAACAGAGTTTGTTATCTGGTATGGTCAGAATGATCATTTTCAGCTTGTTGGTTTCACTGGTGTTGATTACACAGAGTATGCTTTTGGGATAGGAATAGGATTTGTTTCATGGGCTCTAGCAAGAAACGACAAACAGTAGCTCTTTCTTCCAGTGAAACAGAATATAAAACTGCTGTCCTCCCAGCTTATGAAGGTTACATATTGAATTTCAAGTTATTCAAATGGGAGAAACAGTGATTTATTGTGACAATTAGAGTGCAATTAATATGACCAAGAATCCAGTTTTCGAAGCATGCACAAAGCATATTGAGGCACATTTTCATTATATTCATCAAATTGCCAACACTGGAGGGATAGAGTTGCAATATTGTGCAACTCAAAAGCCAACAACTGATATCTTCAAAAAACCACTTGGACCGAACAAATTTGCAACTTTGGAGATAGACTTTATGCTGTACCATGTATGACCATCAATGGAGGGCATTAGAATGTATGTAATTGTCATACATAACAGTTATTGGTTAGTTGGTAGTTATAACTTTCTACCCATCTCTGAAAATCTTTCTTTTAAGCTATTGCTGCTCCTATTTTTCAGGTAATGATTCTATTTTTGGGTATCCCTGGAAGTTTGATGTTGCATGAAACAGCCTAGACACTCCATGGGTTATAGCCAAATTTTATTTGGGCTATACAATGCCTCAACTAGTTTTAAGAGGACAATAATTATTTCTTTACAGAAATGTCCAGAAAAGAATTAAAACATTGGGAAAACGTATGAAGATATGCGAATCAATTTAATTGTCATTAAATCTGAATAAATGCAGATTTTCAATTTCATTTGGGAAACTTTAAGGCTATCTAGTGGCATAAGATAGATTAAGACCCATTTCTAGACAAGATCAAGGTGATTATTAAAGTGTAAACATACCACAAACAGTGACAAGAGAAATCATTTCTAGGACATAAAAGATGTTACCAAAGATTTATAAAAGGGTATGCAGATGTGTCCTGTCCCTTGGAGTATTTGATTAAAAAAATCAGTTCCTTTTAAATGAACTGAGAAACAAAAAGCTTGTTTTTTATAGATAAATGGGGTTTTCCATTAGGGCCCCACCAAAAAAACCAGCACAAGGACACCCTCAGATATTATCAAATAGTTTGTTATATTATCGTAGATTGAACCATAGTTTTTTACAAATAAAGTAAACCAAAAAACTACCTGTATATGTAAAGCCCAATTTCTACCTTTCCTATTATTTTCGTTTGCTCTATTCTTACACTGCTATCACATTGTTTAACAATATGTATACTTAGACATTTGGAATTGCTTTAAATAACATGTTGAGATAATATGATTCTTGTAATGCTTCCATACATGTCTTGTGCGATCATGTGTATTGCTTGTGATTTTTTCAAATTTTGTCACCTCAGCTATCATAGGGTAGAGCAATTTTATGTGTGCAATGGATGTGCAGGATTACAGGTAGCCAAGTGAGGGATCTTGGACTAAATTGGTATGGACTTTTCAATTCATTAGATGTGTAATGTCCTTAGTTGACACCTAGCTTAATTTCCTCCCATAAATACATTCTAGTTGTTAGTTTTGAATTTGGCAATATTAGGCCAACACTATTCATGTCCTCTTTACCCATGCCTTAGAAGTTTCTTGAACTATCTAGGGAATCAAAAGGATGAAAAAGGAGTCCGCATCATTTTACCACTTACATAAATTCGAATGGATTGGGAAAGCCAATTTTGGAGAGTTGTATAAAGTGAATTTTAGATAATTTGATTTGAAATTAGAGTCTTTTGACCTAAAGGGAAGCATAGGAGTAATTTTAAGAAACCTAATACACATTTAAGACAGCCCATGTCATCAGTAATAGCATTAGAAGGAGGGAAGCATTTATCGAGTGTGGGAAAGTCATGCTTGCCCTCATGCATTATAAGAAAGACCATAGGACTTGTAAGAGGAGTAAATTCTATAGAATTGTTTTAGAGAGAGGCACAGGGATGGGAAAGGACAAGCATCACCTTCCCATTGGCCAAGAATTGAAAGATTTCCCTGTAAGTAAATGGGAAGCCATTCTTGTGCATAATTTTTTGCCATTTTGAAAATGGAGCTGGAGTTCAACCTTGGAGAGACTAGAAGGAAACCTTGAGAATGGATGTTAGTTGGAAGCCAAGCCTCAAAAAGAGGGATATTACTTCTCAAAAGGAAAGCATGAGGTAGGAAGTTAGGAAGTCTATGTACACTTCCATGCTTAATGTATTTCTTTTTAAAAGTACCACTTGTTACCCTCCTTCAAATATTGCAAGATTCTTATGGATTGGCGAGGCCTTTAGCTTGCACTCCTCTACTTGCTTTGTACATGTTTAGGGCCTAAGGCCACTTCTTTTTATAGACCCTCTAAAGGGTGTTTGGGAAGGTTTTTCTCCCACTTTAGTATGAATGTAAAACATTATCTAAATCTCATTAATATAGTTTATTTGAAATTTAGACTTTGCCACAAATCTGCAGAAATTCGCGGGATGAAGTTTAGATCTACGAAATGAAAGATATGAAGTTTCAATATTGAACTTGCAATATGGTTCTAATCTCTTAAGAAAAATAGCCCTTTTAGGCAATTTATTTGCATGTTTAATGGGGGATAAATCTGTCGAAACAATTTTAGAAAAAAATTGCACTTCTTTAAATCTATGGGTTTTCATTTGATAATTTTTGGAGCAACAGTGTGCCCATTATGAATTTTTTAAAATCACTTCTCGGTAGGGTTGTTTTTACCACATGCCCTTAGTTTGTAGGGTAAGCACCCTTTCTTTTAGGGCAGGCCTAAGTGAGCTAGCAGTTGGTTCGCCATATGACAGCAGCCTGAACAAATTTTAAACAAACATGCAAAAAACAGACAAATAGGCAATCTTGTATATGAGCCGCGGCGATGCATGTGATAGGTCAGCGGCAGTTCTTTGCTTTTAGGTGTGGTTAAGAGTATTGTTGTTACAATGCCGTATATGCTTTAGCAACGGTCATCGGTACCTTCTACAAGTAGCTGTGAATGTTTAAACTATCGTTTGGCGGTTTCATTTTATAACCATGGATGTATATATAACCCACAGGGTTTTATATAAGCCTATGTTTTTTATTATTTTATTCCATAAAGTTAGTTTTATATTTTTTTTTTTGTAATTACACCATGTATTTTAAATTTGATGCTATGGCCCCTAGATTCTATCGAGCTAGTTCAAGGCACATAGTGGCCTGGGGACAGGTGACCCTGAAGGGTTCCCCCTCAATTTTTATTCCCCTTCCACACGATATAATTTTTAAAGCATAACTCTGAAAATAAAATTAAAAAATTATCTAAACCTAGGTAATTGACCCTAGACTTTATTTGGACAATTGCAGGGATGTAATAGCAAGCAGGTGGGATGGCCCTCAAGGGAAACTCCCCTAATTTTCCATCTTATTCTGCATGGAAAAGAAATATTTGAATTAAATCTGGAATTAAATTCCTGATTTTGAAATACATTGGATGGCCATTAATGGTCACAGGAGCTTGAAGCTCCCTTCACCTTTTCGCTTCCCGTAGGAGTCCAAAACCTCTTGGAGGCTTTCTATGAAGCCTAGGATCAAAAACATAGGCTTAGGAAGAGAAGTCAAACTGAAACTTAGTTTCTTACCTTTTTGGATTTTAAGCTTCAGGCAGCCATTAATCACTGTTGGAGGTCCTAGGGAACCCACCGGTTCCCTAAATTCTTCTATGATCAATAAAATCATTCCAAATCAATTTTTGATTCAAGGATCTAGAGGCGGCCATTAAGCTTTTGCCCCTAAACATATGTTTCGTCTACGTGAGAACCTAGAATGTCTTTGAGACATGTTAACGTCATTGGACTCAGAATTCACACATCGCATTTTAGTTGTCAAAGTCTGATTTGGAGACCTTCACAGAATACATGTTTTTGTACATGGCCCCACCAAGGGTGGCCGACTAGGATCTCAAGGTATGAACGAGGAGGACTAGAAGTTTGTCCTGCCCTCCCAAACCTCCTTCCCCTTTTCCTAGAGCTTTTTCTCTTGTTTGGAAGTGTAGACAATATTTATGGATTATATAGCACCTCAGTCTTGTACACTTGGCAAACTCAAACCTTGGTTGTTCCTCTTAGTTCTAGATCTGTCCCGCTTTCGTAAGTCTCACATCTACTCTATCTTGTGCCCCTTTGCCTATCTCTTGGTCCAATCAGTCTTATGTTGATGACGCAAACTTGCTATCTTGCCTAGAATGCTTAAAACTTGCTTATCTTCCACCTCTTCAAGTTTTGAGCATGTACCTACTTTCATGTTCCCTGGACACTAGCGTCCCAAACAAACACCTACATTGACACAAGTGTCCTACTCCGACGCAAGTGTCCAGTGTCCTCAAGTCATCTAATTTGCAAATGAAACATATCCTAATGGTCGGCCTAAGTGCTTTAATGCGAGTTATTTCTCCAAAGGGATTGATATAAATACAAGATCAACCCTCTTCATTCCTCACCTAGCATACACCTAGAAAAGACCTATGGCAACTTATCAAAGTATTCAATCAAGCACTCGATAAAACAAAGCTTCCCTATTTTCTCATATTTTCATATCAATCATAGAGACAGCACATACACAGGTTTGAAGTACTAAAGGAGCAGTCTAAGAACCTGATTTGCCAAGTTATAAGCTAGATCACTGTTGTACTTGCTTTCTACATATTGCATGATTCACACAAAAGCCAACACATAGAGGAGAACTACATCAGTCTAAGGCCGTCTTCGGAGTATTGGCTATGTAGACAACGCTCATTGATAGAGTGGTCTTTGGGGTCAACTCAACACCATGTGCCCACTAACCCATTTTTTCCTAAGGTCACTAGGAAGATGAAGAACTAGGATTTTACAATTTCATGAGGAGCGACAATCCATGACCCAAATTTGAATGTACCAATACGAAGGCAAAGACAAACCCAGAAGCATTTAGGTGTTCGAATCCTTTTCCAGCAGGTATTCCATATGGGACACCTACATTTGGTTCATACAGTAACGTCGACGCAACCATCCAACGTTGACGCTAGTGTATGCGGCTCCAGAGGCACTCAATCCAGAATTTGGCAAATATTCCAAAATCCTCTTCCAATCATTGTTTTGTCATTTCTATATCTAGCATAATTGTACTTACTATTTTTAACTTATCTCGATTTAATGAATTCCGCATATGTTATATCTGAGTTTAGCATCTAATTGGCCTGATATAAAGATAGTTTATGATCCTTGTAGCTTAGGCTATCTCTATCCCATTTAACCCTAGATAACCCCAATCTAGATTTTTAATGTTAAACATTTGGTGAACCCGACCTTTGAACGTCATTCTTACCTAAGTGTACCATTTAGGATGTTTCTTACCTGCTTTGTCTTAATTTGTGTTCTTTATCTCTCACATCGTGGATGATATCGATTGCTTTAATGACTATGATTATGAAACTCTCCAACTTTCTATTAAGCAAGGGGTGAAAATTGATTACTCTTGTATTCTTCCAAGTGCTAAAGCTTCAAATATCCAATCTTTGAATGATGGTAGCTACCATCCCTCTAATCAAGTTCATGCTCTCACCGTTTCAAGAGATGATTTGATCCATCTTAGGGAAGATAAAGAGACTTTACACGTATTTCCTACACCACCATCATATGATTTTGGCCTTTGATATCTGCTAAAATATGGATACAAAGGCCAAGGATTGAGCAAACATGGGCAAGGTATAACCCACTATGTATCTCTTAAATACAATACAAATCAGGAAGGCTTGAGATTTTTAGAAAAAATCACGAGTCACCAACGAGGCAAGTCATTTAATCAAGCCCTTCATGCACATTTTACCACAAAAATGATTGCATATAACCAAGATGCTCCTTCATATGATCATCAAAAGTTCCGACAAATACATAAGGAAATTATGACTAATTTACAAACTAATTATAAAGGGAAAGAACCAAATTCTTCTAGTGGTCCAAGCTATTCAAATGATATACCAAAAGTACCAAAATTCAAAGATCTGATACCATTATTGACATATCCTAAATTTAGTGATCATGAACTTGCATTTGGTATCCATGAGGATGATTGTACTCGTATGCCTCGATTCAAAAAAGGTGGTGGGTTGGAACCAATGATAACACCTATGACAAACACCATTGTTCTAATGAAATATCTTATTTCTATGATGACCACTATTGGGGATCTTCAAAAACAGGGTTCTATACTTCAAATGCAAATGGCTTTCCATAATACTAATGTAAATGTGACTTCATTTTAAAAATCAACCTCTTGCACAATGTTTACTTGAATATCCTTGTCCACAAGATTTTGAATTACCAGACTTACCTCTCTTTTTGGGTCGTAAGGACCCATTCGACCGCATGATTAACTATGTACATTCTTTTGGTCAATGGGCAAAAGATGACAAATTATTGTTAAAAGTATTCAACATGAGCATTTCCGATGAGGCTCATAATTGGTTCTATAGCCTACCAAAAGGTTCCTTAACCACTTTTTCCCATTTGAAAGATGTTTTCTTATTGGCTTTCAATTTTCACAAGGTGCCAAAACTTACATTAGCACATTTGCACAATTTCAAGCAACGTGATGATGAATCCCTTCAAGATTATACCATTCAATTCAAAAGTACATTGTATGAGCTAGCATTTAGACCCTCTGATTTGGAATTGTAATTTATTTTTAGTAAAGGGTTTCTTCCCCCATTTAAATAAAAAGCATTGCATAAACAATGAGTCATTTCCACATTTATATGTGGATGTGCATAGATATGCTCCATTCATCGCTACTCATCCAAAGGAGCTTAACATATCCCCTTCTAAGTATCAAAGTTTTATTCCTCACACAAAGGAGGGAGATGAATTACTAAATGAACATTATGAACAAAAATGTGGAGTTCCTAATCTTTACATGGATGCTTTACAAGGGTTACTCAAAATGGGACCACTCCAAGATCTGCATCCTATGCAAAAACCCCATGGTGAACAATACGAAAAGCATCCACGTCAACAACATTTAACTATTACAGTATTCATAGGTGGTGCTTATTTTTGGCATAAACATATTGATCCTACACAAGCAAAAATTACTTGTAATGTAAAACGTTTACAACAAATTGGCTTCGATCTAAAAAACATACAAAACAAAGGAGGTGTTGTAGCGCAAAATTGCACCCTTTGTGGGACAGTTTCTCAAGCTTTCTCACTCCTAGCTCCAAGCGTTGGGACAACCTCAGACTGTGGGTATCCTGTAGTGAGGGAGAAAGAGTCTTGGAACTCTTGTAGGGCAAGCTCATTGAGCTAAGCTAACACCTCTTTTTTATACTCTTCAACCACTAACTCCTTCTCTTGAACTGGCTCTTGGATCACCACAACTGACACCTCTTCCTTCTTCTCTATGTCTTTTTGAACCAGTGTCCATGATGGAAATATGTAGGGAACAGCCACCTTTTCGCCCTTTTGAACGAGTATAGGAGAGGGTGGTTTCACACGAGAGGGCATGACATAATCAGACTCAAAGGTGTAGGAGAAGATCCATGGTGGGATGGTTTCAAAATCTTGAGTGGGAATGAGCATAGGGATAGGAGACGACAAACTAATTGGCTCTTGGAAAGGAGAGGACATATAAGACTGATCTAAATGAGCCTGCCGATTTTCATAAGATAGCAACACACTTTCCGAATCTTGAACAATGCTTCTGAACCACACCTTATTCTCCCTCTAGCAAACTGTCTATTGCTCATTCTCACAAACTAACCATCTGTCCTTAACCAGCTGAAGAGCATTTCTTGCCTCTTGTAGAACATGAATAGGGATGACTAAAGAAAGTTCTAAACCCCTACCAATCTCCCTTATCAACCCAATATAATTAGATAATGCTTGCTTGAATCTTGACAAGGATGTAACAGGATAAACATAGCCTTGACAAGGGGAATTAGAGAACTGATTTGAATGCTTGGGAGGCTGATCTTGATCATACGCAGGGGTGGAAGGGAGGCAAAGGCCATGATAGGGCTGATAGGTTGTTTGAGGGCCACTTGGGGGGGACACAAACATTATTAGCCTCATAAGAGTGATGTTGAGGCAGAGAAGAAGCATACTGATCAAAAGATGGTTGATTATACATACCAAATAATGGTGATTAGGCACTTGGAATGTTTAAACCAGCTGATAGATGTTCAGAGTCGCCATTCATGTTTATTGAATGCCTCTAAAGGCTGATTGCATGAAGAGAACACCAAAACTGTTCACTTAGTGAACAACATGATCCCACCAAGCATGCCAGAAACTGTTGTAGTGTAGAATTGCACCCTTTGTGGGAGAGTTTCTCAAGTTCTCTCACTCCTAGCTACAAGCGTTGGGACAACCTCAGGCTGTGGGTATCTTGTAGTGAGGTTGAACTTCCGGAGAAGGCCGGCTTCCTCTTGGTAGATCACTTAAAACTAAAGCTAAACTAATGCTCCACGGGGCAAAGGGTTAGAAATGGGATAAGGGCTCCTAAGAAAGCTTAACCAGACGATCCACCAAAATAAAATGGGAAACTCCCATAAGCTTGAACCCACACTAATTCTGTAGAGGACAATACTGACTTACACAACCTCAAGATCAAGCTGGTTGCATTAATGTTTTGTGGAAGAGGTTCAGGAAGCAATGAATGCAAACAAAGAGGAGTTCTAAGACTCACTGAAAGCTCACATCAATGGTGGAAAGAGCACTCAGTCTGACCTGCAATTAGCTTTGAAATACTCCCTAAACAAGGTCAGAAAGAAGTACCATGGACGAGGAAGATTCTCCTTCACACAATATCATAGTGCACAACTCAATAGACACAAATCCAAGGCAAGAGATGGGCAAAGAAAATCATTTATTGCATCAAGAGGTAGTTCTTACAAATGCTTGACAGGGTCGAGCCTAATCAAGCGAAGCCTATTTTGCAATATCTCAAAGAGTGTTCCGTCTCCCAAAGAGATAAAAAAAATATCTAAAAGCTGGGAAACCTTACCAAATGAAAAAAAAGGGATATATAGAAGAGGGAAGAGAAAAAGAGAGAGAAAGGAGAGGGGCACGTTGTCCATGATCATTGAATGAGCTCCACCTTTCAAGGGATGCCCCACCACCCTTTTGTCCAATCAGGACAAGTCCATCATCAACATTTTTTATTCAATAGCTCCACTTAGTTCTCAAGTCCTTCTCATTGGCCCAGAAAGGTGCACTAGAGGACAAGAGTTTGTTTTATATGGTGAGTCGTGATCCTTTCAAGGAGAAAATATCTTCGAAAGTTTTGATCATTATTGAATGCTCCATCTGTCTCTCCAATCTCCCAAATTTACTCCATGAATCTCTTTTAGCCCCTCATGCATTCAAGTCCCTTCCTTTTGAACTGACAAAGCCATGTCGAGGGTAGCTGCATGTCTCTACCTGACGTGAATGAGTCGATCATTGCATTTAAAACTTGGTGTGCCCTTTTTGCCTTTGCATGTCCTACCTAAAAAATGACGAAATCCCCATTCTCTTAATCAAGACCTAGCCACACTGCCTCTAATCGAGCGGCCGCTTGTCCGAGGTGAGAGCCATATCGAAGGACAAAGGCTTCTCCATCAATTCGCACTTACCAGCTCCTGCTAGTCGCTTGGGCTTTCCTTTGTTTTGATTGGTCGTTAGAAACTGACTCGGATCCTTGATTCGCACCGTCGATTTCCCTCACATGGATGCCTACTAGTCATCGATCCCCTGCCAGTTGAATGTGTCCTTGACACCTGTCATGTACACTTTCGCCCTTGAGATTCATTGACTCCCTTTGACCTCTTTTGAATGCAAACAGCGACTTGACAAGACCCATCTTTGACGTCTACGGGAACATCTCGGGATTTCAAATTCAAACGGCTATTTTTTCAAACTTTTTGCTTTGAATAATTCCTTAGGTCTTTGGGTTTTTTGCAATATAAAATTCCTGCGGACAATTTGTTGAACACACTATCTACTGAGAGGGGGGGTGAATCAGTAGATGAGCTAAAACCTGGTTCTTAGAACTTTTAAACAAGCTACTCAAAGTATATGCAAAGTAAAGAACAAAACAGAGATCACACACACACACAAGAATATTCAACACTAGATTTTAACGTGGAAACCCAAAGGGAAAAACCATGGTGAGAAAAACTGCTAGAAGCTACTATTCTAATCCAGCCTTACAGAAAAATGTCTCACAGACAAACCTCACTGGTTACATTCAAGAGCACCCACTCTAAGGAAGCGTCAACTTCCTAACTGAACACCAACTCAGTTTTTCTGATGGCACCAACCTATCAAAGAAATGAAGCTGCAACTTCAAAAATACAAAAGAGATTCAAAATGAATCTTGTACACTTTTATGTTACAAGTCTAGTCTATAACTACACCTTAGTTGTGTCTTCTCGGCTTCTCTGCCTTTATCTCTGTGTCTGGATATCTTCTACTTTGACACACCTTATTTTCTTTGCCCCTTTCACGTTGTCTGCATATGTCCTCTCAACAATTTTGAGTTAACTCTAATTATTATTGCAGTAGCAATAGAAAGACAACACCATTCAAATGATTTGTTCGTAGCATATATAGACAAATGCATCTTAGGGTTGTCTCTCTGTGAAGTGTTCACACTTCAACTGAACTTAACCGGTTCAAGCTTTTGATCTGTATTCAATGCAACTTTGACTTTGTGTCTCGATTCATGCTTCACTCGGCAACGTTCAAAATTTTCTTTACTGTCTTTGGCATCTGCACTTAAATGCGCCACTTCCTCGATCACTTCTGGTCTACATTTAATGTGACTAACTTCATGTCTCAATTCATGTTTCAAATGGCAATGTTCAAATTTATTTAATGTCTTTGGCATCTGCACTTAACTGCGTCGCTTCCTCGATCACTTCTGGTCTGCATTTAATGTGACTCTGACTTCATGTCTTGATTCATGATTCAAATGGCAACCTTCAAATTTCTTTACTATCTTTGGCATATGCACTTAACTGCGTCACTTCCTCGATCACTTCTGGTCTACATTTAATGTGACTCTAACTTCATGTCTCGATTCATGCTTCAAACGGCAACGTTCAAATGCCTTTACTATCGTAGGCATTTGCACTTCTACTTAACTGCGTTGCTTCCTTGATCACTTCGATTGAAATATCTCGAGCTCCGTGAAGATATATCGAGTTCATCACCAGTTCCAGTTATTACTATACAGACAGTTGGAAGACATTGATTGCGGGCTTTTTTAAATTCTTTTGTCGCGCCAAGTTCACGTTCTTTTCTTTGTCGGATCTTTCCTTATGACCTTTTGACCCCTGTCAAATGCGGGTGCTCTCGGAGGATCATCTGAGTTTACTTTGCCATTAACCATCGAGCTCATTTTCTTCCCTTTTTACATCTCGCTGCTTTCTATACCATGGGTTCACTTCCGCTCCTTTAGATTATCCTCGCTATGCTAAATCTTTATCCTTTGTATTTAGCGTTAAACTTCGGCATGTTGACGTGGTCTCATTTTCTTCGGCATTCTTGTAATGCTTTTGCACTGTTGATCCTTGTAGACTTGCTCGATCTTTAACATGCCTTGTCCCTTTGAGAATGCCCTATAAGACTTCCACACTTTCTCTTTGGCAAAGTTGCAAGTGACCTTTCTCTTTGGACAATTTGTTGCAGGCTTTTTGTCAAGGGCCTTTCGAGACAATTTTCGCACACTTTTTGTCCGCAAGGCATTTCTTCGGACTTTTTGTCTGCAAGCCATTACTTCGGACTTTTTGTCCACGTCATTTCTTCGGACTTTTTATCCGCAAGGCTTCTCTTCGGGCTTTTTGTCCGCAAGTATTTCTTCGGACTTTTTGTCCATAAACTACCCTTCGGCTCTTCTACAAGTATACATGCCCTTTGCAACGTTCAAAAGATACCCTTCAAACTTTTTGCAATCTACCCTTCGGCTTTTCTGCAAGTGTCCACATGCCCTTTGCAACGTTCAAAAGATACCCTTCGGACTTTTTGCAATGGTCCTGTTGTCAACCTGGAGCTGCGCCCTGAATCGAAGACGTGCGTGAAATGGCCAGTCCTCTATCCGGCTGAAACAATGGGATCTTATCACGAGGGTGGGTGCCTCAATGGTGAGAAGAACCTCCAGAGAAGGCTGGTTCCTGTATGATGTATCAATGAGGATCTCTACTCTATGCTGCGAACTACCATGGAAAAGGGAGAAGGAAACTTTAAGGGGAAATCCTACCTAAAAAGGGTGATACACCAGAAGATTGATCCACTCAACTTGGAACTTTAAACACTGAACGAACAAGGGAAAAGAAAGACCTTCGATTTCAATCAATCACTTATGCATAAATATTTCATGAAGAGGTTCGATCCAATGACCAAAACATGAGGGAAAACGATGGAGAGAGGTCTGATACAAGACACTTTGCAGCCACCTAACATCCACTTACAACTTCAGCAAAAGACGTAAAGAACACTGAACATGACCTGCATAAGGATAATCTAGCAACTAGGTATGAATCAAAATTTGGGAAGGGAGAGAAATCTACCACTTATGCAAATTGCTGAATGAATATACACTATGCCAACACTTAAAATCTGAAAGTACAGTCCTTCTATTGATCGAAGAGGTTACACAACTCACCAATGGTAGAGTCTGGTCTAGCCAAGAGAGGGATAGATGATTTTTAATCAAGGCTGAAAACCATTATATAGAAAATTACAAGAGGCCAAAGATTGGCATTGAAAATTTAAAGAGAAGGATTCACTTCAGTTAACTCAAGGCTTTATTTGGCCTTTCAATAGAATATGTTTTCTTTTATCTTTGCATGAAGCTTCTTGCGCTTGAGGAAGTGAACTTGTCTTTGTTATGAACCGCCCACCTCTCTTTGCATGGAAATCCACGCCAATGTTAATTGTAGAACTCTACGTGAGCTGCTTGATGCCGAATTGGAATGTTGGAAAGGCTCAGTTGGTCGTTTAATAAGCTGAGTTGGATGAAGAGATCATTCTCCCTCGCATGGAAAGCTCCTAGTGGATACGGCAACAATTAGTCAACTCTAAATCTGGAACAGTCAACTCGACATTCGAATTCAGAACTTCGGTTGACACTAAGTTGGACCCTCAGATACATGAGTTGATTCGGAGACGGGCAGAAGTTTAATAACCAGTCAACTAAAGCTCTAACCGGTGCTCGAAAATAGCTCCCGCTTGCATGTACTTTACCCTGTTCTGGTCTGCCTATTCCTATCTATTTCTGGCAGGATTCTATATTCGGATGTATTTGTCTATATTTCTTCCGTTTGGCCTTATCTTAACTTCCCGTCGCTTAATTTGAGGTCAACTTCCCGTGATTTTAATCTTTTCGAAATTCCGGCTTTACCTTTGTTTCAATGGTTACTTCCCGCGGTCAAAATTTGGCGGCTAGCGGGACGTCACTAGAAGTTTTCTTATTTCCTTCGGAACCTCTTATCTGCTTATATTTCCTACGGACTTCCCTTTTTCTCGGCTTTATTCTACGTAGTATTCCTTCGGACAAAAAGTCCAAAGGAATTTCTTCGGACTTTTGTTCCATCATTTTCCCGCGGACAAAATGTCCGCAAGAATTATCTCAGTCTTCCTCTGTCCTTCGGAATTCTCTTATTTTCTTCAGGTTTCTGTTTGCGGCCCTTTCTCCGAATTTCTTCAGACTTTTTGTCCGAAGGAATTCCTTCGGACAAAAGTCCGAAGAAATTATGTCCTTTGCCTTTCCTTTTTCGAACCCTTCGGATTTTTTTGCAGTCGGCTTTTCCTATGGGCCTCTTCCTATGTATTCCAAATTCCTTCGGACTTTTTGTCCGAAGGATATCTTTGTGCCTTTACTCGTCAAAATGTGCCCTTCGGCCTTTTCACTGTGGTCCTGTCGCCGACCAAGTGCCCTCCACAAGGGCTAGTAGCTCTCCCTTTTTGCCCTTCAAAAAAATTGGAGGACACACGGGTAATTTGCCAAGGTTCCGAATCTGCTCCTATGCCTTCCCGAAGGGTAGGTGCCCTTCGGAAAAAATGAAAATGACCCTTCCGAAGGGTCTTGGGTGGACTTTTGGATTTTTCCGAAGTAATCCTTCGGACAAAAATCCGAAGGAATTACTTCCTTTTGCTTTATGCGTTTTGTTGATTTGTTATACCCTTGTTTAATGAACCATTCCTTCGGACAAAAGTCCGAAGGAATTCATCCTTGTGTAGCAAAGGCCCTTACCAAAAACAATGTATTCTTCTTCCCTTGGCTAGAGACGTTAACTTTCTAAATGGCAAAAGACAATCCGACTTGTGGAAGAATTGTCAACAGGTCCACTTGCCCTTCGGACTTTTTGAATAGGTCCACTTCCCCTTCGGAACTTTTGCAACGGTCCACATACCCTTCGGCATTTTTGAAAAGACCCCTTCGGAAGCTTTGAACGGTCCACTTACCCTTCGGAATTTTGAAAAGATCCCTTTGGAAGCTTTGAACGGTCCACTTATCCTTCGGAACTTTTGCAATGGTCCACATACCCTTCGGACTTTCTGAAAAGATCCCTTCGGAGCTTTTGTTCGGGACAATTTCTCCGAACGAATTCTCCAAGACACTTTCTCCGAAAGAATTTCAAGTGGCGCTCATTTCCTTTGGAAACTTTGTTGCGGACAATTTGTCCGAACGAATTCTCCAAGACACTTTCTCTGAAAGAATTCCAAGTGGCGCTCATTTCCTTCGAAAACTTTGTTGCGAACAATTTGTCCGACAATGACTTAGTCAATTTTCCCAAAAGAATTGCCTTTAACATTTTCTCGAAAGAATTCCCTTATTAGTTACGGCAGTTTGTCCGAGAAAATTGTCTTTGCCAATATTTTTGAAAGAATTCCCTCAATCAAATGTGCTCAACTCAAGTCTTGTTGACTTATCTCGATTGCCTCTTCTAAGTAAGCACTTCACAAACGCAATTTACTCCACAGGTCTGCTCAACTCAACCTTTTGCATTAATGCATGATCAGTTTCAATCTCAAGGACATTAACCTTTGACATCAATGACAATTCCAGGCTGCCCTAGATGGAAATAATAAATGTTCAGTCCTCAGACTGCTTTCTGTATCTTGATATCAAAGCTATCAACTGTCTCCTTGCTCAAATTTCCAACACAATTTGTCCAAAGGAATTTAAAGAAATGACCCTCTGGCTTTGTTGAAAAGGACTTTCCAAAGGGAAAGATACCCTTCGGACTTTTGAAAAGTGACCTTCCAGAAAGGAAAAATACCCTTCGGGAATTTTGAAATGGTCCTTTGAAGCTTTGAAATGAGCCTTCGGCAAAATTGCAACGGTCCATTTCCCTTTGAAAAATACCTTCGGAAAAGTTGCAATGGCCCACTTTGAAAAGAAAGTGACCCTTCGGCAAAGTTGAAATGGACCATTTCTTCAAAAAAAAGATACCCTTCGGAATTCTTGTTTTGGTCCACTTCTCCAAATAAGGTGCCCTTCGAAAATTTTGAAGTGGACCACTTTGCCGTGAAAAGTGCCCTTCAGCTTTCCTGAAATGGTCCATTCGGAGAAAAAAATGACCCTTCGGAAAACTTGCAATGGACCATTTCTTCAAAAGAAAGATACCCTTCGGAATTCTTATTTTGGTCCACTTCTCCAAAGAAAGTGCCCTTCGAAAATTTTGAAGTGGACCACTTTGTCGGGAAAAGTGCCCTTCGGCTTTCCTAAAATGGTCCATTCGGAGAAGAAAATGACCCTTCGAAAGAGTTGCAATGGACCATTTCTTGTGGACAATTCTTCCGAAAGAATTCACTCGGACAATTTCCCTAAAAGAATTCACTCGGACAATTTTCCTGAAAGAATTTACTCGGACAATTTTCTCGAAAGAATTCATTCTTCGACCTTTGACTTGAATGGACCTTCGAATTTTTTGAAAAGTGCCCCTTTCTCCGAGAAGTGCCCTTCGAAAAAAACGAAATGGATCTTTCGAAAAAGATGAAAGAGTCCTTTTTCGTTGGAAAAATACCTTCGAAAAAGTTGCAATGGTCCACTTTGAAAAGAAAGTGACCCTTCGGCTTTTTTTTTGTATAGGACCAATTGGAAAATGAAGTACCCAAGTTGTTTCGGACAACAAGTCCGAAACAATTCCTTTGGAAAGATATCTTTCGGGCATATTGCAAAGGACCCTTCACAGCCTTTCCTTCAGACAAAAAGTCCGAAGAAATTCCAACACTTGGTGAAAAAGAATCCCGAAAGGAAATAGACTGGTACTCTCGCTTCATTGGGTCTTCCTTTTCTTCTTACTTCGGGCATCTTCCAAAAGCTTCCTCCTTTCACTGCTTTGATCAACGTCAATACTTTCCTGCAAAGAACAAGACAAGTGAAAGAAAATACCCTAAAACACCTAAACAACTTCACTATTAACCATGGATTCTTCAAGGGTTTTTTTTTTTAAGGACCAAAAACTAACTCACAAGACAAACTGGGATGATATACGAAGTTTCGAATGGTAGGGGTGACAATTCGACCTATGAGGCAAGATTGTCAACAAGAGGTTGGAAAGACTCCTTGGGCAACATAATAATACCAATTGTTTGTGGTCCTAAAGTAATTCAAACATGGGTTTGGATGATGCCTACCACATCTCCATATGCATTTACACTAGGAACTCTTTGGTTATACCAAATGGAAGCTAAAATTAATCCAAAACATCAAGGTATCTCTTTTTCTCAAGAAGGCAAATTAATACATATTCCAAATGATAGCATTAGTTATTCTACTACACATGTAAAGTGTGAGAAGGAACATGCTATGCACCTTTTCAATTTATCCAATCACAATGCAAAAAATGTAAAAGATCCAACTTAAAATTGCCAGGCACCGAGTGGAGAGATACCTACAACCGTCTATTGGATGATATCATAGAGTAGTCTCTTCAAATATTCCAAAAATACCAAAAAAATCAAAAAAAATTCAAAAATCCAAAAACACTTCCGACACCTACATACTCTATTGGTTTTTTGGCATCTATGTGTTAGTTTTATGTTGATGGATGACATCAGTTACTCTTACAGACGCATGTGTCACACCTCTACGTGAGTGTGATATAGGCATAAACAGATACATGATCTTATTCCTATTTTGGATATTGGGTCTTCCCTCTACTCATGTCATATGGACAATTGGAACATCCACCTCTATGATCACGATACTTCTAGATTATATCATTCTATGGTCTTTTCATTATCATGTTTTGAGCTTGTATATGTACTTACACATGCCTTTATCCATGAGTATATCTTCCACAGGATAGTTGATATGCTATGCACTTGATATTTTTTGCTAGCACAATTGATCCATGGACTACTATGATATGTTTATGTTGGTTTTTTATGCTTTTCTTTACACACTTCCTTGAGTGTTTTGTCTTACTATTGTTTGTTCGAGCGTTTGAATATGCTCATTTGTTTGCGGCCCCCATGCCCATGTGTACTTTCTTTGACATTTGAATACATCATTGTTTGTTGTATGGACATTTGACTATGTCATTCTTACTTTTGTGGACATTTGACTAAGTCATATCCCTTCGATTGTGCGCCATTTGAACATGACCCTTGTTTGCAGTCTCTTAGGACCCTTGTATGTTGCCTTGTTTTTTAGTGCTCTTGTGTATGTGTGTTTGATTTGCTTGTTCAGCTTGTATTGTTACTATATAGATGTTGCCATGATCTTTATCATGCATCTTAGGCCTTCATGTGATCACATTGTTCTATGCACTTCAATGTTACATTTACCTAGATATGTTCTTCTATATGCTACATGGTTACATTCCAAGATTATTCAGTTGTCTTATCCTTTTGAGGTGAGGTAATTACTATGACGGAATAACAACAATTTATTTATTCCAACTTAAAAATACATAGCCGAGCTTCATATTTATACAGGAATATGAGCTCGTAATAGCTCCAAAAAATAGGAGAGATAAAACCAAAGTAAAACGGAAAATCTCCCAAATATTAATCAGGAGTTACAAATACCAAGATTAAAAGACTTTTAAGATTTACCCACCTAAATAACCTAACAACTAACTACGGTAAATAACCATATTACAAACAATTATGAGTAATTAAATATTACTCATTTATTTTATCATGGTGAATTAATCACCGTAACATTCCCCCCTTAATTCAGCATTGTCTCAAGTGAACAGAAGAGAAATTCTCTGAATGCATCAAATTTTTCCCGCCCAAGTGCTTTGGTAAAAACATCTGCACATTGTTGATCTATCGGACAATACTGGCGCTGGATGATATTGTTCTGAACATGTTCGCAGATGAAATGAACTTGCACCTCAATGTGTTTGGATTGCGAACAAGCTTCACTACTACATTGTCTACATGAAGAATTGTTAGTTGATCATGTGGTAATCCAAATCCTTCAAGTATACTTCTGAGCCAAATCGCTTCACAGACAGCTCTGTCTCCTCTTGTGGCGAGATATTTTGATTCTGTGGAGGATCTTGAAACACAATTTTACTTCTTAATCCCCCATGATATCGATTCAGATCCCAAAAAGAATACAAATCCTGAAGTGGATTTCTTGTCGTCAATGTTCTCTGCATGATCTGAGTCTCAATATCCTATCAAGAAGAAGTTATCATTCTTCTTGTATTCTAGGCTGAAATCCATAGTTTCTCTGATGTATCTCAATACTCACTTTATTGCTTTCCAGTGACTGATCTTAGGCTTTGGCATGAACTTTGAGAGATAACTGACAGCATAGCTAATGTTTGGCCTACTGTAGGTCAAGTAAATGAGACTCCCCATCAACTGCCGAAATAGAGTTGCATTTACCTGTAGTGATGGATATGCTCGAGACAGCTGAAGTTTTGTCTCCATAAGTGTGGCAATTGGTTTGCTATCCATCATTTGAAATTTCTCGAGCGTTGTCCTGGCATAGTTGAGCTGAGATACAAAAATATGATTTTCTCTCTACCAAACTTTTAAGCCAAGACAATAGTGCAAAATCCTAAGATCTATCATGTCGAATGATCAATTTAGATCTTTGTTAATTCAATCATCTTCACTGAACTACCAATGATGACTAGATCATCGACATATACAACTACAATTACTATCTCCCCCCCTTGTTGTTCGAGGTAGAGATTTGGATTATATGGACTCCTTTTGAATCCACATTTCAAGAGATGCTCATCAATCTTGATATACCATGCCCTAGGAGACTGTTTAAGACCATATAGTGATTTGACAAGTCTACAAACTTTATTTTCTTTTCCAAATTTGACAAAACCTTCTGGTTGAGTCATGTAGACTTCTTATAAATCCCCATTAAGAAAGGTACTTTTCACGTCCATTTGATGGACTTTTCAGCCAAATTGTGCAGCTAGAGCAAAAATCATCCTGATAGTTTTGATCTTTGTTGTGGGAGCAAATGTCTCCTCATAGTCAATGCCTTTTTTCTGAGCATACCCCTTTACAACCAGTCTTGCCTTGTGCTTGTCGAGACTGCCATCTGCTTGATACTTCATCTTGAAGATTCATTTGCATCCGATTGGCTTCTTCCCTGGTGGAAGATCTACAAGATACCATGTTTTATTTTTCATCAATGAATTATATTTTGCATCCATGGCATCTTTCCAAGGTTTCAACTATAGGGCTTCCTGAACTGTAGAGGGCTCAACAGATTCAACAACTGTACTCATTAGGGCCAAATTGACCTCACCACGTGCTATACTACCAGCCCTTGGTCTAGTGGTGGATGTGTTTGGAACATCGTCCAATTTTGCATCTCTGAGTGTATTTGTATACCATTTAGGCATACGTTGAGTAGTTCTTGTGGGTGGTGGAGCTGCACCATTATTCCCATTATCATTACTGTATTCATCTGGAAGATTACCATCTTCTATATTTTCTATGGGACTGATTTGTTTATCAGGAGCACGTGTAGAAAGATTTTCTACTTCTTTCTTTTCAAAGAATTCAACATCCCTACTCATATAGATTTGTCTGGTTTTTGGATCCATGAGTATATAGGCAAGTGCTTCTTCATTGTACCCTAAGAACACATATTTTTTGGCTTTCATATCAAATTTAGTCCGCTTCGCTTTGGGAATGTGCATACTTGCTTGACATCCAAAAACTCGAAGATGTGCTATAGATGGTTTTTTCCCTGACCAAACTTCATGTGGAGTTACTCCATCAAAAGCTACAGTGGGTACTCTCTTGAGTAGATATATGGTAGTTTTGACAGCTTCTGTCCAAAATGCCTTTGTCAAGCCTGAATCATGTATCATACATCGCACCATTTCTACAATAGTACGATTCCTCCGTTCAACAATTGCATTGTGTTGTGGTGTATGCGGAGGTGCCATTTGACGACGAATGTCATTTGCTTGCAAAAAATGTTTAAACTCATTATCGGTGAATTCCCCCCCATGATCTGTGTGGAGGATCTTGATTTTTTGAACAGATTATGTTTCAACAGTGACTTAGAACTTCTTGCAAGTTTCAAAAGCTTGATCCTTTGTTTTCAGATAGTAGACCCACATTTTTCTGGAATAAAAGTCAACAAAGAGCATAAAGTACTTAAACCTAGCATGGCTAGGTGTCATTGGTTCGCATAGATCAGTGTGAACCAAATCAAGTTTATTATTGGATCTATAGGTACTTTTTGAAATGGAACTCGATGCTACTTTCCTACTAAGAAATCATGACATTTGTCTGTACCCTTTTTTAAAGGTGGTAAGCCTCTTACCATGTTGCGGTGGAGTTTGTCAAGATATTGGACACTGATGTGACCAAATCTTATGTGCCACAGTTGTGACGAGTTTGTGTCCTTTGCTACGAGTGCTTGATTATTTTTATAAATGAAATCAAGCTAAAACATATGGTTCACATTAGATGCTCGATCAACAATTTTGAAGTTTCTGGATGTCTCTGATCAAACACAATTTCTGTCCACCTTTACAGTCAAAGTCAATATTCAAATTGTGGTCTAAAAGTTGACTTATTGATAACAAGTTTTTGGTTAATCCAAGTACATAAAGAACATATGTGATTTTACATGTTTGCGTACCTAGGGGTAAGGCAATGTTGCCAATTCCTTGCACATTGTATGAGGTATCATCACCCAAAGAAACATGATTTTTATGGGGTGTGTCCTTCAAAGTGAAAAACCAATCTTTTCTCCCTGTCATGTATCGGGTTGCACCGAGTCAACATACCATGTCACTTTGTGATGTGGATTCATCATGGATATCTGCAGAGTACAAGGAGTCATCTTCCTCATCATGTTCTTGTTCGACAATATTGCCTTGTTGCTTTGATTTCTTCTACCAGGTTCTCTTTTTTTGTCCTTGTGGCTTACTGAATGAGCCAGAGGATGATTATTGGTTAGTGGACTTCTGACCACTAGAAGATCCTTTTTTGAATGTATTGTACCAACAATCTTTTAGTTCATGTCTCTGACAACCACAAATGAGATGTTTTTGTGACTTTCTTTGTCAATTCTGCGTTGAATTATGTTTTGTAGAAGATTTTATTGGTTTCTTTCCTTTCTGTTGATGTGAAGCTAGTACATGTTCTTGGTTGTCATGAGTATTGAAAGACTCCCTGTTGCAACATATTTATCAGTTTTTCAAAACTTGGTTTCTGTTGTATGACAGTCAAAGTGGTCACAAAAATCTTGTAGGAAGTTGGCAATGCTCTCAAGACAATAGGTACAAGAGAGTCATCTGAAATTGTTTCACCCATAGATTGAAGTGATGCCCTTAGCATTGCAACACATCTTGAAAATGCCTCCAATGTTTCCCCTGATCTCAATTTGAGAGAGTGGAGTTGACTTTTGGCCTCATATACAGTTTGAAGTTTGTCCCAAGCTTCCTTAGTTGTTTTGGCATCACGGATGTGTTATTGAACTTCATCCGATACTCCAAAAATGATTATCAACTTAGCCTTTTGATTGGTTTTGTTAAACTTACGTTGTTGATCAACGTTTGTTGCATGTCGGGTATATGAACCATCTACTATTGACCAAACTTCTTTAAACTCCCATAAAATTCTGAGTTGTCTTCCAAGCAGAGTAGTTGTCACCTTTGAGTAATTGTGAATCCGACAGAGAGAATTTTGAAGCCTATGCAGCGATTATCAAGATTGCGGGTGATGGATTGATTCCTTATCGCCCCAAGTATACAAGTCTCCATTTCTATATACCATCAGAGCGATATACCAGACCTTTCTTTATACGTGCCCTTCCTTTATACCCGTCAGTACGGAGAAGAACCTCGCTTTTTCTGTATATCCGACGGTATAAAAAAGAGGCATAAACATACGAAAAAGAATTTGATACTTGGTACCTAGACAATAATGAAAAGAGTTCATCCAATCACTAGCACCTGCTTAGATGGATTTTCGCATATGCGTACATAATCTCACTATATACTTGGAAATTCCACCTGTCAGGATTTACGCTTTTCGATTGTAATGAACAGGTAAATGAGGGGAAGGCTAAGTGTATGTGCCTTATTTCCCCTGACGATTTAAAGGGAGGATGCCCAGACGTTGTTGTTGTAGCTATGTTAAGTGTTGTATGTAGTAACTCAAGCACAATAACACTATCCATAAACGTGAGTCAGAGGCATAACTTTGACCAAACATTGCGTCGAGTTTGAAAAACTTATGATTTAGTGCAATACAATTACAATTTTTTTTACAATACAATATGAAATTAAAATTTACAATGCTTGCAAAAAAAAATGCATTTTTCTTTTTTTTCGTTTTTGGGCTCTTTGGCCTCTTTTTGGCAAATAATCATTTTTTTATTTTGCCTTTTATCTTTTTTTTTAATTTTTGTTATATTACTTTTCCCACTAATTTAGTTAGTTATAACTAAATTTAATGATTTGCTAAATTTGGAGGGTTGCTAAAAGTTTCACCAAAAAATTATTTTGGGGGATTTGAACCTCCCACCTATCCTTTACTATAAAACCTTCCCACCAACTCGCCTATGTATCATTTCAAGAATAGAAAAGGACAAATAGAT
The DNA here is from genome assembly GCA_037957365.1 of Torreya grandis. Taxonomy (NCBI): domain Eukaryota; kingdom Viridiplantae; phylum Streptophyta; class Pinopsida; order Cupressales; family Taxaceae; genus Torreya; species Torreya grandis. The sequence goes on from JARHVA010000158.1 coordinate 1,488,320, forward strand.
ATTTAAAGGCTTAGAATTCTGATTTTCTCCAAAACCATCCTCCCACCTAATACCACGGGTTGGCCAATAAGTGGTTTTAAGTGAAAATTGCAGCAAAGGAATAATTTCTTAAGCGGTTTGAGGGAATTAATAAGGTGGTTTTGGGAATATATGCAGCAAATGAATGTATTCTGAAGGTGGTTTGGAGGATTTAATAGATACTAGTGCTTTAAGTATGAATCTAAGAATTTATAAACTATAGATTATATTTTATAAACTCAAAAAAAAAATATAAACACCAACCTATGTTCATACGCCAAGCTCCAATCTCCAAGGATGACGCCAAGCTGCAATCATCCAACGCCTCCGGCTCAGTAATGCCTTTGCTTCTACAGATCACGCCTAGCTTGATAAAGACGCCAAGCTTAATAAATCTAGGACTTTTTTTTTAAACTTTGATCTCCAACGCTCTGTATCAGACTGCTTTTTTTCCTTTCAACGCCTTTCTTCAATGTGTTTTTTTAAACACTGACTCTGTTTGGCACATGTAATTTGTCAGGAAGATTAGCGCCAAAGAATATGTCAACTTCTCCTTTTGCAGTAGCTGGCGACTTCTGGCTTTCGAGTGGGAGTGCACGGGCTTCTGCTCACACAACGAAGCTCTGTATATCAAAGCTTCTTATCAATGAGAGCACGGGCTTCTCATCTACACAGGGCCAGAGATATAATAGCTCTGATACCAAATATGACGGAATAACAATTTATTTATTCCAACTTAAAAATACATAGCCGAGCTTCATATTTATATAGGAATATGAGCTTGTAATAGCTCCTAAAAAATAGAAGAGATAAAACCGAAGTAAAACGAAAAATCTCTCAACTATTAATCGGGAGTTACAAATACGAAAATTAAAAGATTTTTAAGATTTACCCACCTAAATAACCTAACTAACTACGGTAAATAACCATATTACAAACAATTATGAGTAATTAAATATTACTCATTTATTTTATAATGGTGAATTAATCACCCTAACAATTACCAGTTTCTATTCTTCCCTCACTTCAAATGAGGGGCATGTCATAGAGGCATGTTCTTCACATTTGGCACAGTTTCAAGTTAAGTGGGGGTATGCTTTGGAAGCATGTTCTCCACACTTTCTTCATATTTGGCACAGTTTTCAAATTCAATGGAGGCATGCTTTGGAAGCATGTTCTCCACACTTTCTTCACATTTGGCACAATTTTCAAATTCAGTGGAGGCATGTCATATAGGCATGGCTTCCACACCTTCACGGTTTCAGTTTCATTGGGGGCATGCTTTGAAAGCATGTTCTCCACACCTATTCAGTATTCAGCACACCCAGATTCAGTGGGGGCATGGTTTGGAAACATGTCCTCCCCATTGGCACTTATTTCAATTTTCAGATTTCTCCATATATAGTAGAGGCAAGTTTTTAAAGCATGTTTTCCATACTTGCACAATTTCTGAATTGACCAAAGCACACAGTTATATAATTTAGATTCACAATTGTGGCTGAATTCTATACATTGGGACCATTGTTATACACAATTTCAGCATGAGACATCTAGGGTTTATATGTTATGCAATGTATGCCTAATATTGCAAAATCCAAATCAGTTTCGAATTTCAAAACACTTAGGGACTGTCAACACTCACCAGGATGGATTTTTACGAATTGTATTGAGCCAATCTACTACAGTGGTTGGTTCGCTTTTTGGTATGGTTGAAATGATTAAATCACTCAATCTTGCCAAGTTTTTAGGTTGGATTTGATTGTATCATCCAGCCTCACCAATTTGACAGTATGAGTTGACTCTGTTCACTCATGCTCACTAGGTTATAAGTATGATTGGGTTGCATGATTGAGCTAATCTCAACTGACAGGTGGCAACTCACCTTTTCTCCAAGGTTGGAAGCATGTGCCTTCCAATCTCTCTCTCTATCTCCTTGGATATATGTAATTTTCAAATTCATATATATTTATCCTAATCTCAATTTCAGAGCCTTACAATGATATATCTTTTCAAATCAATTTGTCAATTGGCAAGGCAATTATATCGATACATAGGTGTACTTCTAAACTTTGCTCTTTCAATTTCAATCATTTCAAATGCTTTCAATTTCAGATTATATGCACTGATTATATAATGTAACATGCCCTTGGTTGCATATCAGTCACTAACAAAGCACTCAAGTTGGACTCAAGCAAAGGCAAGGTGTGTTATACACACCCAGGTACGCATTTTTTTCTTTAAACCAACAATTTCATTACAGATTAAAGGAAGGACAAATGTAGACGATATTTATGGATTATCTAGCACCTCAATCTTATATACTTGGCAAACTCAGACCTTGGTTGTTCCTCTCAATTTTGGACCTTTTCCACTTTCGAAAGTCTCGCATCTGCTCTATCTTGTGTCCTTTAGCCTATCTCTTGGTCCGACTAGTCTTATGTTGATGACTCAAACTTACTAGCTTGTCCAGAATGCTTAAAACCTACTTATCTTCCACCTCTGCAAATTTTGAGCATGTACCTACTTTTTTATTCCCTGAACACTAGCATTTCGGAAAAACACATGCGTCAACGCAAGTGTCCTACTCCGACGCAAGTGTTCAGTGCCCTAAAGTCATCTAATTTGCAAATGAAATGAATCCTAATGGTCGGCCTAAGTGCTTTAATGTGAGTTATTTATCCAAAGGTGTTGATATAAATACAAGATCAACCCTCATTCATTCCTCACCTAACATACACCTAGAAAAGACATAAGGCAACTTATCAAAGCATTCAATCAAGCAATATAAATCAAAGCTTCCCTATTTTCTTCTATATTCATATCCGTCATAAGGAGAGCACATACACAGGTCTAAATTATTGAAGGAGCAACGTAAAAGCCCGATTTGTCAGGTTACAAGCTAGGTCATTGTTGCACTTGGTTTCCACATATCGCATGATTCACACACAAGCCAACACATAGAGAAGAACTACATCAGTCTGAGGCCCTCTTTGGAGTATTGGCTATGTAAACAACGTTCATTAACAAAGGGGTCTTCGGGGTGAATTCGACACCATGTGTCCACTAACCCATTTTTCCTCAAGATCACTATGAAGATAAAGAACTAGAGTTTTGCAATTTCATGAGAAGCGACGGTCCATGACCCAAATCTTAATGCACAAGAGCGAAGGTGAAGACAAACCCAAAAGCATCCAGGTGGTCGCATCATTTTCCAACATGTATTCCATACAGGACACCTGTGTCAGGTTCAAACAATAGCATCGACGCAACCGTCTAAGGTTGACGCTAGTGTCCGCGGCTCCAAGGGCACTCAATCCAAAATTTGGCACCTATTCCAAAATCCTCTCCCAGTTTGCTTCCTACCTATTCAAGATCCAGAACTGTGTCAATATCAAAACCAGCTAAGTAACTTCTTTGTCATTTCCATATCTAGCATAGTTGCACTTGTTATTTTTAGCTTATCTCAGTTAATTGAATTCAGCATATGTTATATTTGAGCTTAGCATCTAATTGGCCTATTATAGATATAGTTTATCACCCTTGTACCTTAAGCTATCTCTATCCCCTTTAACCCTAGATAATGTCAATCTATATTTTTAAGGTTAAATAGAAAGAGGGAACCTTTACAGATATCCATTACAATATTTAGGACTTTAATGATCTAGCATAATCTGACAATGGGTATGGCCCAAATCCAATAGTGAAGATCGAGTGTTACATCCTCTAAGGGCTAGCCTAGGGTATTTTAGGCTCCCCTTGAGATCATATGAGACCTTGTTGACTTATGCCCTTTTTTGGGAAAAAATAAACTTGAAATTAGATTTTAGTTATGACTTAAGTCACAAATTTGGGCCCTCGGATTGGCCAGAACTGCCCATGGTCCCGTTTGAACCCCATTGCGTGCATGAGTGGGTTGTTTGACTTGGGCTACGCGGAAGTCCTCATATTAACTATGAGCCCAAACGAAGTCCACAGGGGCCGTAAGGCCCGCCAAGCTCGTAGAGGCTGTGTAGGTGATCCGGGTCACAGTGGGTCAATTAGTGCATGCAAGGTCGGCATAGGTGTTACGAAGACCATGTGACCACCTGTACATTAACCACACCCAAATTTTGGCACAATGCAACATAGTGGATGTGTGGAGCATTGTAAGTCACCATGTGTATGCAATTTACATACTTTTAAAAAAATGACCTATATTTGTGTGTGTTTCTTCATGAAAAATTATAAGCATGACACTTTGTATTAGAGCAAGATTTCAACACTGAAGCCCTAGGGATTATTGTTTGGTACCGCTACAAATTATTCTTGTACTTTGTTGTGCAGTACACCTTTCCAAGGAGACATGCATGGTACATAAGAAAAGGTTCTTAGGACCTCGATGGACATGGCACCATGGACTCTACAGGGCAGGCAAGAGATGCTTGATAACTTCTCAATGAGATTACCTGCAATCGGAGAGATATCTGTGAGACTTTTTCATAGATTTTGTTAGTGCCCAAAATTGCACTGATCAATTTGTGCTCTTTTCCAAAATATTAGTGCATGAATATCCCACTGTTGCCTCCTATTTGCAAGTGTTCACCCAAGTTAAAAATCCAGCGTTTGCCTTGTGAAAACCCTGTATAATCCCGGTTTCAGCCAATGCTTAATGTTTTCATATTTCAATAAGATTGCAAGGTCTATGATTAAAATCAAGCTAGGAAGATCAAATAATGCTAAGTATGATGTTTTTCGTCTTCAAAGAGGCTTTGAAGTGGCAGAATTTCTAAAGGTTAAATGCAAGTTTGTATTAGTGCACCGTAGAAATATACGGCAAAAAAAACAATTGCAAAAAAGTTACAAGTTCGCCTTTTTAAATTCTTAAGTTTTTTTGGAAAATTCTTAAGTTTTTGTTCGAAAATTTTCAAGTTCAATTTTTCAAAAATTTTGCAAGTCGGACTTTTTGCAAAATCAGAGTTTTTGCAAGTCGGACATTTTGTTTAGAATCTTTCATCAGAGATTTTGTTCCTAGTTTCCCTTGCTTCAAAGGATTTGGTCGTCGGACTAGTTGTGTCAGACATTTTGTTCGGACACTTTGTGCTCGGAGCCTTCGATTCAAAACAATGTCCGCCACCCGCAAGTCAACATCCAGTCAAAGGAGAGATAGTCCAAAAGGGGAGCAGCGAAGTTTCAAAAGAAATTTGAGGCCACGTAAGCATTCAAAAGGCCACGTAATCATTCAAGAGGCCATGTCAATATTTTGCTCATTCCAAGATGTATGACATGTCCAAGTGGAAGTTAAAAAATTTCAAAGCACAAGCTTTTAAATAGAAGAGAGCCACGCTATTAATATAATCTACATGGAGGGTCAAATAGCAAGGCCAAGCTTTTAAAAAGTAAAATAATGCACTTAGGCATTACAAAGTTTGGCGGCAACCCTAAAAGGTCAAAGGCAAAATAGAAATGTGAAAGGCACGAGAAAGTTTGGCATTAAGGCAAAAAAGTAAAACAAAGCTAAGTATTGCCATTTTTAATATTTTGCTTGTGTCGAAGACCTCTTTGAAGGAAAAATATCTTGCAGGGTTTATGAGGCCAAGGTGGGCCATTCCAAGCATATTTTCCAAACGGTCGTGGATCCTTCTTTGCTTCTATCACAGTTGGAGTATTCCAATGCAATTATCATAAGGCAATGGGCTTTCTTTGGAGTGCACAAGAAGAAGGGTAGCTGTCCAGAAGTTTCCAGTTTTGCAAATGATTAATGGGAGAGCATGGCCAAGTAGTTACACATGAAGACAAGGAGTTTGTTTTGCTCCCAAGAGAATATTCTCCCTCAAACCCAAGTGGAGCGCATTTCCAACCAAAAAGATCAAGGGTTTGCTTGAAATCTTCATCATTGCAAAGATAGACAGTTACTAGAATGATTTTCTTACAGAGCAGGTGCTTCCAAACATAACAAAGGGCATATTCCTGAAATATTTTGGGTGAAAGAGTTGTATAAAAAGAGGGTTTGTCCTCTTTTTAAAGGTTGTTGGTGGTTGTTCTTTCTAGGTCTTAGACTCTTTCAAATTCCAAGATCCTTGCTTTGTGTCTTGTTTCTCTTGCTAAAGTGGTTGCAATTGTACAACTATTAACAAGCTCTGAGAGCATTGTATATGTCTCACCTATTAAAAGAGCAAACTCACCATGATTTTCCCCATGGCAGCATTATGAAACACTGATGTATGTAAGATTTTCTTTCAAGATAATGAAAAATACTTGTGCTTTTTACTCTTTCCTGTGGATGAAATGCAATAATATGTTTTACAAGTTATGCTGATTGGATATCTGGTTTTATGCTTATTACTGGTTGTCATTTTGGGCATAGATCTAAGTTATAAACCTCTTTCTACAGTTTTATTTGAAAATATGTTGTTGAATACCTCTTAAGAGCACCCTAGGTTTATAGATTTAATAGGAAAAAGTATTTGAAATTCTAGTTGCAATGTATGTTGTAGGGTTTCAGGAATCATTTGGGTATTTGCATTATATTGGCACCAATGGATGCAAATCACTCCTGGTAGTTCCCCTTAGCTTCTATTTCAGTTTTTATACATCTTTGCAAATGAGTGATGTCATGTATTTTGAAATATTTTTTGTTGTTTGAAAAACCACCAGCACACCACTCTTTTATTTAACTACCAAACTCATCCTACGCTGCAAATAATACACCCTGTTGCATATTTTGAGTGTTATTTGCCTGCAGATGCTTAAATATTGCATATCTGAAATGTATCTGTGTTTTGTGCTTTAAATCTCAGCATTGCAATCTTCCATTTGTCTCTTTGTTGTTGAAAAATTCTTTAAAATGAAGGTTGCAATCATACTTACATCTATCTTTAATAGCTTGTGTCTGACCTAGAGCGTTTGCTCATTCTGTGTGACAACCCTTGCCAAGTGGAGTGAACAAATTTGGTTATGTTCTGTTCAGATTTGTGTTTTTTGTGTGCCAATAATCCCCATGGAGACTGAATTGTAGTATACCTCCATGTGAGCAAGCTACCCCTTAGGTCCTATCACCTTGGTTCAGGCAGATCCAGAAGTAGCAGGGAGCTAACCATACCCTCTGTCGGTGTCTTCCAGTCATTGTCTGCATGCAGTCCACCTTGATGCTAAACCCTTCCCCAACTATAACGACATGTATGTGGGTTTTTCATCTTGGTTTCCCATTTCTCAAAGTGTACAAGGTTGAGTGCAAGAGGTGTACAACTGGGAACTAGCACATCACTAGCGCCATTGTCGGGCACACGATACCTTGGCACTTGTGTTGACGGAAGATTTCTTACAAAGCGCTGTAACTTGTTCATGTTTTAAGGTGTTTTCTCCCTTTGAACACGAATCTGGATTTTCATTATCTTTGTTTTATTATCTCATCACTGACTTCAGCAAAGTATATTTTCAATATGTATCACAACATGTTTGTAATCTGTTATATTCTAAAAGTTTTCTTCTAATAGCAACTCCAACATAGTATCTAGTTTCAAGGAAGATCAGTGCCTATTTTTAACTCCTTCATTTGTGAGTGTTCTTTTGCTTTCAAAGTTGGAAGGACTAAGTTCATCCTTCAAAAGTGACCCATCAAAGTAGCTTGTCTCACCCTTGAGTGTTTAGCAAAGAGGAAGGAGACAAGTTTGGAGACCTATTGAAGGACAAAGTTCAGCAGCAAAAGAGTGTTTGGACTGTCAAGATTCTAGTACACTTAAACTCTTGTTTGTTGAACCTCCTTTAATTGAACATTGTCATAGTTCTCCTGATCATTCAAAGCCTTATAGTCCAAATTATTACCCAACACCTTCTCAACCAGTTGAATCTCCAAGATTTGATCTACCAAGTCCACCTCACTCACCCCCTCACAACCCTTTGTCATTTGATCTTGAACCCACCATTGAACCAATTGTTGGCCAATTTTGGCCCACATACCAAAATTTTGTTAGTTTGAAGAAAATGGACATAACTCAAGAAGAAAATGGCAAAATATTCAGACTTCGAGTTTCTGAGGGCACAATGCAAATCGGGTTTCCAGCCGTGCTTGACTTCTAAATGTTTTATAAGTAGAAGTAATTCGGGTTTACGAACCCGAATTATTCATGGACAGTGCAGATCGGATTCTCCACGGTGAACGACTTCAAGCTTTCTCTTAAAGAAAGCTTCGGGTTCTCTGACGAAAACAACTTCAGGTTTCCAGAAGAGAACTACTTTAAAAAAAAACATATAAGTAATCAGTAGTCAAAACCCCGAAGTAAGTAATGAGGCTTGGAAAGCCCGATTTGGTCTAGGCAGTGTATTTCGAGTTCTCCAAGGAGCACTACTTAATTACTTCATAAGTTGTGAACAGTCAAAAACCCGAAATAAGTAATGAGACATCAAAAGCCCAATTTGGTCTTAGAAGTGCCTCTCAGGTTCTCAAAAAGACAAGTTCTCTCCAAGCATAAATCCAAAGGGTCAATCAGTCAAGGACAAGTGGCACAAATACATACAGCACACTTCCAAAACATGCAAAGTGGTCAAACAAGGATTGGACGCGCCCAGGTGAGCAACGAACATCCAAAGACTAATTGGGATAGTCCAAGTTGCAATAAAGAACTCGCCAAGCTTTAATGCAAAGATCAAAACACTCGGACTTGGCAGCGACATCCAGCTACCCGCGACATGGCTTCTCAAATACACCAAAGGGAGACTTGAATCCGAGAATGGCTCGAGGAGATTGGGACGATCTTGGATGGCGTGTTTCATGGTCAAGGTAGTGGTGATGGTAGCGATCCCAGTTCAACGACTTCCCCTCTCTCCTTTCTGCCATGCAGCTCTCTCTCTCTCCCCATTCTCTATAAATATCACGCGACTTGCCATTGTAAGGGTTCCCAGTTTTGAAGATTTTTGTTTTATCTTTCTGGGAGATGGGACATTCTTTGAGATATTGAAAAATATGCTCAGCTTGATTAGGCTCGACCCTGTCAAGCACTTGTAAGAAGTACCTCTTGATGCAATAAAAGGACTTTCTTTGCCTATCTCTTGCCTTGGTTTCGTGTCTGTTGAGTTGTGCACTATAAGTGTGAAGAAGAATCTTCTTCGTCCATGGTCCTCCTTTCTGGCCTTGTTTAGGGTGTTTTCAAGGCTATTTGGAGGTCTGCTTTAGTGTTCTTTCTGCCATTGATATGGGATTTCAATGAGTCGTAGAACTCCTCTCTGTTCACATTCATTGCTTCCGGAACCTTCTCCATGAAATGGTAATGCAACCAGCTCGATCTTGAGATTGTGCAAGTCAGTATTGTCCTCTGTAGAATCAGTGTGGGTTCAAGCTAGTGAGATTTTCCTATTTAGCTTTGGTGCATCGCCTAGTTAGCTTTCTTAGGAGCCCTAATCCCCTTTCTAACCCTTTTACCCATGAAAGTTTTATTTCAGCAGTAGTTTAGGTGAACCACCGAGAGGAACTAGCCTCTTTAAAAATCCTAGAGGCTCAACCTCACTATAGGACACCCACATCTTGAGGTTGTTCTCATGCTTATGGCTGGAAGTGGGAGACCCTGAAAAACTCTCCCACAAGGGTGCAATTCCAAGCTATAACACCAATCATGAGACATAGGGATCAGGATGAGAATGAGCGTCCTGTATTCAGGATTCCTAGATTCAAACCTATCAATTTTGATGAAATGGAGGGGTACCCCAATGAAGTTCCAAACTAAGGAACCACCTCCCTAAGTTTCAAGAGAATAATACAGTGACTGGTGATCATCATTTAAGGGCTTTTCACATTATCATTGAAGATTATGAGGTTGAGCAGTAAGATGTTTGCATTAAACTATTTGTGCACATGCTGGAAGAAGACGCTCGTGAGTGGTTCAATTCCCTTCCTGTGGATACTTTGATTCATGGGAAGAAATGAAGAATATTTTCAAGATTAAATATGGTAATAGGATTGATCCTAGATTTCTCTTGGCAGAATTTGAAGACAATAAAAAGAACCCTAATGAGTGTGTGCAGGATTTTAATACAAGGTTCAACAAGACTATGATGAGGCTACCTGAGAATATTAGGCCTAGTGATACAACTTACTTGATTAAATATTGTGATGCATTTGACAAGAAGGCAACCTATTACTTGAAGGACAAGGCTCCCACTGACCTACAGTTGGCATTTAATATGGCCATCCAAATTGAAAACAGCATAAAGGTTGTGGGTAAGCCCTTGAGCAAACGGGTTGATGTGAAATTGGTTAATCCCTAGAAAAATCAACCCACTAAGATTGCCAACCTTGAGGAAACCATGAAAACTTTGGCCTCTGTTGTCAAGAGATGTCCTACAAGCTGGCTAGAGCTGAAAAGGGGTTGCTTCATGGGTCTACAAGTCCGGAGAGAACTCAAAATCAGAATCAAGCACAAGGGAGACCTTTCCACATTAGATATAATGACAGAGGGAAAAGGCCTGCCCGTGATGAAAGAAATGACAGAAATCAAGATAGAGGGACTGGAAAGGAAGTGCCTGATCCATTGAATGCTAAGTGAATGCTGTAAATTTTGACCTTGACATTGATTGGTGTGATAAATGCTTCCTTTCACATCCTCCTTGTGATACTGCAGAACGAATTGATGAAGATGCGGATGAACCTGAGTCTGCGTCTGATGATGATGAGATTTTGATGAGGGATTGTCAAGTCTCCCAAAGTAAATTGTCTGCCTCCACGGAATTGTTGAGTGCTACCACTATTGATCAGTTTTGGAGTGTAGTACGAAAAGTATGTGTCCCAACTCTTGAGGTTGTTTGTGATGTTAACATAACACAAGCATATGAGTTACCTAATCATGATTTCGAATTCTTACATTCCATGATAATTAAGAAATATGGAGGAATCCCTTCAGTTGAGGACAAGCAACCACTAATTAATGCAGCAGTCGCCCAAGAGAAAGAATATAGTTTGAGAAGCAGGGAGCAAGGTTCTGCTCCTCACGACACTACCCCTACAAATCCAAGGGCAAGGGATGCAAGTAAAGAAGTAAAGAAAACTACAACAGTCCCAAATTTTTCCAAGTTAGCAACTACTTCCCAAATTGTCAAACAAAGAGGTGCTCCAACTAAAAATAGAGTACCTTTGTTGTCTAATATCCCTAAAGGTGTCAGTGATGTTAGAACAAATCCACCCTTGAAGACTGCTGTTAAAAATGCTAATTCATCCCAGCCTACTCCACTTCAGACTTTAAATGATTGTATTCCAGTTGAAGGTGTTGTCACCCTTCCACCTAATACTCCTCTTCCTCAGTACAGTGTGTGTGATATGGCTCAGGTGTTGAGCCAGCTGAAAATCACCGTGCCACTTGTTGAGTTATTGCAAATACCTGAACATAGGAAAAGGGCATTTGAATATTTGGAATTTGGTAAGAGTACAGCTGCAAATGAAATGACTTCACCCCAAACACTCTAGGAAGATGATGAATCAGATGAGGTTGTTGAACCAGTCCCAGAAGTTTATTTGGGGACTGCATTGGTAGAAAGTCAGTTGAATGTGGATCCATTTTATACAACCCTATTGATTAATGGTTTGATTGTTCACAATTACATGTTTGATTCTGGAGCCTCTTGCAACATGATGCCCCTGGGTGTCCTTAATGAGCTCGGAGTGAATATTACATCAGCCTTTCACAAGTGCTATGCCATGGATTTATGTTAAGTTCCAGTTGTTGGACAAGTTAAAGAGTTGGTAGTGAACTTGCCAGTTCATCCGGGTAAATTTTTGAATATGGATGTGGTAGTTGTGGATTGCTCGCCTAAATGGGGGATGTTGCTGTCACGAAAATCGGTTGCCAGCATGGGTGGACGTGTGCGGATGGACTTGTCTTACGCCACCATTCCTTTGGAGGGTAAGATGGTCAAACTTCATAGAGAGCCGAAGATGCTTCACGTACTTGAAGATCCAAAAAGAGCTCTAAATGAGGTGATGTACACGGATGTGGAGTTGGGTAGCTTCGTTGGGAATGTAGTTGTTGTTGAACAACCAACTGTTCTTGATGATGGGTTTGACAACGCAAGTGTTGTTTAGAAAATGTCTTTTGACGGGGCTTGCTCCAATTTTGGAAATGGAGCTGGGTTTGTCTTCTATATCCCTAACGGTAAGTGTTTTGAGTTTTCTTTCAGGCTGTCCTTTGAGTGCACGAATAATATTGCTGAGTATGAGACACTCCTACTTGGTTTAAGAATTGCCCATGAACATGGAATCACAAGCTTGATTATAAAGGGTGATTCGGAGCTAGTGGTTAAGTAGATCAGAAATGCTTATGCCACCAAAAATAAAAGGTTGAAACAGTATAGGAATGTTGTATAGGATTTGTTAGAATTCTTTGACGCATTCAATATTTGCTATCATGATAGAAGTTTCAACGAATAAGCTAACAGACTTGCAGGGTAGGTGCTCAATTAGGTATTGCAAATATGAACCCTCATTGTCAATATCAAGTGGAGGTGTTTGTCAGGCCTTCAATCTCAGAGAATATTCATCATTGGCAAGTTTTGAATGATGATGAACAGATTAGAAGGTTTCTAAATTGTGAAGCTGAGTTTCAAGATCAACTCAAAGACTTGGAATCCATGGTTCAGACCTGTGATGGGAAAGAAACCTTGTTTGGGAAGGATATAATTCAGCTGAAGACACTCTCCCTAGGGGATTGGTGAGTTTAAATGCATCTTTTGATGGAATGGACCAAATTAAATCTAGAGACTCATTTATCTCAAAAGATGTAACTGAGTGTAGTTTGGGTTCTCATGAGAATCCAAGGTCGGTCTGGCTGGGTACTCACTTGAGTGCAGCAAAAAAACAAACTTACATGCAGCTGCTAAAAAGGTACCAGGATTGTTTAGCTTGGTCTTATTTTGAATTGAAAGCATATAGGAAAAATTTGTTTCAGCATGTTATCCCATTGCAGCCTGATAGTAAGCCTTTCAGTTAGAAGCAAAGACCTATCTACCCCATCTTGGCCTCCAAGATGTGGGAAGAATTGAAGAAGCTGAGGGACAGTGGAATTATTCAACCCATCAGATATTCGTCATGGGTGGCAAACTTAGTCCTTGTACGAAAGAAAAATGGCGACATCTGCTTGTGTGTGGATTTTCAAAATTTGAACAAAGCTTCTTTGAAGGATAATTACCCCCAGCCTAATATGGATAACCTACTGCAAAGTGTTACAAGATCAGAAATGTTATTCATTTTAGATGGTTTCTCAGGGTATAACCAGGTTGTGGTAAAAGAATTTGAGAGACCCAAGACTACATTTACAACGCCTTGGGGCACGTATGTTTATATAAGGATGCATTTCGGGTTAATGAATGTCGGTGCAACATCTCAGCGAGCTATGGACATTGCATTTGCAAAGGTAATCAACAAGTTCATTGTTATGTATTAGGATGATATTACCATGTACTCCAAGAACAAAAAGGAACATTTGGAGCATCTAGAGAAAGTGTTCATTAGATGTAGGGAGTTCGGCATTTCGCTTAATCCAAAGAAGTGTCACTTCGAAGTACAAAAGGCTAAGTTGTTGAGACATATAGTATCTAAAGATGGTGTCATGATTGACCCCGAGCAAGTAGAAGCCATTGACAAAGTGCCTATCCCGCAGTCCAAGAAGGGAATTTAGTCCTTTGGACAAATTAATTTTGTAAGAAGGTTTGTGTCTAATTTTGCAGAGATTACTTTCCCTATTACTTCCATGTTAAAGGGCCAAATCATCAAGTGGGAAGAGAAGGCCGTGCAAGCTTTCAATGACATCAAAGGAGCCTTAAAGTCTGCCCCTGTATTGGCTAGTCCTGATTACACGAAAGCATTTCATATTTTCTCTTTTGCATCTCATACTATTGTTGTTGTTGTCTTGTTGCAAAAGAATGAAGATAGGCACGAGCAGCCCATAACTTTCTTTAGCAAAGTTATGCAAGGTTCTGAACTGAATTATACCATCATGGAAAAACAAGCCTTCACTCTCTTGAAGGTTGTTAAAACATTTAGACCTTATATTCTGAGTTCAAAGATTGTTGCATATGTCCCACATACAATGGTGAAGGCCATCTTGACTCAGATTGACGCATCCAACAAGAGATGCAAGTTGGTCAACAAGTTGCAAGAGTACAACATGGATATTCAGACCACCAAATTAGTGAAAGGGATGGGTCTAGCCAAGCTTATCACTAAGACAAATTTGCATGTTGTTGAGGTAAACGTTGTTGTTAATATTGATGATTCTTTGAGTCCAATCAGCATCTCTCCATGGTATAAAAATATTGTTTATTACTTATAAAATCTGAATTGTCCCCCTAATTTGGATAAAAATCAAAGAACTCTTAAACTTGTTTCCCAAAAATACCTCTTGACTGAAAGTGGATTAGCATGGAAAAATATGGATGGGGTTCTCCTAAGATGCCTAGTAGAAAAACAAACTGTTGATTTAATTGAAGACTTTCACAGTGGAGTATGTGGTGGTCACTTTGCACCTAAAGTCACAGCTCATAAAATGTTGAGAGTTGGTTATTGGTGGCCATCATTATTCAAGGATGTTGCTCAGAAAGTCAGAAGATGCGAGAAATGTTAGCGCTTTGCTGAAAGGTTGAGAGCTTCCGGTTCTCTTCCCTTGCATCCTGTGACGATTGAAGGCCCATTTAAACAATGGTGAATGGATTTCATTGGGGAAATCACTGATTCGTCAAGCACTAGACATAGATGGATATTGGTTGCGACTGATTACTTTATGAAGTGGGTTGAAGCGGTCCCTACAAAGAAGGCTACACACCAAGTGGTTATAGACTTTTTGTTGAATCAAATTATTTGTAGATTTGGTGTGCCTATCAAGGTAATCGCTGATAATGCCATGAGTTTCAGAGCTAAACCTTTGGTGGCATTGTGCAAAGAATATGGGATTGAATTAACTTACACTTCCAATTACAACCCTCAGAGGAATGGGCGAGCAGAATCCAAAAATAAGAATTTGCTCAAAATCATTAGACGAACTTTGGAAGCAAGCAAGAAAAAGTGGGGTGAACAGCGGAAGTTTGCCTTGTTGGCTGATAGGATTACACCTAAGAGAGCTACAAGCAAAAGCCCTTTTGAGCTTGTCTATGGAGCTCAAGTTGTTTTGCCTATGAATTTGTAGTTACCAACCTATCAGTTTATGCAGAAGCTAGAAGAAGATGATGAAATCAACCACTATGAAAATAGAATAAACTAGATTGTTGAGCTTGATGAAACTAGAAGACAAGCTCATGAGAGACACCTCAAGTTCAAGGAAAGACTTAAAAGAATATTTGATAGAAAGGTTGTTCCAAGAACTTTTCAAGTAGGTGATCTGGTTTTACTTTGGGATAGTAGTCATGAAAAGAAAGGCAAGCATGGCAAATTTGATGCCTTGTGGATGGGCCCTTACTCCATTGACTGCAGAATTGGGGAACACACTTTCTTCTTGAGAGCCCTAGATGGCGAGATACTGGAGTTGCCAGTTAATGGCAGACATCTGAAACATTTTCTTCACTAAGTCCATGACTGTGTAAAGTATTGTACAATGTATAGTTTCGTTGTTTTGTTTCCCTTTTATGTTGGGCCTTTGTAGAATTCCTTTTGGTGTTTTTGTGTCGTGTGTTCGTTCTCAAACCCTCCTGATCTGTTTTTGTTGATATGCCTTTGTCCAATTCAATTTCCAGGAGTGTTTGCTGATAAATTGTTAATTTTTAACTCTGTGGCCCAATGGATTGGCACTTGGTCTTGTTTTCTAGGGTTCTTTACACACCCACATAGGGTGTACATCCCCAGACGAGAGCCAATATTAGTGCCCAAAATTGCACTGAGCAATTTGTGCCCTTTTCTGAAATATTGGTGCATGAATATCCCACTGTTGCCTCCTATTTGCAAGTGTTCACCCGAGTTTAAAAATCTAGCTTTTGCCTTGTGAAAACCCTGTATCATCCCGGTTCCAACTAATGCTTAATGTTTTCATATTTCAATAAAATTGCAGGGTCTATGATTAAAATCAAGCTGGGAAGATCAAATAATGCTAAGTATGATGTTTTCCAGCTTTGAAAAGGCTTTGAAATGGCAGAATTTCTAAGGTTAAAGTTTGCATTAGTGCAATTTGCAGTTGGGGTGAAAAGGTCTACAGAAATATATGGGAGAAAAAAAAATTGCAAAAAAGTCACAAGTTGACTTTTCAAATTCTTAAGTTTCCTTGGAAAATTCTTAAGTTTTTGTTAGAAAATTTTCAAGTTCAATTTTTCGGAAATTTTCCAAGTTGGGTTTTTTGCAAAATTGGGTTTTTTGCAAGTCGGACATTTTATTCGGAATCTTTGGTCGGACATTTTGTTCCGAGTTTTCCTTGCTTCAAAGGATTTGGCCATTGGACTTTTTATGTCGGAATTTTTGTTCGGACACTTTGTGCTCGGAGCCTTCAATTCAAGCCAATGTTCGCCACCCGTCAGTCAACATGCAGTCAAAGGAGAGATGGTCCAAAAGGGGAGCAGCGAAGTTTCAAAGGAAATCAGAGACCACATAAACATTCAAGAGGCCACATCAGTGTTTCTGTTCATTCCAAGATGTATGACATGTCCATGTGGAAGTTAAAAAATTTCAAAGCACAAGCTTTTAAATAAAGAGAGCCACGCTATTAATATAATACACGTGGAGGGTCAAACGGCAAGGCCAAGCTTTTAAAAAGTAAAATAATGCACTTAGGCATTATAAAGTTTGGCGGCAATCCTAAAGGGTCAAAGGCAAAATAGAAATGTGGAAGGCACGAGAAAGTTTGGCATTAAGGCAAAAAGGTAAAACAAAGCTAGGAATTGCCATTTTTAATACTTTGCTTGTTTGGAAGACCTCCTTGGAGGAAAAATATCTTGCAGGATTTATAAGTCCAAGGTGGGCCATTCCAAGCATATTTTCCAAAAAGTCGTGGATCCTTCTTTGCTTCTATCACAGCTGAAGTATTTCAATGCAATCATCACAAGGCAATGGACTTTCTTTGACGTGCACCAAAGGAAGAGTAGCTATCTAAAAGTTTTCAATTTTGCAAATTATTAACAGGAGAGCATGGCCAAGCAGTTACACATGAAGACAAGGAGTTTGTTTTGCTCACAAGGGAATATTCTCCCTCAAGCCCAAGTGCAACGCATTTCCAGCCAAAAAGATCAAGGGTTTGCTTAAAATCTTCACCAATGCAATGTTAGGCAGTTACCAGAATGATTTTCTTGCAAAACTGGTGCTTCCAGACGTGACAAAGGGCATCTTCCAGTTGAAGCATATTCCTGGAATATTTTGGGTGAAAGTTGTATAAAAACAGGGCTTATCCTCTTTTCAAAGGTTGTTGGTGGTTGTTCTTTCTAGGTCTTACGCTCCTCCAAATTTTGAGATCCTTGTGTGTCTTGTTTCTCTTGCTAAGGTGGTTGCAGTTGTACAACCATTAGCAAGCTCTAAGAGCATTGTATGTCTACCCTATTAAAAGAGCAAACTCACCATGATTTTTCCCATGGCAGCATTATGAAACATTGATGTATGTAAGATTTTCTTTCAAGATAATGGAAAATACTTGTGGTTTTTACTCTTTCCTATTGATGAAATGCAATAATATGTTTTACAAGTTCCACTGATTGGATATCTAGTTTTATGCTTATTATTGATTGTTATTTTGGGCATAGATCTAGGTTATAAACCCCTTTCTACAGTTTTATTTGGAAATATGTTGTTGAATACCTCTTAAGGGCACCCTGGGTTTATAGATTTAATAGGAAAAAGTATTTGAAATTCTAGTTGCAGTGTATGTTGTAGGGTTTTAGGAATCATTTGGGTATTTGCATTATATTGGCACCAATGGATGCAAATCACTCCTGGTAGTTTCCCTTAGCTTGTATTTCAGTTTTTCTACATCTTTGCAAATGAGTGATGTCATGTATTTTGAAAGATTTCCTGTTGTTTGAAAAACCACCAGCACACCACTCTTTTATATAACTACCAAACTCGTCCTACCCTATCCTACCCTGTAAATAATACAACCTGTTGCATATTTTGAGTGTTATTTGCCAACAAATGCTTAAATATTGCATATCTGAAATGTATCTATGTTTTGTGCTTTAAATCTCAACATTGCAATCTTCCATTTGTCCCTTTGTTGTTGAAAATTTCTTTAAAATGAAGGTTGCAATCATACTTACATCTGTCTTAAGTAGCTTGTGTCTGGCCTAGAGCATTTGCTCAATCTGTATGACAACTCTTACCGAGAGTGAGCAAATTTGGTTGTGTTCTGGTCAAATTTGTGTTTTTTGTGTGCCAATAATCCCCATGAAGATTGAACTGCAGTATCCCTCCATGTGAGCAAGCTACCCCTTAGGTCCTCTCACTTTGGTTCAGGCAAAGCTAGAAGTAACAGGGAGCTAACCATACCCTCTGTCAGTGTCTTCCAGTCATTGTCTGCGTTCAATCCATCCTAATGCTAAACCCTTCCCCGACTATAATGACATATATGTGGGTTTTTCATCTTGGTTTGTCATTTTCTCAAAGTGTGCAACGTTGAGTGCAAGAGGTGTACAACTGGGAACCAACAGATTCCACTAACAAGATAGATATTGCAAAGTGGCTTCTCAAAGGTTCCCCTACATAAGGATAGTCTGTGAGACACTCACCCATTGGGGCAAAAAGATAGGAGAGCCTCACCCGAGACCTCCGAAGACTTTATCCTTTGACTTGATCAATTTGTTGTTGGCCTTAGCATAAAGTCTTGATGTTTGAGCATGGCTAAATGTTGTTAGCTCACGAGTGAGCTATTGTGTGCCAGGCCTATGTGACTTTTCTCCATCACCTTAGGCCTGCACATCATACCCTTGGGGACTTCAAAGATAGTTCTTGGGATAGATTGACCTTGGTTCTTAAGACCAAGTTGGTGGGTCATGATCAGACCTTGGAGTGCTAAGTTGACCGAAGGTCAAGATGGACCTTTCAGAATTTAGTAACTACCTATTTTCACGTAAACCTAGCCTCACTACTCAAGTGGAATATGTCAGAGGGATGCTTGATGTTGCTATCACCGTGAGTGATAGATATGTGGATAGCGAGGGGAGATCTTCTTGAGTGACCATTCCACCCCTCTTACCTCCGTTGACTTTTACCTTGTGAATTAGTTTGAAGTAGAGTTAGGCTTAGTTTCCCTTTAGTCGAAAGGTTAGTCTTGGTTAGACCCTAGAGGGCTATGAAGACCATGGGGGCATGTGTGGTCCATGCAAGGGACCATAAGCCTCATCACGTTTCGTATGGGTTTCCATTATGCAACCTATCAGAGTACGTTGGAGTGCTACACAATATTGTAATCACCTTGTGTGATCGGACTAGTGATACCACAAACAAGGCCTTGTTGAGGAACCTTCTATGAATCATGTAGTTTTCACCTATTCTCGTGAAGAGTGATGCTTGTCTCCTTTTAGTAGTGAGTGATACCTTGTTGGTAACCTCGAGATAGAGTGAGTATTTCATTGGGCTTAGGCGTCGATGATGGTTGGAGAGTAATATGCGGGCCTTGTGTAGCATTTAACACCGATCAGGTGTGGTCATCGACTTTATTATGTCATGGCTATGTTAGAGTGGTCTTATTGCCTCTAGCAGCATTTTTGCTTGTTAACCAAGGTTTACGGATCAAGTTTGGGTGTTGATATCCGAGCAAGTTTGGTCATCAACCCATTGAGGTTATGACCCCTTCCTTGGGATACTTTATATTGTAAGCACCCTTTGATTGAACCAATGGTGCTTCAAAGAAGACCTCTATGGTAGAGAACTTTGTGAGGAACATGTTGTTCCTCGTTACTCAGTAGGTTGAGTTTGAATTCCTATTTGTGGAATATCTTGCCTTGATTGATGTATCCAACATATAAGGAGTTCCCTTGAACTTGGTTAGGCTCATACTCGTCTCCTAGTAGAGGGGCATTATGCCATGGCAGTGATACCCAGTAGAGTGGGATTCCTATGAATTGCGATGGCATTGATGATAGGGCAATTTCTTGTGAAGCTAGAAATAGCCTGAACCCTTGAGGGGGTCTGCCCTCTTTTTCACTTAAACGTGATTATGATAGAGGTGTGCTATTACCCTTATAGCATGTTTTTCTTGTGGCCTAGAGCATACGAAAATTGTTTGGATTGTGACATACAAGCTTTTGTGGTCATCAAGCTTTTTAGAGGCAACCCATTCCTTTGTGTCGACCATTGCTTCCTATAGCTAGTATGTGTTGCAATAATGCATGCAAATTCTTGTGGCATGCAATACCTACTTAGATGTTCATGTTGCTTCTTAGGGCTTGCAGTGCCTCATTTTTAGAACCATACCACACTTAAGCTCCCTACTCCCCTTTGGTGGCTTTCTAAATCCACATTGTTTCGTACCATTGTTTTTGGAAATTGTGAATTTCCCTTGATTTTTCAAACTCTGAAAATCTTTTAGTTATTGTTTGGGACTTTTTAATTGATTAGGAATCACCTTTTTCTGGATTTCCTTCTTAAATTGGATTTCAAGGTTGCTTAGCATTTAATTAATTCAATCTTTTATTGTCATGTCCCCCTTTTGGACATGAAACGATTGAAAGCCCTTAGCCTCACTTGTTTCTCAAGGGCTAAGGAAAAAAAGAAAAAAAGAAAGGCAAATAAGTGATTTTGAATGAATACATGTAAAAGGTACTTTATGTTATAAGAGCCACTTAAGTTGGGGCCCTTTAAGAGTCAGGGGCGTCACTTGACTAAAGCAAGAGTTTTAAAAAGCAATCTTCCTTATGATTTGAATATATGTTTCCCTCTCTTTTGGGCGTGCCCCTTGAGGGGAGTTGTATAAAAGCAAATGAAGATTTCATTTGGAGGTATGCTACTTTTGGATATTGATTTATGAGACTAGGCACGAAAAGCTTAACTCAAGGCTTTGGAGACAAAAACCTTCAAGGTTCTAAGGGAATTAGGAAAAAAATCCTCTAATTCTGATTAGGGTAGCATCATTTCAAAGGCTACATTTAAGCTTAACATTCAGAAAATTCAAAAATTACTCCAATTAAAGAGTGAAGACTCACCCCCACGAGTAGCGATTGGGTTTGGTGGTGTAGCGACTTGGTTGGGAGGTCAACACCAAGGGTCGTGGAGCTGTTTTGAGGGCAGCGAACAAGTGGAAGTGTTGAAGACCCCTAAATTGGGTTGCGCTACAGGGATAGGGTTTGAAGACCCCAAAAAAATAGGGTTGCATAAGGACTTGAATTTTATTTGTATTTTCTGCCCTAGGGCGACTTGTTTAGGAGTGGTTTTAAGGTCAATTGGGACCTTGTTGATATTCAAAAAAAATATAAATACTTTTAATAATTTATTCTATTATTTTTGCCTTGTTTTGGCATCACATTTGGTCATCAAAGGTATTTATTACAATGCTGTATTTCTGGAATATTTTGGCTATTTTTAAATGCTTGATGAAGTGGAATTGCACTGAAATAACAAGCTGGAATTTACTGTTTAAGTTTTCCAACATTGGCGCCTAAAGTTTGCAACTTTGTGTGTGTTTTTTGAAGCATCTTCCACAGATAAGGTTTGCTGAAATTTGAAGCAGAATTTTCAGATTTGCAAGGGTTTCTTTGAAAGCCATATTATTCCTCAATTATCCCAATTTGGGGACATTACAGTTGTATCAGAGCCAAATTCTTGGCCAGCTGTGGGGTTTGAGGATTTCATGTCAAACAGTGACATGGAAGATATGGACAATACAAGGTTTGAGAAATCCTCTCAAGCTCATGAAAGGAAGGAACAACCTTCCATTCGGATAGATTTGATGGAGATTTATGAGGAGTGTATGACATATCCACCCCCTTTCAGAAAGGAGATGGACCTCAAGGATTTTGTATCATAGAAAAGAGGTAAAGGTAGTACTCGGGTTAGACGGGAGTTGATGCTTTGAGGAAGACTGTTCTTCCCACATTCGATGGTTCTACAAACATTTCAGCTAGAGCATGAATTGATAAATTGGGTACATACTTGGCACTTCGTCCCATGGAAGTAGAGGAGGCCCTAAGATTCATCACAGCACTTTTAGAAGGAGCTGCCCATGATTTGTGGCACCAAGGGTTGATAACCCAAAGGCATCACCTCATAGACATCTATGAGGAATTCAACAGGAGCCTCATTGGAAAGTTTGATGAGATTAGTTCAAAACCTCACTTTGAAGAAAAATCAAACACCTTGGGGCAGCCAAGTAGTGAAATTTCTGAGTGGGGCAGCAAGAAGTTGTTCAACAACTTCATGAGCAATCAAAAAACAAGATAAAGAGGAAGGTAAGGAAGAAGAAAAATCCATTTTGCATATTGAAGAAGCAAAATCAGATTTTGTATAGGTAAACAATTGGGTTATCTTCTTAATGAGTTCTTGCTATTTTCTCCTCGTGCTTGGGTTTTTCAATATTTTGATTGTAAAACTTGTGCTAACAATAAGGTGCAGTTGAAGGGCACTCAATGGAGAAGAAAATTCTTCCAAGTGAATCCTAGGGATAAGCATGACAAGCCTCCAACATGGATGTGGGATCCAGGTGAGCTTTACAAGATACTTTTATCATTATGTTATGTTGTGAAACAAAGGATAAAGTTTGGACCATCATGGAAAGAGGTATAAGCAAGAAACATCATGATCCAAAGATCAAAGGAAGAATTGTAAGTAGCATATTAACTGTTGTTTTCCCCCTTTTTCAGTTTGTTTTCCATCAAGTTTCTTGTTGCCATGGTGAGTATTGGCCCTCCAGAAGGTGTGTCTCTTACACCTCAACACCATGGGAGTGGTTCACACATGTATGAGTGGATTTCCAGCCACTATAAGGGAAAGAATAGAGGGGAAAAGTTGTTACAGCCTTGTCAAGAGCAACATAAACTTATCTTTTGACTTTCGAAAATGGGGGAGTTGCAAGGAAGAATCAAGGCATCAAGAAATGATGCACTTCATGATCTTAGAGCTTGACAAGGGAATTAAAAGCATGTTGTTAGACACCATGGTTTTTATTAATTTATTTGTTCCATGTGTAGGAGCATTAGGGAGATCAATTGCAATAGCCAAGGGCAATGCAAGGAATGTGGTGATTTCCAAACAAGGGCAGCCGATTGAAGTGGCAAACCAGTTGGGAGAGCAAGAGGATGTGGCAAGCGCTAAGGAAATTGAACAAGTGATTGATGAGCTCCTTAGGCTCCAAGAAGACTTTGATTTGGGGTACTTTCCAAAAAAATAAAAAGTTACAAAGATAGAAATTGAGCATTGTTTGGACAATCCATTGTTTGAAATGGATAAGGAGGTAGATCAAGGTTCTGAATTGTTGTGGGATGCAAGTGTGATTTTTAGGACCTAGCAAGAGGCTGTAAATTTTGATCATGGGCAGCCAATGACTTCAAAGGAAATTCGGCCTTTTACTAAATCAGTAAGTATGACTAAATCCGAATTTTCTTGTGCATTGGAGGTGACATCCAAAACTATGGAAAGAGTCTTTCCCAAGAAGAAAAGGATAAGAGCAGCAAAGAACCAGGTCTTCCCTAAGCTAGAATAGCTCTCGAGGTATGAAAAGCACTATTTGTTTCCATGTGTATTGAGCCCAATGTTTGCTGAAACTAATAATTTGAGTCATGGGATCAAGGACGTGGATAATCAAGTTATAGAAAAGAGGACTGAAATCATGATAAAAGATAGGGCAAATTCACATTCAGGAAATTCTGAGTTGATTTTGCAAACTCCGAAGGTAACATACTCAGAAAAAGCAAGAAAAAAATGTACAATACAGCCCATGGTAAGTTTTAGAAATGCTTATGCAAAGTCTGAATTTTCTTACTCAGAAATTTCTGAATTGGTAGGAAGATTCCAGCCACCTATTGAGGCCATAAAGATCGATTTGTTGGGCAAACTACAACTCTCATTGGGCAAGGAAAGTGCATCAATCAGTTTTGAATTTCATCCCTCAGAAAAATCAGATCTTGGAACACTATTGCAACCACTTCACATGGGTAAGAAATATGAAACTTTACAGCTGTTATCAAATTCAGAAGGTGTCTATGTTTGGGGACACAACTTGCATGAAAGGAGGGTGAAGGATGAAGGTATGATGCAACACTATTTTGTTTATCATAATGAATTCTTTGTAGATTCACATTTGGTTCCACATATGCATGAGAGTGTGGAAGAGGAGCACCCAATGATGATACGTGTGGCACATATGAAGAGAATCATTCAAGAGGTTTGGCAAGATGTAGAAAGTGGTTTCCAAGGCATGTCCTCCAAGAATTCTTTTGTTCTCTTGTTACAAGCTTGGATGAGTCTACTATGGCTTGTAGGAGCTACCAAATATTTGTTGAAAAGTAGCCACATTAGTATGCGCACAATGAATGAAGATCACATAGATTTTTCCATTTGGGGCGGCAAGGTATCACTTTCCAAATGTTTTTCTTTTGGCAGCTCTAGCTCTTTTTGTATGATGTTTGTGTTCATATTGGCATCCTCGAAGTATGTGGATATGGAGAGCACATGGGAGGTCAACTTCGTAGTGAACTGGTTGACTTTCGGGGCTAATTGCATGGCTGTACATCACATATACAGCCTACATATCAGAAAGTACAAGGTTGTTGGGATGATCCTCTTCTTGATGGAGGGTCAAGCGAGTTTAGGGGCCAAGGATTGGAAGACAGCAGTTATGAGGAAGTTTCCAGCCCTTATAGAGCTTGAAATGACCAACTTGGAAGATGGTTTGGAGAAGGTTAATAGCTGTCATTGGTTCCACATGGAAAGCTACAGCCAGGGCAGCCATTGACGTGAAAAAAGAATGAGGTTGGTGACTTATTTTGAGGATGACTACAGCGAGTACATACCAAACAATAACAGGCACAGTAGCAAGGAGAGTTTAAAGATGGGTTTCCTTCCTTGGGAAACAATTACAGGTGGACATTGTGTTATAAGGAGTGTTGGGACACCTCCTTGGATCTTGCAATTGCTTGAGGACAAGCAATTATGGGTGGGGAGAATTGTCATATCCCCCTTTTGAACATGAAACGATTGAAGGCCCTTAGCCTCACTTGTTTCTCAAGGGCTAAGGAAAAAGAGAAAAAAAGAAAGGAAAATAAGTGATTTTGAATGAATACATGTAAAAGGTACTTTATGTTATAAGAGCCACTTAAGTTGGGGCCCTTTAAGGGTCATGGGCATCACTTGACTAAACTAAGAGTTTTAAAAAGCAATCTTCCTTATGATTTGAATATATATTTCTCTCCCTTTTGGGAATGCCCCTTGAGGGGAGTTGTATAAAAGCAAAGGAAGGTTTCATTTCGACGTATGCTACTTTTAGATATTGATTTATGAGACTAAGCACGAAAAGCTTAGCTCAAGGATTTGGAGACAAAAACCTTCAAGGTTTTAAGGGAATTAGGGACGAAATCCTCTAATTCTGATTAGGCAAGCATCATTTCAAAGGCTACATTTGGGCTTAACATTCAAAAAATTCAAAAATTACTCCAATTGAAGAGTGAAGACTCACCCCCAAGGATAGCGATTGGGTTTAGTGGTGTAGCGACTTGGTTGGGAGGTCAACACCAAAGGTTATGGAGCTGTTTTGAGGGCAGCAAACAGGTGGAAGTGTGGAAGACCCCTAAATTGGGCTGCACTACAGGTATAGGGTTTGAAGACCCCAAAAAAATAGGGCTGTGTAAGGACTTGAATTTTATTTGTATTTTCTGCTCTAGAGCAACTTGCTTAGGAGTGGTTTTAAAGTCAATTGGGACCTTGTTGATATTCAGAAAAATTATAAATACTTTTAATAATTTATTCTACTATTTTTGCCTTGTTTTGGCATCACATTTGGTCATCAAAGGTATTTATTGCAGTGCTATATTTTTGAAATATTTTGGCTATTTTTATATGCTTGATGAAGTGGAATTGGACTGAAATAACAAGCTGGAATTTACTGTTTAAGTTTTCCAACATTGGCACCTAAGGTTTGCAACTTTGTGTGTGTGTTTTGAAGCATCTTCCACAGTTAGAGTTTGCTAGAATGTGAAACATAATTTTCAGATTTGCAAGGGTTTGTTTGAAAGCCATATTATTCCTCAATTATCCCAATTTGGGGACATTACATTTATTGAAATTTTTGAGCTCCTACTTCATATTTGCTTGTCTTCAATTTTGATTGGATTGGGTTGTTTAGCCATTTTTCACCTTCATTATTCTTTTGGATTCAATTGCACTGTTAGCTTTTTTCATTGTTCTCCTTTTGGGATTGAGCTAGGTTGTTTAGCCAATTATAACTTTACTCCTTATTTGGATTTGCAAATTGCCGCTCAGTTAAGCATGTCATTTTGACGAGACATTATGTGTTATCTTTTGCCTTGTGCCAGTGTGGGAGTTGTAGTTGAGAAGTATTTTGTTAGTCTAAGATTATGGGGAAAGCTTAAGACATGTCACGAACTTGTTGAACAAGTTGGGAAGCTTCTTGTCTCATTTGTTTTCGTCTCAAAAGGCTATAAGGATGATGTGAACCTTAGAATTGTTTGTATGTTTTTGATAGCATGCGATTCCCTCCTAACTCTAGGGAGTGATGGAGGTTGGTTCTGTCATGCTATCGGATGCACTTTGGTTTGGACTCTTGGTTATGGTTCTTGAAAATTGAGATAGATGGATCTTATGAGTAGTTATTGTTTGATTAGGGTTTGGGCATCAGGACTAACATCCAAAGTCCTTATGGATTTCTTGATTAGGGTATGGGCATCAAGGCTAATGCCTTAAGTCCTCATAATTGATTGTTTGATTAGGGCTTGGGCAGTGGGACTAACGTCCAAAGTCCTAATTGATTGTTTGATTAGGGTTTGGGCAGTGGGACTAACGTCCAAAGTCCTAATTGATTGTTTGATTAGGGTTTGGGCATTGAGACTAGATTCTAAAGTTTTGATGGATTCTTTGATTAGGGTTTGAGAATTGGGACTATTGTCCAAAGTCTTCTTAAGGAATTGTTTGATTAGGGTTTGGGCATGTAATGTCCCCATTTCCACATCATTTATGAGTAGGTATCGAAGACCTTTAGTCAACTTTCTCCATAGACTAAAGGATTCTTTTTGGGGTTTTTGTTTTATTAATTAATTATAATTGTCTGAATAGTGATTTTAATCATTTGCTCATATAAAGCAATTTTAGTTGATTAATAAAATATTCTTTAAAAGTGGTTTTTACCACTATGGTATTTAAAAGAAATAATTATTGGGTTATTGCCTAAAAACAATTTTAATTACTATTTATTATTTAGGCAATTAATTTAATATTATTATTTGTAAAAAAATGAATGTCAACTTGAAAGTGATCAAAGGAAAAGAGATGTTCTAAAAGTCGGCAAAGAGAGTTAAAAGGAGTATTTGACCCCCCCAAGGTGGTTTGCCCCGCTTTGGAGGGTACAAGTATATGGTCAAAATCTCAATTGAAGGATATGTTGAATTTGATATTGTGATTCTTCATGCTTGAAGAAATATTGAGATGAATGCCCAATAATTGTTTTGCAGGTTTTGGAGCTAAATTATAGACAAAAATGTGTCTTTTGGCGCCACCTTTGCTAAGGTGGATTTGGTACTTGCCCTAGAGTGGAGCGACTTGCTTTGTGTGATCTTTGAGAGGGTTTTGTGGACAATTTGATATCCGATTGATCAAATTTCATTGCTGAAATTTATTGATGAATATCGTTGAAGTATGACATTGACTTTCTATGTGATGTGGCAACGGTTCTAAGGGCAATTTGAGTGAATAAATAAATAATAATTTCTAAATTATTTATTTATTTTATTGGACAAGTTTTATGAAGGTTTGACTTCACAAATTGTTGATTTGAGGCTAATAATTATTGTTTGATTTTTCTCAAGTGTGGCGACTTGATTGCGTATGAATGGATGATGATTGAAGGGGTCTAAAACCCTAGTTGAAAAATAACAATTAATTCTGAATTTTTGTTTGCAGATTTGACCTAGGGCAACTTGGTTGGAAGGTGTTTGACAACCTTGAGTGCCCTAGAAGGGCACTAAAATTGTTTGGCTATTTTTGGTATTTTATTCATGATTTTTGCAAAGGTTTGAGTGCAATTTGGTGAATATTCAACTGTTGTTTTTAATGCATAAAATTAGATATTTTTCAGCAAGGTTAAATAAAAAATTCATCTACATTCAAAGGGTAAAAAGGTACAATATTTCTAATTTTAGTTTGTAGCTCATATTGGATCATATTGAGGTGATATTTGATCAATTGCCGAAACTTACCTATTTATTTATTTCACATTGGCGCCTAAGGTTTGAATGCAATTTGCATGTTTTTGGAGCATCTACTTGAGCTAAGATTTGTTGATTTTGCTAATTTCAGAATTCAAAAATTTGGGTTTGTTGGTTTGATAGAAGATATCCGGAAATCCACTTTCATGAGTTGGCACAACTCAAACAAAATCATGATGTTGAAAGGTATGTTGCTGATTTTCAAAAGGTTTCAGTCATGGTACCAGATGTTAGTGAGAGGAGGTTGGTTGTTTTATTTGTTGAGGGTTTGATTGAGTCTTTGAGAGGTTTGGTTAAGGCTTTTAACCCTCTTTCTTTGCAAGAAATTAATCCTAAAGCTTTGGATCTAGAATGTTCAACATACAGGGGCAATGAATGGCCAAAAGAGCAGCTAAGGGCAGTCACTTATTCGCTGCCCAAAGGGGTAAATACGGGGCAGCCAAGGTCTGATTTTAGTGGGCAGCCAAGGACATCACCCAATGAGCAACAAAAGAAGCCTTTTTCACCTTATGTTCCACCACGTAGATCGTTGCCCTATAGCAAGAGATGAATTATGAAGGAAAGGTTTGTGTTTCACTTGCAAGGATCCTTGGACTAAAGGCCACCGTTGCATGGGCAAGGGACATGTCCACTACATTGAGGTAATTGATGATGATTCAGATTTTGATATTGTTGATACTAATGTTGAGCAAAATGAAAATGTTAATGATGAGCATGTGTATGAGGACACACAAGACTTGGGTAGCACACTTGCTTCTCTTTTAGAAGCTCCCAGGTATCATGCTTTCAGAGTAAAAGGCACATTGAGGGGACAAAGAGTAACTACATTGATTGATAGTGGAACCACACATAACTTCATTGATGGAGGCTTGGTGAAGAAGATGGCATTGAAAACCATAGATTGCAAGGGTTTCAACGTGACTATCGCAGATGGGTTCACCATTTCTTGTTCCAAGAAGTTGCCACAACTTCAACTCACTCTTGGGAAGCACAAGGTGATTGATGTATTTTTATGTTGTTGACATTGGGGACATTGATATTGTTTTGGGTGTTCAATGGTTGCATTCTTTAGGTGAATTCACTCAAAACTATAAAACTATGGAGCTGAAATTCTTCAAAGAGGGCAAGGAAGTGGTCCTCAAGGGTCTAGCAAATGGTGCTCCACAAGAGGTATCTATGCAAAGGATGGAAAGGGCTTTTAGGAGAGGTCAAATTGCCTGGGCAGCAAGCTGCCTTATCATAGTAAATTCAGAAAAAAGAAAACAGCAGCCCCCTCATGGTGAGTTACAAGCTATTTTAGACAAGCATGTTCATGTCTTTGATGATTTATCTTATGGTTTGCCACTAGATAAGAGGTTTTGGGCATAACATTGAGCTAAAAGTGGGTGCCAAACCAGTTATTGTCACTCCATACCGTCATCCAAGGGCATTCAAGCAGGAAATTGAAAAGACCATCAAAGAGTTGATATGGGACACATAAGGCCTAGCTCAAGCCCTTTTGCTTCTTCAGTTGTTCTAGTGAAAAAAAAGGATGGCACTATGAGGATGTGCATTGATTCTAAGTTGTTGAATAAGAAGACCATCAAGAATAGGTATCCAATACCTAGGATTGATGAATTGATGGATGAGTTACATGGTGCCACCTATTTTTCCAAGATTGATTTGAGATCCGGTTATCACCAAATCAAGGTAAAAGAAGAGGATGTTCATAAAACTGCTTTTAGATGTCATTTTGGGCATTTTGAGTTTTTCGTTGTCTTTTGGATTGACTAATGCCCTAGCTACTTTTCAGTCATGTATGAACAATATGTTTGGCAAATATCTAAGAAAATTTGTGCTAGTTTTCTTTGATGATATTCTTGTGTGTAGCCAAACTTTGGAGGAGCACTTGAGACACTTGGATTTGGTTTGGGCACTTTGGGGCAGCATTCTTTCTTTGCAAAGAAATCCAAGTGTGAGTTTGGATTAACAGAGATTTTATATTTGAGACATATTATCAATGCACAAGGTGTGCAAGTGGATTAAAAAAAAATTGCAGCTATCATGGATTGGCCTATTCCCTCTACACTCACTCAATTAAGAGGTTTTTGTGGTCTTTGTAGTTACTATAGGAGATTTGTGAGAGGTTTCTCACAACTTGCTGCCCCCTGGACTGATTTGACTAAGAAAGGGGCTTTCAAATGGTCCAAAACAACCCAACTAGCATTCGAAAAGCTCAAGGAGGTAATGTGCTCTTGTCCTATTCTTGCTATTCCAGATTTCTCTGCTCCTTTTGTCGTTGAGTGTGATGCTTCGAGTGAAGGGATTGGGGCTATCGTAGTGCAAAATAAACATCCTATTGCTTTTGAGAGTAAAAAACTCAATGATTCAGAGAAAGCTTATGCAATCTATGACAAGGAGATGTTAGCGATTATGCATGCTTTGAATAAGTTTAGACAATATTTGGTTTTTAGCAGATTCATTGTTAAATCAGATCACAATAGTTTGAGGTTCTTCCTCAATCAAAAGGAATTGAATGACGAGCAACAAAAGTGGGTAGGCAAGGTGCAAGCTAGTGATTTTGATATTGAATATGTGAAAGGTAAAAACAATGTGGTAAAAGCCTTGTTCAGAATTGCTTGTGGGCAAGCAATTATGGGAAGGAAGGACTGCAATATCCTCATTTTCACATCATTTATGAACAGGTATTGAAGACTAGTCTACTTTCCCCATAGACTAAAAGATTCCTTTTGAAGTTTTTATTTTATTAATTAATTATAATTCCCTGAATAGTGATTTTAATCATTTGCTCATACAAGACAATTTTAGTTGATTGATAGAATATTCTTTAAAAGTGGTTTTTGCCACTATGGTATTTAAAAAAAATTATTATTGGATTATTGCTTAAAAGTAATTTTAATTACTATTTATTATTTAGGCAATTAATTTAATATTATTATTTGTAAAAAAAGGAATGTCGGATTAAAAGTGATCAAAGGAAAAGAGAAGATGTTCTAAAAGTCGGCAAGAAGAGTTAAAAGAAGTATTTAACCCCCCCAAGGTGGTTCGCTCCCCTTTGGAGGGTACAAATACATGATGAAGATCTCAATTGAACGATATGTTGAATTTGATATCGTGATTCTTCATGCTTGAAGAAATATTGGGATGCATGCCCAATAATTGTTTTGCAGGTTTTGGAGTTAAATTATCGACAAAAATGTGTCTTTTGATGCCACCTTTGCTAAGGTGGATTTGGTACTTGCCGTACAGTGGGGTGACTTGCTTTGTGTGATCTTTGAGAGGGTTTTGTGGACAATTTGATGTCCGATTGATCGATTTTCATTGTTGAAGTTTATTGATGAAAAATGTTGAAGTATGGCATTGATTTTCTATGTAATGTGGCAAGGGTTCTAAGGACAATTTGAGTGAATAAATAAATAATAATTTCTGAATTATTTATTTATTTTATTGCGCAAGTTTTATGAGGGTTTGACTTCACAAATTGTTGATTTGAGGCTAATAATTATTGTTTGATTTTTTCCAAGTGTGGTGACTATCGGGCATGAGTGGATGATGATTTAAGAGGTCTAAAACCCTAGTTGGAAGATAACAATTAATTTTGAAGTTTTGTTTGCAGATTTGACCTAGGGTGACTTAGTTTGGAAAGGTGTTTGACCACCTTGAGTGCCCTAGAAGGGCACTAAAATTGTTTGGCTATTTTTAGTATTTTATTCATGATTTTTGCAATGGTTTGAGTGAGATTTGGTGAATATTCAACTAATGTTTTTTATGCATAAAAATAGATATTTTTCAGCAAAGTTAAATCAGAAATTCATCTACATTCAAAGGGTAAAAAGTACAATATTTTTATTTTCAGTTTGTGGCTCATATTGGATCATATTGAGGTGATATTTGATCAAAGTAATTGCTGAAAATTACCTATTTATTTATTACACATTGGCGCCTAGGGTTTGAATGCAATTTGCATGTTTTTGGAGCATCTACTTGAGCTAGGGTTTGTTGATTTTGCTAATTTCAGAATTCAAAAATTTATGGATTTTAGGGAAAACCTTTATTTAGCTCTTTGACCCAAAAAGGGGACATTACAGGGCATCGAGACTCACATCCTAAGTCCTAATAGAATCTTTGATTAGAGTTTGGGCATTGGTACTAACATCCAAAGTCATCCTAATGGATTCTAGAAATAGGGTTTGGGCAAAAGTGAGATAATAATCCCAAGTCCTATTGTACCTAAGTGAAGGATTAGGGAAACAATGATAATGCAAATTCTCAAAGTCCTTTCATGTCATTGATTGGAGAGCAAAATTTTTTTTCCATTTGGGTGATTCATGAATCTCTTTAGATTTCAAATGATCTCTAATTGTTACCCTTGTGGGTTCCATGTGCTTAGAATATTTTATTCATTATTAGTATGGAATCTAATAGTACGAATGGGACAAGAAGGAAATTAAAATGCTCTTGGTCCTCTAAGACTAATTTAAAAAGTACCTTTTATTTCGACATGACAATTGGCATCTTGTTATACATGTTCTTGCCATTAAGTGGTGATCAACTGGAACTTACTCGTTCATATTTCATATGTTCTCATATCTTGGTAATCAAAGAAAATTAACTAGACTTAAAATTATGCCTTGGAGCATGACTCACCCAATGGTACAATTGATCTGCATTCAGCCTTGGATTCTTTGGTACATTACTTATTGCACTATGTAATCTGTTAGTTGAGATATGAGAGCATAGGCTTAGAAAGACTACTGAGTTGAGTCAACAGGTTTTCTAGAGATTGTTATAACATCATTGCATCTATATTCCAACCATTTCAATGACTTCTAGGGAGAAGTCTAATAAGGGGAGGGGAATGTAAGGCCCAATATCTACCTTTCCTATTTATTTCCATTTGCTCTATTTTTACACAAATATCACGTTGTTTAAGAATATGCATACTTAGATATTTGGAATTGATTCATATGATATGTTGAGGTAATAAAATTCTTGTGATGCTTCCATACACATGTCTTGTACAATTATGTGTAGTGCTTGTGATCTATTCAAGTTCTGTTGTTTCGGCTATCATAGGGTAGAGCAATTTGATGTGCACAATATATATGTAGGATTACAAGTGGCCAAGTGAGGGATTTTGGACTACATTGATCATGGATTTTACCATTCACTAGATGCATAGTGTCCTTCGTTGACACCTAACTTAATTTCTTTCCATAAACATGTTCTAGTTGTTAGTTTTAAATTTTGACAATTTTAGGCCAACTAACGCTATCCACACCCTCTTTTTACCCATGCCTTTGAAGTTTCTTGAACTACCTGGAAGTCGAAAGGATGAAAAGAAAGTCAACATAATTTTACCACATGCAAATTTTAGAATGGATTGAGAAAGCCAACTTTGGAGATTTGTATAAAGTGCATTTTAGATAGTTTGATTTAAAATTAGAGCCTTTTGACCAAAAGAGAAGCATAGGAGTAATTTTCAAAGTCCTAATAGACTTTTAGGACAGCGTACGTCAGTATTAATGGCATTGGAAGGGGGAAGCATTTATTGAGTGTGGAAGAGCCATGCTTGTCCTCATGCCTTGTAAGAAAGAGCATGGGCCTTGTAAGAGGAGTAAATGTTATAGAAAGAAGACTTTTAAAAATAAGCAAAGGAATGGAAAGGGACAAGTGTCACCTTCCCATTGGCCAAGGATTATGTATAAGTAAATAGGAATCCATCTTTGTACACAACATTGTTCCATTTTGAAAATGGATTTGGGGCTCAAGTTTGGAGAGACTAGGAAGAAACCTTGGGACATGGATGCAAGTTGGAAGCTAAACCTTAAGAGGAAGCGATGTTACTTCCAAATGAAAAACCTGGGATATAAAGTTTGTACACCTCCAAGTTTAATGAATTTCTTTTTAAAAAAACCTCTTGTTACACTCCTCCAAATATTGCAAGCTTCTTATGGATTGGCAAGGCCTTTGGCTTGCAATCCTCTACTTGTTTTGTACAGGTTTTGGGTCTAAGGCCACTTCTTTTTGTGGACCCTCTTACGGGTGTTTGGGAAGGTTTTTCTCCCACTTTATTTGTTGTTTTCACTGTCATATTTGAGTGTTTAAAATGCAGATTTATGCTGCCCACATGGGCTTAAATTGTAGTGGTAGGATGGACAACGGGCAAGTGATTGTCCCCAAGCCATCCTTCTCTCATTCCTTGGATGTTAGTAGTGAAAGCTCATTCAAGTGGGTCCCATATCATTCCTAAAGTTTTTTGGAGTATATTCCATTGAGAATACTTAGTTTCTTGTGTTTGGGATGCACGTATTTTTGGCACAAGCATAAGAAGTGTTTCCTAGCTCATAGAAAGAGGTACTAAACTAAAGGTGCTTCCTAGTTTACCCTTCCCTTTAAGAATGAACCCAATCCTCCATCATAACTTAGAAAACTTGTATGGTAATCTACATGACCAGTGATAGGAGTCTTTAGCTTGGGGCTGCTTATGGCAGTCACCTAATAATAACAATAGGAGGGGATGCGAGCCCCTCCTTGTGGATGTATATGTGGAGTTAGCAAAGTCTTTTGGAGCTTGCACTTGCTTGGAATAAAATTGTAATATTTATCTTGAGCTATTTACAAGTCTTATAACACTAATAAAATTATTTTGAAGCCTTCTAAAATATAGTATTTATGTTAAATATTGAAAGAAAAGTTGTAATATGTATTCAGTTCAAGTGTAAAAAAAATCTCTCATGTAACCCTCTTTAAGGCAGGTTGAAATGAATTATTCAATGAAAATAAATGCTTTATTTGTGCAAATTAAAGTGTACTTATTTTCTTAGCATCTCCAAATACATATTCTATTATGCGGAATAAAAGACTAGTTGGTAGTTTGCTTTGAAAGTGAGTGAAATCAATTGGAGAGCTTAAGGCCTTAAAGAGGCTACTCAGGGTTTCTAATTTTTATGCATGTAAAATACCACCTAAATCTCCTTGATATAATTTATTTGGAATTTAGACTCTTCCACAAATTCGTAGAATGAATTTTGGAGCTACGAAACAAAATATATGAATTTTTGAAGTTAAACTTGCAATGTGGTTCTAATCCCTTAATAAAAATAGCCATTTTTAAGCAATTTATTTACACATTTAACAAAGCACAAATCTGCCGAACAATTTTAGAAAAAAAAATAGACTTTCCTAAGTCTATGGGCTTTTGTTTGAGAATTTTTGGAATAGTGGGGTGCCCATTATGAATTTTTGAAAATCATTTCTTGGTAGGTTGTTTTTACCACAGGGCCTTAGCTTGTAGGGTAAGCACCCTTTCTTGTAGGGCAGGCCTACAGGGGCTAGCGGTTGGTCCACCATATGACCGTGGCCTGGCCAAATTTAAACCAAAAAAATGCAAAAAACAACAAACAGGCAGTCTTGTCTATGAGTTTCAGCTATGCAAGTGATAGGTCAGCGCCAATCCTTTCCTTTTAGATAGGTGGTTAAAGGTATTGTTGTTAAATAACAGTATATGCTTTAACTGTGACGCCTTCTACAGGTAGCCACAGACATTTCAACTATAGTTTGGCAGTTTCATTGTATAACCATGGATGTATATATAACCCACAAGTTTTTATAGTAGCCTATAATTTTATTATTATTTTATTTCATAAAGTTAGCTTTTTATTTTTTTTGTAATTATATCCTATATTTTAAATTTTATGCTATAGCCCATGGATGTATATATACCACACAAGTTTTTATATTCGCCTGTGATTTTTCTATTATTTTATTTCATAAAGTTAGTTTTATTTTTATTTTTGTAATTATAGCTTGTATTTTAAATTTTATGCCATGGCCCTTGGATTTTTTCAGACTATTTCAGGGCATGTAGTGGCCGAGGGGCAGGGTGACCCTAAAGGGTCTCCCCCCTACTTTTTTGTCCCCTTCCGCACCATATAATTTTTTAAGCATAATTATGAAAACAAAAACCATAAATTATCTAGACTTGAGTAACTGACCCTAGACTTTATTTGGACGGTTGTGGGCACGTAGTAGCCTGGGGTCAAGATGGCCCTTTAAGGAACCCCCCAATTTTCCGCCTTCTTCAGCATGGAATAAAAATATTTGACTTAACTCTGTAATTAAATACCTAGTTTTGGAATCCCTTGCATGGCCATTAATGGTCGTCAGGAGCTTGAAGCTCCATTCACCTTTTTGCTTCCTGTAGGAGTTTGGAACCTCATTGAGGCTTTCCATGAAGACTAAGATTAGAAACATAGGCTTAGGAAAAGAAGCCAAACTGAAACTTAGTTTATTACCTTTGTGGATTTTGAGCTTCAGGCAGCCATTAATGGTTGTCAGAGGTCCTAGGGACCAAAACAGAAAATGTCCTTAGATTGGCCGTAAAGCTAGAGGGAGATCCTAGGGGGACCCTCTACTTCCCAAATTCTTCTGTGATCAATGAAATCTTAACAACTCAACTTTCAGAGTTGAGGCCCTACAGGCAGCCATTAATATCTACCAGGTAAGCTTTTGCCCCTAAACGGCTATTTCGTCTATGAGACCTTGGAATGTCGTAGAGATGTGCCATTAGCATTGTTGGACTCGGAATACACCCAATGTCACATTATAGCTGTTGAAATCTGATTTGGAAACCTTCTCAAAATGTGTGTTTCTGCATGTGGCCCCACCAAGGGTGGCCGACCAATGTCCCGAGGTATGAACAAGGACTAGAATTTTGTCCTTCCTTCCCAAATCTCCTTCCCCTTTTTCAAGAGCTTTTTCTCTTTCTTGTTTCAAAGAGAGAGCCTTTATAGATATCTATAAGAATATTTAGGGCTTTATTGATCCAGCATGATCTGACGATAGGGATGGCCCAAACCTAACAGTGGAGATCAAGTGCACCATCCTCTAAGGGCTAGCCAAGGATATTTTAAGCTCCACTTGAAGTCATATGAGAACTTGTTGACTTTACATAAACCTTTTTTTTGAAAAAAAAACTCAACTTGGAATTAGATTCCAGTTGTGACTTAAGTCACGAATCTAGGCCCTCTAATTGGCTAGAATAGCCTAGAATCCCATTTGAACTACGTTGAGCTCATCAGTGGGTCATTTGATCTTGGATTACTCAGAAGTCAACCCTGTATATTAACTATGAGCCCGAACAAACCATGGGGGCCATGGGGCCTACCAGGCTCGTAGAGGCCGTGTAGGCCATTTAGGTCTGTGGGTCAGTTAGTGCATGCAAGGTTGGCATGGGCGTTGCAACGACCATGCAACCACCTCTACATTGGTAACCGCACCTGCATTTTCTCGCATCTCATCTTAGCAGATGCTTGGAGCATTGAAAGTCACCATGTCTATGTAGTATGCATACTTTTAAAAATTGACTTGCATTTGTGTGGATTTATTCATGCAAAATTATGCAGAAAGTGGAGTCCCGATTGCATTTTGCAACTTGCAAAGTTGCAAAGTGCAATGCAAGTTCCGATTTCCACTAGGCATTGGGTAAGTGGGAAAGCAGAGGTTTGGGTACACTTTGCAAAGTTGCAAACTGCCCAGAAATTTCCGATTTTTGCTTGGGTCTTGGAAAAAGGTATTTAGGTCACTTTTAAAGCCTTTTCTCAAAAAATCTATGGGTCTCCCTTAGGGTATAAGGTGTTTTGATATTTTTGACACAAAAATATCAACAGTAATATGTTATCTTTGCATGCTATGTTATTTTATTTAGAACTCTTTGTGACAAACCATTTCAAATCAGATACCTCTTGGTTACCACCTAATGGCATTTATTACTCTCAGTGTCACAGGGAGACACGTCTCCCACCTCATGGGACGCATCTCCCATACCCGAGACTCGTCTCCCTACAACACTGGTGTTTTCTAATTGTTATCTTTTATTATTTTTAATGATTTTTTAATTGTTTTTAATGATTTTTTAATTATTTTTAATGACTTTTTAATTGTTTTTAATGTTTCATTATCATTGTTATTAATTATTATATATAATATATGTACAAATAATAAATATATATATATATATATATTGTTGTCTCCCCGTACCCCCGTCTCCTATTTTTCAAAAAATGGTGTACCGGTACCTGTACCAGTCTCCCCGTACCCGTACCCATCTCCTGGCAACTATGATTACTCTTTAGCTTACCCCTTTTACATATGGGATCTAGGTAGGTGTTTGTTCATCAGTTCCTTCCATTGACTTCCTAATTATATCCTTTATACCCTTATTACAAATAGTTATTGCTTAAAGCCCTGTCCCTCTTTGAGATACAATATAATTGTATATATGTTGGATCTAATATGGTCTTCTTTCCTATATTAGCGGATACTTATATCGTAAATTGATACACTCTGGTAAACCCAACATGAATCTTACCCCACCGTTGTGTGGGGTCATTTTCACATTCTCTTTGCCTAGCTTCTTAGCATTTTCAGTTTGTCAAGCATCATTTGCTTGTCAAATCTCCTTTTTCCTAGCTTCTTAGCTTTTGCAATTTATCAAACATACCTTGTTTTCCAAATCTCTTAGTTTCCTTTAACATCTCTAAAGGCTATCGTTCCATTCCTACAATGGAAGTCCTCAACAACAAACAAGACGAAGCCAACCAAGACTTCAGCGGTTTCCAAGGATTCAATAACAGCAATCCTAGTGCCATGTCCATGACTAACACTTGCAAGAACTCTCAAAATCCTTTTGTTACCATTTTTCTACCACTCAAACTAATCCTTCAATGATTGCTATATGGCTATGACCAATACCAATAGGAAAAAAAAAACCCAAATTCTATTCCTAACATCAACACAAGATCTAGGAGTAGAAAGCTACCCCATGAAGAATATAATTCCGGGGGTCAAGAAGAAGACTATAGTGAGTACACTCCCGAAATGCAAGTCTTTTTACAAGACCATCCCAAACACATAATAAAATCCCAAGAAGCAATCCATACTATTATGGTTTCCACTTTCCTTGAGACTCCTATTAAATCCATTTCTTCCACAAGCTTAGGGGCAAGTCAATTCACTACTTCCTCCGATCCTTCTTCATCCACCATGCCTAACTTAGCTACAAGTATTGTCGGTGGTACCTTTAGTGCTCCAAGCTTAAACATTAACCCAAATGTTAATCCAACATCTAGCACTACTCAAGCTTCTCGCTCTAGTCAACAAGCAACTCAACCAACTCAATCAAATTAAAACGCTTCTCCCGATCCGAATTAATTAATGTTGAGGGTCTTGGACCAAATGGCTAATATGCAAACAACTAGCTCCAACCAATTTATGCAAATGCAAAATCAACTTTTGCAAATGACCAATAAACTTCAAAACAATCAGTGGGGAAATCCAAATCAATGTCCTCCCCTGTCCCCACCCCACCTTAAGGTTCATCTCAAGAACCCCATGCAACCTCTTAATTGCAAAAGGTCATTAAGCATCTATAAAACTAACCCTTAGTGCCTCAAATTGCAGCCATGGACATTGGAGGAATCACTCCAACCATCACCTATGACGGATCTAGCGATCCCGCTTTGCATCTTAAGGCCTTTGGGAATGAATATCTCCAAGATTGGCTCAAGCTTAACACCTATGCAACTACCAAACTACTTGCCAAAACCCTAACGGGTGATGTTTTAGAATGGTACAATCAACTCAAGCCTACCTCTATCACCGAATTAGAAGGTTGAGTGAATGCACTAGTTCAAGAATTCCAATATCATGATTTACCTAAAAACAACCTAAGTAACTTCATCAATTGCAAATAATTGGACAATGAGTCAGCCCATGATTTCATCAAGCAATGGAATTCTTTAGCTAACAAAGTCGAGCATAACATGTTCGAAGACAACCTCTTCAATCTCTTTACCACCAACTTAGGACCAAAACTTCAATACAAAGTTAGGTCCTCTTCTAAATCATTGGAATAAGCCTTTGATCAAGCTAAGAGACAAGGTCATCTCATGAAACAATTTGTGATTCCTCAAGCAAAACAAAACACATTAATGCTTATGAGACCTAATAGAAACAAACATGCTACTGATGATGGTGTTACCAACAACTATGATCATAGCTTTGACTCTAGGAGGACTATTCATAATATCATGCCAAGCAATTTACAAAATGTTGCTCTTTCCCAACCAATTATGGGAAGCCCTTTTCAACCACTTCCTCCTCCCAATTCTAACAACAATACACATCAGCCTCTTGGCATTGAGGAGCTAAGGAGAAAATTTCCTATACCTCAACCAAAAGAATTTGATGTTTCACGACCAAAACCTCAATGGTATGGTACCCAAAAGTTTTATTGGTTTCACGTCAGTTGGGATCATTATCATGAGAATCGTTGTTCCCTTCACACATTAACATACAATTTCTTACTTGGTCATAACTTTGACCGTGATGTTATGGCAAAAGAAGCTATCAAGCACTTTAAAAAGTTTTAAAACATCATGAATGTCGTGACAAGCGTGATGCACTTAACCAAGCTAATGCTCACCTTGAAATCTATCAAAATCCCCTTCCGGATCACCCCCAAGATTAACAACGCTCAACCTCAAGAAAATAACAACTCTTCGCAACCTCAAAATCTGCAAAATTCAGCTCCAGCCACCAATGCCATAGACACAATGGTTAACCCTAACCCCTCAACTCACAGAGAAAAATTAGTTAACATTAATGGCATGAAGTGTGCCATAGCTCACATAGACTCTCATCTAAGCATTCAAAATCAGTGTACAAAAATTTCCAGACCGTACATAATTCTTCAAGCCTATCCCACAAGTGATATTTCTGTCTCAGCTCTTCCAAAAACATCAAAATCAGAAAAAACAGAAAATTCTAACAACCTCGACCAAGCCGAAGTTCAGAATTTTTCTTGTCTCTACAACTTCATCGACCGTGCTAAAGAAGTTATCTGTCTGATCCAGCTTCATCAACCAGGCCGATGAAGTTGCCTAAGTCTCCCTGTGTCTTTGGCATAACCAATGATGTCAAACAGAAACAGAAAAAAAACTCATATCCAGCCCCTTCTGAGACCAAATCTGATATCACTCAAATTTATGTTTCTCAATGACATAGTATAGTACAATTTTGAGGAATAGAATCCCATTGAAGAACTTGCTAAGCTTCCTAGTCAAATTCCCTTCCTTGAATTCATGCGTACTTCCCCCAAACATCGAAATCATTTAATGCAAACTCTATTTGACATGAACAGTCCTCAACCACCTGTTTGTGGGGCAAGAACCTACCTTGCCCGGTTCTGAAGAAAGTATAATGCAACAATGTGAAGTGTTGTTTATCCAAGTCAATAAAACAATAGATCAACCTTTATCTCTTAAGTTTTCAATCCAATCTATGATTCTCGACAAAATCCTTCATGTGAATGATCCTCCCCTTTATTATTGTCCAAATTGGTGATGTCCAAGTCAAAAGAGCCCTCATTGATGAAGGTTCGGGTACTTGCGTTGCTGCTTTCAACTTCATCAAATCCCTTGGATACTCAACAAACAACCTTAAGACCACCCATAGCACATACCAAGGATATGACAAAGACAAATGCCTCCCATGGGATGCATTTGGCTTCCTATCACGATACCTCCTATAACGATTAGGGTGAAGGTTATGATCTTCAACTTTCCACTATCTTATAATATATTGCTTGGCTGCCTTTGGACTCATTAAATGAGGGTCATGGCTTCTTCCAAGTGTCAATGCGTCAAATTCCCCAACTTAGGAGCCATCTACAATGTTCAAGGTGATACCAATCCTTGGAATTTTGAGCAATTTCAACAATGCAATGCTTTCAAAATACCCACCATCGAAGAGCTCCCAAGTATCCCTTTTCGTGAATATCAGCATTTCAACTATCCCATAGGCTTAGTAAGAAGTTTTAGTGGTCATCTTGAGCTTGTGGGGAATGTCCCACCAAACCTTCTAGATTTTGATGACGATGAACCTGATGAAATCAACTTGAAAATCAAAACTTCCTATCTTCCTCCTAGTATCATCGCTCAATTGACTCCTCCCTAGCAACCCCATTCTCAAAAAAGGGCAATTGACAAAATACCTGCAACCAGTATTATCCCAAAAAAACCTACTACAGACACTTCTCCTAGCAACATCATGGTTGAATCCCTCCATGTGGGTCTCACCACTCATTATGAAGACAGTTACACATTGGATGGTCCCTATTTGTTTGGCTATGCCCGAGCAAAACATGCAGAAATATTACGTTACCAATCTTCCCTTCAACAATCACACGACCAAGCATCTTTCAACTCTAGTGTTAATATGATTACTCTTTCTTGCTCTGATATGCATGATGATGTTTTATTTCCTTATGATCTTCCTAGTGGTGTATTTGACAATTCTAACACCAATTTGGTCCCTTATGTCCCCTACTATGGAAACTATTATTCCACATGAGATGCTAGCTCTGACACCATGCCCACCAACACCGAAGCGTTCGATGTAGGATTTAGGACATCACCATCTGGCGCAATACTGTACATGGTATAAGGCCTTTGGATACCTTGCCCAAAATTGTAGAGCATATAAGAGACATTTAGAGTAGTTGAAGTTACAAGGACAAGCCCCTACAGTGGATAGACAACCACCACACTCATCTTCCCCACCGATGTGCTTTTGTGACTTTCATGGGAATACTACTCATTTTATGGTGGATTGCCAGGCCTTTCAACAATATTTAGAGATGTTTAATCATGAGTCAACGCCTTCATCATCTCCTCAACCAAATAGGCAATCTCCAAAAGAAACTCCCGCACATGTGCCCAACAAAGGGGAGCATTGTTGTCTT
Organism: Torreya grandis; assembly: GCA_037957365.1. Classification (NCBI taxonomy): domain Eukaryota; kingdom Viridiplantae; phylum Streptophyta; class Pinopsida; order Cupressales; family Taxaceae; genus Torreya; species Torreya grandis. The sequence continues at coordinate 1,531,428 of JARHVA010000158.1, forward strand.
TGGCATGACTATTCTTCTCACTTCACATATGAGTGTCAAGCATATCAACAAGATATCCATTGTTTTCAAAGACAAAAGCACCAAGCTCCACAACAATCACATCAATTAACATAGGACAGACGAGCAGCCTCCCCTATAGCCAGAACGCCATCTTCACCTCGAAGATTTGCTTCCCCTTATACCTCATTTTCAGCTGAAGGATCAGCATCCTCCCTATTTTAGCACACCGACTTTCTATATTGAGGCCATTTGCAAGGTTGTTCTTGTGCAAATTGAAAAGAGTTAAAGAGTCCATGATTAAGGCCCGTTATCTATTGCAACATGAAATTTATAATGTTGTTAATGATACAAGTAATGATATTTTGAGACATCTGTGAGCATGCATAAATTGTACTATACATTTCATCTCATATTTTATCATATTTTGGATATTATATCATTATCTTTAGCACTTGTATTATTTCTCACTCTTTAATTTTCATGTGTCATGCTCTTTACTTTACTACATTGTATTTCTTAGTGTCTTATCTCCCTCTTGGGTTTATACGGCTATTATGTCCTTTGTAATTGTTTGGTATATTTACTTTTCTATATCTCCCTTTTGGGTTTAGTCAATCATTGCATCCTTGGTAATTTTTTGGTATTTTTGCTTTTCATGTATCTCCTTCTCAGGTTTATTTGTCCATTGCGTCTGTCGCAATTCTTTAGTATCTTTACTAGCATCTTCCTCTCTAGGATTTATCCTTTCCCCTCTCAAGTTTTACCTCTATATTTGCTTGTGCTAGACCAATTGTAGATTTATATGACTTATTTAGTGACATTACTACCTTCCTTCATATCACCTACCCTTGTGAGCTTATCTTCATCCTCATGCACTTATTATGCAATTTGACTTACATTTCCATGTACTTCCAAATCCCTCTATGCCTAGTCTTTTTTGAAGCAAAAATCTTCCCTCTTGTGGTCAGCTACCAACATATCTTCATGGTATCACCTTAAGTTTTGCGGACCCTCATGGTTCCCATTCTCCCCCTTTCCTATCTTTCACTTGAGGCACGTTTATGTCGGAGACAATATTGCACTCCCTTGTAAAGTATAGGTCTAGGGGTATCTAAGCTTCTTAGTCTCTAGATTGTTCTCTTTAGCAGCTAGGTGTAAGCTCTCTTGTGTTAGTCATCTTATACACCCATTGTTGGTCTTATGAATCCATATGGAAAAGGAAAATAGAAAAAGGCAAAAAAGTCAGAAGCCAAGACATCAAAAAGAAAAAAGAAAAAGAAAAAGGCAATTTCAAAAGGTAAAATATCTTTCAAAAGTCAAAATCACCAAAATACACGATCATGTCATTGGCACACCCCCTATCCTAGTTGAAGCTCAAACTTCAAAGTTGGCATCATAGTTGGGGTGTGATATGTTAGTAAACTTGGGCAAAATGCTTCGTATACATCCTTAGTGCCATTTGCCTTTTCATGCAAGTACCGTACCCAATCCCTACAGTTGACCAATGACTCCACGGAGATCTTGTAATGTCCCCCTTTTCGGCATAACTTGCTTATGGACCCTTAGCTTGGTTTGTTCCCACAAGGCTAGGGGAAAGAAAGAGAAGGGAACGTTGAAAGGGCTATCTAAGAGCAAAAAGGTGAAAAGTACTTAAGTTTTCTAATTTTCAATTGAGTCATGCAAAAAAGTACTTTTGATCTAATTTTCACTTAAGTAGGGGACCTTTAAGGGTCATGAGAGCCTAAACCATCAAAAGGAGTTTTAAAAAGGTAAAGTAGTTTATGATTCAAAAGACACATCCGTCCAACTTGGGCACCACTCTTGGAGAATGATCATAAAAAGCAATTGAGAATTCATTTCGAAGGTTATGCCTAATTTTGATATTGAATCATTGATCAAGTATGTCAAGCTTGTTCATCATATCTTGAGGATGAAAGCTTTCAAAAGTGTTTAAGGGTTTGGGGACAAAAACCTTCATTCCTACTTCTTGGATAGCTCTATTCAAAGGCTGTAGTTGAGCTTCAAAATTGCATGAATGTATGCAACTGGATCTACAAGGGTGTTTTTGGACACCACCTTCATTAAGGAATATTGCAAACCATATAGAGCGTTGGTTTTCAGATAATTTGCAGGTCTTGGAGATTGGCAACTTGCATTAGGAGATTTATAGCGGGGTTTAGAGCCATTCCCTTGGGTGGCGAATTGATTGAATCAAGAAGACCCCTCTTGAGAGGGTTGCGCTACACGGAGACCCCTTTGAGGGTTTGAAGATTATAGGCGAATTTAATCTACTTGGGCGACTTGCCTAGGGCATCATAAAAGGCCCTTTGATGATCAATTGGTGAAACAAAATATTCTGATTTATTTTATATTTATTTATGAGGTGTGGCGAACTAATTTGAGGAAGTGAACCTTTTTGGAGGGCTTTTAGACTCGAATTCCAGAAGGTAAATTTCTAATATTATTTCTGATTTATTCAGGGATAAAATCACAAGGTTTTGGAAGGTTTTGGAGAGCTAATATAAAGGTATTAATTATAGAATTTTTAGCAATTAAAATCAAAAGTGGGGCGATTCACTTGGAAGGGAAGTTGCAAGGGTTTGAGGTGCTTGTAGGCCCTAAATCATTGGGCAAATATTATCCTTAATATTTGTAATATTTTATGAAAATTTTCAGCTTGTTGGTTGAGGGTTTTAACCTCATTTGATCACTTAATATTCAAGACATTGTGAGGTGAATTTATTTGGTAATTTATCAGCTTGCTATTGAGGTGTAGTGATCTAATTTTCTATTGTCCAGTGGCTATTTTGGAGGCCTGATTTTAGATTTCATTGGCTGGAATTAATCGTTGGTCTTACCTAATTTTGCAAGCTATTTTCAAGGGTTTTACATCAAGTTTGGCGAGTGGGAAGGAAGGCTTGTGTTGGAATTTTGGGTATATATCTTCAGATAGTGTGATCATCATTTCCAAGTATTTATTACAGCAGCTTGCATCATCTTTTATAGTGTATTCTCAGTTTTTAGAGTTGATATTAAGGGCTGTAATTGTGGATTAATTTCTGCCCTAGTGGCATTTAACATTTGGATCACTTTGGAGAGGTGTTGGGGCTTATTTGACATTCCTAGAGTGGCTGGTCTATTCTATTATTTCCATATTTTTTATTGGGGTCTGTGCCCAATCCCATTATTGCTTGCTTGTCCCAAATTGGGGACATTACAAACCCTGAGGAATGGGAATACATCATGAGAAGGTAGAATCCTTTCACTTTTCATACACATAGCCTTCATGGGATAATTTATATACTTCACTTGTTAGCCCAAGCTCGTGCTTGTTAGGTGGAGTTTTTTAGGTCCTTAATGTTGAAAACTCTTAGTCTTGCCCACTTGACTAGAGTGTCATGTCTCTGCTAAGGATTTTTTCACCCTTGTGGCGCCTCACCTCCTTATGTTCACACTTATCATTTACAATATCTCCTAGATGGATATTGTTGCTAGTTGATCACCCCGCTCTACTTTATACTCCCTTTTTCTATCTCTTTGCTTCAATTTGTCTCTTATCTTTCATTATTACACCTTTTGGCTTTTCAATTTGTGTGTTGCATGGTAAGAGCTTGGGGGATATAACCAGGCCCTCCTCACAAACACTCATTGTCTTCACCTCCACACATCTTCATTGTATTAGTAATGGCTTTAGATGGTCATGTCCTACTACGAAAAACTCTAGTGCAAGCATTGATTTGGTTTTAACTTATTTCTTTGCTCCCATTTTTACACATCTTATGTTTGTTTTAAATTGTGTTTATCTACTTATATTCCATTTTTTTCAACCATTTTATATTTCACACATTTTATGTTTGTCAGAGATTTATTTTATCTACTTAAATTTGATGTCTTACAACCATTTTACATTTGTTTACATGTCATTTGTCTAATTTCGATCTATTTACATTGGATGTTTTACAATCTCTTACATTTCATTTATCGCACCTCTTGTTTTGTTAGATTTATTTTATCTACTTATATTTGACGTCATCTATCATTTCATTCTTTACAAATCTTATGGATGTCTTATATTTCTTTTTAATTACATACAATTTATGTCTTTATAAGCCTTTACAAATATTGCACATCATTTTTTTTGCTAGATTTTTCTATCCACTTGCTTTAGATGTCAATTTTATGTTGTCTTTCATTTGTTTATATAAATGCTCACATTTGTTATAGGAGAATGAAACGTGCAAAACAACATAAAACCATGCTACAATGTTATATCTACTCAATATCGCATCAATATATGCACATGTAGAGAATAATATGAAAACCAATTTTATATATATATAGAGAGAGAGAGAGAGAATAATATGAAAACCAATTTTATATATATATCAAATGTTTTCTACTTCAGAATATACATAAATTTATACATCATGATCTATAGGCCACCTTCGCCCAAAGCTCTCAAAATCTCAAAATCTAAAAAATAGCAATGATCAAATGAATAAAACTTGACCCCTGTTTATAGGTTTTCAAATTAAAAATAATAATTTTAAAAAATTTCAAAAATAATCTCTCAAATTCTGTATTATGGTCATATCTTAGTTTTCGTAGGTCCTATTGACGAACAAGAAGCAATAGAATCTCGACATTGCAAGGAATTTTATGGTACTAATGGAAAAATTTTGCAAAAAAAAATAATTTCTCTTATTTTTCAGGTCTGCCAAATCCGTTGCAATACCAATTTGGCACCTTACATCAGGGTTTTCATGTCCCTAGCCTATCAGAGTTGTCTTAGCACCACTTTGACACCATGTATCATTATTTTACAATCTAGCCAAGTAAGGGAAGATACATATACTTATTTGTTTGTTTTTATTTATCTCAAATTTATCATTCATTTATTACTCTCTTGCTTTTATTTCATGTTTTTATGTTCTTTTCCAAAGCACCATCCCATGTTACACTATTGTGACACGGGATGCGTTTGGTGTAGGGCATATGTATACACTTAAATTTTTCACTTACTAAAAAATTCCTTTTGAGGACTCATCAATGCATCAATCTCCCTAAGGCACATCCTAAGGAGTGCACCGTGATTGGGGTAGGCCAGTTTGTGGTGGTTTGTGAGAGAATCCACGAATACTCATCTACTGTCTATGACTTCATCCATCATCATCTGCTCAATCTGGGCTTCGATTGTTCTCGCTCTCCCTCTTCCTGTGCTTCTCCCCAACCTCTTTGGCCCTGTCGAAGGCTACCTGCAGTGCCCCACTTGGTAGACTTCTTCAATTGGATCGAAGCAATACTGTGTCTGCTAACATTTTTTATACCACTCCGAGCAAGCCGAAGCCGTCCGCTAAGTTTGATTGGTGACTTTTGGGATTTGGATTCGTATATATAGGGTTCCTAATTGTAATTTGTCCAAAGCCAGACATTCAATCTGATATGCTCATGCATGCAAATCCACATTAGTAATAAGAATAGGAATTAGAGCTTAGGAGCTTACACATGTGGAAGGCTAGTTTGCACAAGGTCTTTGAAAATTCAAGAAGAGAAGTTGAACCAGTAAGGTACACCTAGACTTTGGAGTCCCCAACTAAGGATACTTAGGTCTTCTAATTTCCACTTTGCACTTCACCTACAACATCTTTCACAAAGTGCCACTTGAGCCTAAGGGGAGATTGATGAGCCAACAAGTTAACCCAAGGTAAGTATTCCTATCCCTATACTCTTTCTTTATTTACTTTGGTAGATATATGTGTGCATGTGCCATATTGGTATGTTATTGTCTTTTGTGTTTAATTTAGCTTATGTTTGTTAGTATATGTTATCTTTGCATGCTTTGTTACTTCATTTACACCTCTTAGTTATAACCCCTTTTAGATTAGATACCTCTTCGTTACTACCTCATGGCATTTATCTCTCCTTAGCTTACCCCTTTAACATCTTAGATCTAGGTCAGTCTTTGTTCGTCAATTCCTTGCATAGACTTTCTAATTGTATCTTTGATACCCTTATTACAAACAACTCTTGCTTGTAGCTCCATCTCACTTTGTGTTACAACATAATTGTATGTATGTTGTATCTCGTATGGTCTTCTGCCTTTTCTTATATTAGATGATATTTATATTGTTGATCATATTTTCCCTACATATACTCCTTGCATGGGAGCAATTCACTAGGACACATGGGTTAAACTAGTCATAGAAATTTCTAAAGCATAAAAAAACATAGAATTGTCTTTAGAAATTATATTGATTGGTGCATAAGGCCCATCTAAGCTATTGTTGATATACCGTCAAAACAAAGCAAAACAACACTCAGCAGAGTGTCATTAAAGACAAAGGAACATTAACCACAACTTCCTTAAGACAACCCTCCAAAGCACCCTACACCATCATAATTCCCTTCTCTAGCGACAAGCCTCTCATCAATCTTCCTCTGCTCAGCAATTTCCTATTTTGAAAGAAGGCAAAAGAGCTCCTTTGTATCGTTCTCCTCTTGTGCCTTCCAAAATGTTGCCTCGGCCTTCAAAGGACCTCGACGTTTGCACTTCAAGGAAGAGCCAACGAATTTTCCTACTCTCAAAAATTTGGGGTACTGTGGATAATGGTGGAAGGAGGCCCTCACAAATTACATATTGATTAGGTAATCAGGGACACTACGCAACATATGATCATAATTGTGAATTCTTGAGTGTGTTCCTAAAGAAAATAGAAACGACCCACAAAATCTAAATTGAAATAAAATGTTGAGATGCAAATAATGGGTGCCCCTACATACCCACTGAAAACACATAAGAGATCACAATGACAGCTCTTCATAGTAGATAGATATAAAATGGAAAAAAGATACCAATCAAAGGCGATACTCCTCAAAGTGGCTGGGAATGACAATGGCCAATAGTTTTCATCATTTTGGCTATTCAATTTCCATATGGTAATGCATGTCTAACAATCTCTAATCAGTTCCTCTTTGCCTTCACAATAAAAAGTTGACAGCTTTTGTCAATCATCGTGATTGGGGCTTGCTATCATTTCCCTCCTAACTTTGTCTCTGTTGCTCCGATGGCCTTCTTGATTGTGGGCCAAGCCAAATTTTGTCGTGTGACTATTAAAATATGACTCCTTGTATCTTTGATGTCCCCTTCCAACTATAGGATCCTCCTCTTCTGGTAAACTAGGAGTTCTTGCTCCTATGTTAAACACCCATCCTCAACACTACTAGAGTGTTTTGTTCCTAAGTCACCCAACCTTGGGCAATCCTCTCGTCTTGGACCTTGAGGTCCATCTCAGTCTACTCTTCACAATCACCCTCACAAGTTTCCCAATATCCACCACCTTCAATGCCCTAGTAGCCCAAAAAAGTGGAATCCAATAACACTTAAGACACCCAACATAATAGGTGATGGCAACGTCTCTTCTTCTTCTTCACTTAACCGTACATTTTCCTCTTCATTGCTTATTAGTGGTTGTATGATGCCTCACAAGTTTTATCTACAATATATCTTTCCTTGTTCTAAAATATAGGAGCCCTAGTCCCTTTCTTGGTTGTTGGTCGCATTGTGAGGCACATCAAGTATATCTCATCTCAAGTTTTATCTAAAATATATCTTTCCTCACTCTAAAGTATATCTTGTCACAAGTTTTATCTAAAGTACATTTTCCAAGTTTTATGATGACTCCCCTTGTCTAGGAGCCCTACTCCCTTTCTTGGTTGTTGGTCACCTTGTTGGGGCTTTGCTTCATTGTTTTGCAATTGTTAGCTTCCCGAATGACAATGCTTCTTGTCTCTTTGTTTCTCCTCTTGTTGAACTTTGCCATGATAATACTGGATCTGTAGTCACTATTCTATCACCATTGTTCTTCTCGCAAAACTTCCAAGATCAAATAATGGTGTGCCAAGTATTTGGGTAGATTGGAATTGAGAATATTAACAGGTTTTTTTAAGCCAAAACTGTCTTTGAATTTTCTCAGTGTCACTTGTAGGTCTAAGACTTCTTTTCGTACATACTTTCTCATTGTCATATTCCAAAAGATTGATAATTCCACCATGAAGCAGTATTCTCTTTCTTGGTTGTATGCAATGCAGTCAAACTCTGCTCATACACTCGATTGGTCATCCTTAAACTTTTTGTTGAGGAAGTCCCTACTTATGTCACCTCACAAAACAAGGGGCGTCTAAGGAAGGGCACCCGAAGCATAGGTTGCCTAAAATATACAGGAAAACCAGTAACATATTTGCAGTACAATCATGAAATATTTGACATCTTTGAAGCACAGTAATGTGTCTCACATTTTATAAAATATAGTTTGATGATGCACTTATTAAAAAATACATAACAAACTTTGAAAAAAATGAAAAATACCCAAGCACAATAGCATGAGGTTCTTGTGCATTCAATGTAAAACAGAAAATGGATTTCGTAGATCTAAGCTTAAATATGCCTACCACCATGTAAGCTTTATCAACTCAAAGTAAAACACATTACCATGATGTATACAGACAAAACAACATAATTGAGAACAACACAAGATATCCAAAACAATGCTTGTATTACCAATATGCAAAGTACAACAACATATCAAATACTAGGGAGATTGCACACTCGAGCTCTTTGTCCAAGTCTATGCCACAACCATAAATACACTGATGGCCAACAAGTATGACAGTTTAGGCAACCCTCACTAACCACCCAGCAAACGATGCTAGCAAAAATTAATAATGGTCGTACATTAACACAACTTAGACATTGGCCTAACACATGACTTTGCTTTGTTTAAAATATAATTTTATTTAACATTGGTGGCCCACTTACTACAAAATGTTGGGTCGTGGATTACAAACATGCCTCAGTAAACTAGGACACCCACATGGTTATAAATAGTTGATTGTGTATTAATAAGCAATGTGCATTGATGTGAAAATGGAGTGACCATCATCAAGGAGGGTGGCAGATGTGCACATTCTCATACACAATGTCATTCCCTACAGAATTGGTGGTTTCTGAGGTTGGTTACCCATGCAATCCAGTAAGATGGGATGCGTACTATAGGACTGCACAATATGACATTGAGTTATCAAAACTTAAGCTGCAAATTCAGATTTATTGGATGTGCATGGAGCTAGAAATTCATAATTTAAATGGGCTGAACGTCTCGGGACAAGACACAAGATAAGTCTAGGGGAGTTGTTAGTCCCTAATGTAATATTATTTAAACATGCTATTTCATGTCATAAAATTTGGGGTCATGCAATCATTGTAATTGGGGGATAAAATAATTATGATTTTCAGATGAACTTCTTTGCATGTAATGTAGATAGGGAAGTTGAAGGGTCCTTTTGGGAATGTAATGGGTTTTGGGAATAAATTCACAACAAATGGAAGAAGAGTAGGGGATGCATTGTAGAGCTCCGTGCATACCATCCAATGGTCAAAAGGAAGCTACTAACAAGATATCGGTCAGAATCATTCATAGAGAATGTGGGATAGAATATCAAGATTGGAAGGAAACGTTACTAGCAGTTTTGTGGGCTTATAGAGCAACTTGCATAAGGATAAAAAGATTTGCTCCCTTTAAATTTTCGGCAATTAGTACCAAAAAATTCATATTCAAGAATATTATCTCTATATTTGGATGTCCCTTAAACATTGAGAGTGGTGGAGGAAAACATTTTATAAATCAAGAGAAGAAATGTTAAAGAGCTCAAGTTAAAACATCATAAATCAAGTGCATATTCTCCATAGGGTAAATGGTTAAAAGAAGCTACTAACAAAATATTGGTTAAAATTATTCACAAAGGATGTGGTGAATAATGTCAAGGTTGAGAAGAAAACTTGCTAGCAGTCCTGTGGGCTTAAAATAAGATTTGCTCCCATCGATTAATGTATGATAAAGAAGCTATTATACCCTTCCTTCTCTTTCGTGAATTTATTTATTTCCTAAAATACTAAACTTAGGCCCACCCTTATTTCTAAGCGACCTTTCTCAACAACCGCAATGGAACAACATAAATAATGCTAAAACAATTACTTGGAAACTTCTACGAAATCACCTTACAATCACTAACCAGGATCAACTCAAATTGAAGGTTGAATTGAACTTAATACAAGCGAAGCCACAAAGAAAAAAACTAGTGTACCTATTATAGCTTGGAATTGCACCCTTGTGAGAGAGTTATTCAGGCTCTCTCACTTCCAGCTACAAGCATGGGGACAACCTCAGGTTGTGGGTATCCTGTAGTGAGGTTGAACCTCTAGGCTTTTTAATGAGGCTAGTTTCTCAGGTGCTTCACTTCAGCTCTTGATTCCCTCACTAAAATCTACTATTGGCTAAGGAAAAGGGATAGGAGAATAACATGAAAAGAAATCTAAGTTAAGGGAGGTGATGCACCAAAAGTAATTATACACTTGGTCTGGGAAATGACACTAATTCAGCATAAAATAAATTTGCTTGCACAACCTCACAAGCAGTTCATTTGCATAAGTATTTCGTAAACTAGGCTCACTGAACCATACATGAAGCAAAGAGGGATTTCTAAATCCACACTAAGCGTCCATTAATGGCGGAAAGAGCTCGAGTCCAGACCTGCAACTAACTGAAAAACACCTAAAAATAGGTAAGAAAGAAGGACAATGAGTTTAGGACACTTCTTCACAATGACATTGTACACAAGTTAACTCAACACGATTTTCAGACAGAGATAGATAAAAAGTAATCTTTATTGCTTCAAAAGGTCTATTACAAAGCGATTTTTTGCAGAGTAATTTTATCGTCAATCCGGGGATAATTTCTTGGCTTCAAGACCTCTATTTATAACAGAAAAGGGGGAAGAGAAGATGGGAAGAGGGAAGAAGTCGTTGATGACTGGGATCCCTGTCATCGTCCTCCCTTGTGCCACTAAATGCGCCACTCAGGATCGCTGAACAACCTTCTCGAGTCCCTCCCGCCTTCAAGTCTCTCTTTGGCGTATCTAAAGAGCCATGTTATGAGCAGCTGAACGTCACTTCCTTGCGTGGCTGAAACGATCTTTGCATTTAAAACGGCGTGGTCACCTTCATTTTCAAGTGCCCTGCTAAAGAAGACGAGGTTTCCATGTGTTGATAATATGGGCAAACCATGTTGCCTTTATGTTTGAATAGTTATTTGTCGGGAGAGGGAGCCATGTTGAAGGACGAAGGCCTTCATTAAATTCTCAGCTACCATCTCCCGCCAGTCGTTTGGACTCCCCTTTGCATTGATTGGCTATTGGACGTTGCCTTGGATCCTTGACCTGCACCGTGGATCTTCTCGTCGTGGACACCTATGGATCGTCGATCTCCCTGCCAGCTGAGTGCCCTTTGTGCCACTTGGCAGACTCTCATTTGTCCTTTCCATGACTCTTATGCACTGTCGATCCTTAGAATGTGCCATTGGACTGAGCATATTTAGTCAAGCAACATTAGAAACCTAATTTACTCTTTGTTGTGTAATTCGGGTTTTCAAAGCTACTTGACTTATGAAGCTTTTCAAGCTAAGCCATTGAAGAATCCTGATTTACTCTATGCAGAGTAACTCGGGCTTTCTGATCTCTCTTACTTTGGACTTTGTCTGCTCCTTCACTTATTTTGGGCTTCTGACTGCTCACAACTTATGAAGTAATTAAGTAGTGCTCTTTGGAGAACCTGATACACTGTCCATGAGTAATTCGGGTTCGTAAACCCAAATTACTTCTACTTATAAAACATTTAGAAGTCAAGCACCGCTGGATACCCGATTTGCACTGTGGCCTCAGAAACCCGAAGTCTTGTGACTTCGAAAGCTCGAAGACTTCTACTTTGGAGAACCCAAGGTTGTCTGAACTTGCCACTTTTGCTTGAATGTTCACCTTCTCACACTTGGGCAAAATTTTGGTATGTGGGCCAACATTTCTGGCGACTCGCAGGGAAGCATGCCTGCTATGCTTGAGAACCCATCTCATTTGCTTCATTCGATCCATTGGGCATGGAGTCACTGCTTTTGTACAAAGCTGGCTCTATCTGGAAATTTCTCTTGAAGCAACAAGAACCGAAACGAAACAAATTGTGCCCAAGGCACTTAGGGAAGGGAAAACACTCAACTGAAACAGATGTGCACAAGGCACTTAGAGAGAAACATGAAAAGCTATACAAAATGTACAATAACATATACAACGTTTGCAAACCCTTAATAGCAAGGCTTCAGATGAATCCCATTGACTGGGATGGGTAATACCTCTCCGTCTAATTGGGTGAGATGGAAGGCGTTATGTTGTCTGCATCCGTGAATCAAATAAGGGCCACTCCACAAGCTATCAAACTTGGCATGGTTGCCTGATTTGGCCCTATTTGAATCCCATTTGAGGACCAAGTCTCCCTCCTTGAAGTCCCTTGAAGTGGCTCTCTTGTCAAAAGCTTTCTTGACCTGAGCCTGATGTGACTCTAGCGTCTTCATTGCAAGGTCTCTTGTCTCCTCAAGTTCCATGAGTTCTGCCAATCTCACATTCATGGGTTCATCTTCCAGCAGCTCCAGCTGATGGGCTAGCTCTAATGCAGGCAGCGCAAGAGAAATGGGTAACTTGGCCTCCCTTCCATATACTAGAACATATGGAGAATTGCCAACAACAGCTTTAGGAGTTACCCTGTCAGCCCACAAGGTTGTCTTTAAATTGGTGTGCCACATCCTCTAGTTCTCCTCCATAATCTTCTTGATGATCCTCAACAAATTTTTATTCATGGACTCAGCCAGCCCGTTTCCTTGAGGATAATAATTGGAGGAAGTGCTGAGGTAGATGCCCATCTTGAGAGCCCATTCGCTTGTTTTTAGACCAAGAAAAGCTAATGCATTATCAGAGATGATAGTGGATGGAACACCAACCCTGGTCACGATGTTGTAATAGAAATCTAAGACTGCACTTTCGTTGGATTCCTTCAATGCAATGGCTTCCACCCACCTGGTGAAGTAATCAGTTGCGGTAAGCACCCACTTATGCCCAGCGCTTGATGGGGGGTTGATCACTCCAATAAAATCCAAACCCCACTGCATGAATGGTTGCTCTACTTGAATCGGGTTGAGAGGAAAAGCTGCTAACCTTTGCTTACCCATAAAGAGAGCACATTCCTGACACTTCCTCGCCCATGCATAAGCGTCCTTAAAGAGGCTGGGCCAGTAATAACCAGCCCTCATTATCTTTGCTACTATAGTCCTGGGTGCAAAATGACCTCCTGCAGGTCCATCATGGAAATGCTCCAGAAGCTTGGCCACTTGGTCATCATCTATGCACCTTAGGAGCATTCCATTGAGGTCCCTTCTAAATAAAATCCCATCAACCAATGCATAAGGTATGGACTAAAGTCTGAAATACCTTCTTTTTGCTTTGTCCATACCTTGAGGGCACTCACCTATTCGCAAAAAGTGTGTCATATCATGGAGTCAACTAGTGTGAGATGGAGGTGCATCTATTTGTGGGTTATCTTGTGTTACCAAAATGACCTCTTTGTCTTCATGAAAATCATCGACCATATGCTCACACAAACCTTTACCTCTTACTAGCTTAGTGACCTTGATCTCCACGTCGTACTCCATGACCTTGGTAATTCAACCAGCTCTTTTTTCGTTCAAGTCTTTGTTAAGAAGGAAGTCTCTCACTCTAGGATGAAACACCATAAAATAGATTTTATTATTGGAGAGCATTAGCCTGAACCTTTTGAGGATTCTTACTACTGCAAGGACTTGTTTTTCTACAAAAGTATACCTCACCTCATACCCCTCAAGCCTCTGACTGAAAAATGCTATTGGCTGCTCAAGTCTTTTATCATTCTTTTGCATCAGCATAGCTGATATATTATCAATATTGGCAAAAGCATACAATATGAAATCCCTTGAGAAATCAGGATTCATGAGTGTTGGTGCTTGAACAATGGCTTGCTTGATAGCCTCAAATGCCAATTTACCTTCATTTGACCAAGTGAACAATTAGTTCTTCAGCATATCAGTGATGGGCTTGACCAAGTTTGCAAAACCAGGTATAAATCTCCTCACAAAGTTTATTTTCCCAAGGAAACTTTGGAGTCCCTTCTTATGCTTGAGTAAAGATAAGGACAAGATGGCACTTATTCTATCAGGATCAATGGACAGCCCTTCCTTTGAAACGACGTGGCCCAATAGCTTGCCTTCATGGATGGCAAACACACACTTCTTGGGATTCAATGAGATCCCATACTCCCTGCATTTCTCGAAAATCAGCCTCAGGTGGTCCATATGTTCGCTGGTATTCTTGGAGAAAACCGTGATGTCATCTAAGTATACCAGCACCATTTGATTTAACCCTTGGAAAGCCATGTCCATGTCTCTTTGGAAAGTTGCGCCAGCGTTGACAAACCAAAGGGCATCTTTTGGTACGCATATGTGCCCCATTTGGTGGTGAAGGCAGTCTTGTACCGATCCTCATCTTTTACCCATACTTGGTTGTAGCTTGAATATCCATCCAACTGAGAAAAGCGTTTTGATCCTGCAACTACTTGGAGAAGTTGCTCCATGGATAGTAGAGGGCAGTGATCCTTCAAAGAGACTTTGTTCAAATCTCTGAAGTCAACACACAACGTAATCTCCCCACTCTTCTTCCTTACAGGCACCAAATTGGCTACCCATGATGAGTGCTTGATGGGAAAGATGATCCTGGATTCGATCAACTTGGTTAACTCTTCCCTCATCAGCTCTTCAATCTTGGGGTTGATGAGCCTTTGCTTTTGCCTTACATGCTTTAGCATTGGCCTCCAATTCTATGGTATGTTGGGCTAACTTCGGATCAAAACCTTTCAGGTCGCTGTACTCCCAAGCAAAAATGTTTGCATATTCTTGGCAAAGTGCTATGAAAGCGTGCCTCTCAACCTTGTTGCTGACCTACCTGAGCTTGAGAAGCTTATCCATGAAGATGAGGACTCTCTCATAGTTTTCTTCGTTGGTAGACATTACTGCCTTTTCCTTTCTCACATGGTTCCCTTCATGAAAAAGGCCTTCAAGTGTAACCAGCCCCTTAGGAAGCTTGTTCGACCTTAGTTGAACAATCTGATCCTCTTATTGATGTTACAATTTACCTTGATTGGTGGAGGAGAACTTGGCTTCCTACTGTAAGAAACAAGCAATTTGTTTGTCACTTTCGAAAACCTACTAGTGGGCTTCATTATCTGATACTGATGGCCTCACCACCACCTTGACATGTGGCTGAACCTTGACTTCTTTTAGCTCACTTGGAATGTCAAACTGAGCTCCCACGGCTGCCAACTTGTCAACATGCTGGTTCTGATTTCTTAGGACAGCTTGAATGTCAAAGGCTTCAAAATCTTCAATTAGGTCCCACACTCTGTTTTTGTAGGACCTCATCAAAGGATTCTTTGTAACATTCAAGCCTCTGACCTGATTTACTACGAGCTGATTGTTCCCATATGCTTGCAGCATTTTGATTCCTCTTTTATTGACCCATTGAAGGCCACGGATCAAGCCTTCATATTCTGTTGCATTTAAAGAGCAACTGAAATGGAACCTATAGGAGGAGAAAAGCTTATTACCTAAAGGGGAAACCAACATTGCCCCAGCACCTACGCCATTTTTGCTCCTTGAGCCATCAAAGAACAACTTCCATATACCATTGGGGTCTTATTTAGGTCCAATGAGGGCAGGCATTAGTTGATTCTCTTCATGCAGCAAATAAACACCCATGTCTCTTTCCTCAACACCTTCCAAAGGGTTGAAAAATTGGTTATCTCCCCATAGCTCATCCAAGAACAAGTCTGATCCTTTTTCAGGATGAGTGTTCAGCGCCTGACCAATTGTAAACTCATCATCATAAAGAATAGTACAATTGTAAACACCCATGTCTCTTTCCTCAACACCTTCCAAAGGGTTGAAAAATTGGTTATCTCCCCATAGCTCATCCAAGAACAAGTCTGAAACTTTTTCAGGATGAGTGTTCAGCTCCTGACCAATTGTAAACTCATCATCATAAAGAATAGTACAATTGAGGTTTATGTTATCTCGTTGATGGGATTCAATATGGAATTGTGTCATGGGTTCAGCCTTGATTAGGACCTTAGTCCCGTACCTTGTTTTGAACGCCATGTAAGACCAATCTGTTGCGAGATAACCCCCAATTTTGGCTATGAATTCTCTAGAAAGACACAATGCAAAGCAAGGAGTGACGTTAAGGATCAGCACGTCCTGCACCACCGAAACATTAGGACAAGCATGCAAGGTTAAACTCAAATCCTTGATGATACCTGATGGCTTTGTGGAAGAACCATCAAGTTGCAGGACTCCTTTGGTGTGCGACTCATATTTGAGGTTCAGCTGATCAGCTATAGACTTCGGCATGACTGAAGTGCTAGCCCCACTATCTACCAAGCAGTTGTGCACCAAGGAATCGCCGATGATTAATGAAATGTAGAATGGAGGGGGCTTGGTCACATTGCTTGACCTTTCTCCCGAAGGACTCTTCGTTGCATTAGTGAAGACCTCAGCTTCCTTGCTTGGTTGTTTACCTGCAGCTGTCGTAACACTTATCTTGGGCAAACCTTCTTGAAGGATGTCCACTTGGCCGGGCATGGAAAGCATGTCCCACATTGGTAGGCTCACGCTGGATTTCTTCATTTGCTCCACAATGTTGATTAGCGTACCACCAGCATTTGCCTGGGTTTTGGGAGCTACTGCGCTGGCTTTGTCGATGAAGGAGCGGTGACAAGAGGTTCTTTGAAAGCTTCCTGATTGTCACCCATATTCCTTCTCTTGAATCTTGTGTTTGTTGAGACTGGGACGTGAGCCAGACTAGGGGTGGCCTGCTGATTGGATGCATAGCACTCCTCTTGCTCACTGATGACCATTGAGGCTTCCGACTGGTTTGACCCCTGATCCGAGACTTGTTCTTGTGGAGGTTGCTCCTGCTTTGTCATCGTGGGCACCTCCATGCTTTGGGCCATAAGAGCTTGGTTGTACCCATAAGCAACAACTTGCTGCCATTGGTCATTGAATGCCTGGTTGGAGCCATTAGTCGGGACAATGGATTGCCCAAAAGAATGATTCCAAGGTATTGTCCCTTCAAACCTCCTGAGCCACATTGTTCTAAACCAGAACCAAGGAGTTGGAAGGGCCTGCAGCATTCGGATTATAATTATGTTGTCTAGCATAGTTAGACTGCCCCTATCCTTGGAAATTTCCTTTGTCGGGTGGCCTATTTGCTTGATAAGGTTGCTGTTGACGCTGATATGGAGCTTGATATAGCTTGCTGTAAGCTTGCTGCCTCTTGACATTGACCACATCATTCCCCAAGGACTGGAGCATGCTTTTCAATTCCAAGTAATTCTTTTGCTCTTGGGAGTCGCCAGATCCATTAGTGGAGGCCCCCTCTTGCTTTGGTGAAGGCACAACAGCAATCGTTCGAGTTAGAAGTATAACATCAAGTGGAGTAACAACTGCAAGAGGTGGTCTGATCTCAGGGAAAAGAGGCATTGGGGGTCTGGGAGTAAGCTTGCCCATCTGAACCAAGCAATTTTTTGCTTTAATGGCCACCTCGTATGCAACTAGCAGTATGTCTCCTCCCATGGATTGGATCATTACAGCTATATCATTGTTTAGAGCCTTTAAATAATACAAGAAAGCAAAGTTTGGGGATGGTCTAACAGCGGTTGGAATTCTATCCCAAGCCTTTTGGAAGCTCGTTTTGAAGTCTTGCATGACTTCATGGGGGGTTCTCTTGATTGTGGTCAACTGTTCTGCAAGTGACAGATGATCACTCTTATCTGCAAACCTCTGACACAAGGTTGTTCCCAGCTGGTCCCATGATTGGATAGAGTTAGAAGCTAGACCTCTATACCAATCTAAAGCCTTTCCCTTGAAAGATAAAGCCAATATTCTAACAGCTACATTTTCTATTGTAACATTATAGATGTTACAGAAATTGGTTGTCTGTTATGTGTCCAGTAAGAGTTACAGCTTGGTCTCCTGTGTAATATGGGACACTTTTGAGGGCTGCTACTGGCATAGGGTCATACTGTGGCAAGTTCAAAGGACTTTGGCCGCTGAAACCCACAAAAGCTCTTTGGGAAATCATGGTAGCAAGAGGGGCTAACAAGGATCTTCTCACGTAGGTATGCCTTATAACTGGTTTAGGAAAGTAGTTTCTTACATAAGGGTGAGTATAGGCGAACCTTAACCTTCTTGCTGAGTTTAAAGGTAATTCAACAAACTCAAAAGGAATACCTGCAGAAGTCGATCTTGTAGTCACCTTTGGCATGAAAGCTACTGCTCTACCACCAGATAGTTGGATGTTCCTCAGAGTCGCCAGATGCTGGAAGATGAAAGCTACCACTGCTGCAAATTGATCAAAACATCAAACTTGACCAATATTCCATAAAAAATGAAAATGGTAGTGGGTCCCACCGGGCGTGCCAGAACTGTTATAGCTTGGAATTGCACCCTTGTGAGAGAGTTCTTCAAGCTCTCTCACTTTCAGCTACAAGCATGGGGACAACCTCAGGTTGTGGGTATCCTGTAGTGAGGTTGAACCTCTAAGCTTTTTAATGAGGCTAGTTCCTCAGGTGCTTCACTTCAGCGCTTGATTCCCATACTAAAATCTACTATTGGCTAAGGAAAAGGTACAAGAGAATAACATGAAAAGAAATCTAAGCTAAGGGAGGTGATGCACCAAAAGAAATGATCCACTTGGTCTGGGAAATGACACTAATTCAGCATAAGATAAATTTGCTTATACAACCTCACAAGCAGTTAATTTGCATAAGTATTTCGTAAACTAGGCTCACTGAACCATACATGAAGCAAAGAGGGATTTCTAAATCCACACTAAGCGTCCATTAATGGCAAAAAGAGCTCGAGTCCAAACCTACAACTAACTGAAAAACACGTAAAATAGACAAGAAAGGACAATGAGTTTAGGACACTTCTTTACAACGCCATTGTACACAAGTTAACTCAACACGATTTTCAGACAAAGAGGCAGGTAAAAAGTAATCTTTGTTGCTTCAAAAGGTCTATTACAAAGCGATTTTTTGCAGAGTAATTTTATCGCCAGTCTGGAGATGATTTCTTGGTTTCAAGGCCTCTATTTATAACAAAAAAAGGGGAAGAGAAGATGGGAAGAGGGAAGAAGTCATTGATGACTGGGATCCCTATCGTCGTCCTCCCTTGTACCACTAAATGCATTGCTCAGGATCGTTGAACAACCTTCTCGAGTCCCTCCCGCCTTCAAGTCTCTCTTTGACGTATCTAAAGAGCCATGTTATGAGCAATTGAATGTCACTTCCTTGCACGGCTGAAACGATCTTTGCATTTAAAACGGCGTGGTCACCTTCATTTTCACATGTCTTGCTAAAGAAGACAAGGTTTCCATGTGTTGATAATCTGGCCGAACCATGCTGCCTTTATGTTTGAACGGCCATTTGTCAGGGGAGGGAGCCATGTTGAAAGACGAAGGCCTTCATTAAATTCTCAACTACCATCTCCCGCTAGTCATTTGGACTCCCTTGTGCGCTGATTCGTTGTTGGACATTGCCTTTGATCCTTGACCTACACCGTGGATCTTCCCGTCGTGGGCGCCTATGGATCGTCGATCTCCCTGCCAGCTGGATGCCCTTTGTGCCACTTGGCAGACTCTCATTTGTCCTTTCCATGACTCTTATGCACTATTGATCCTTAGAACGTGCCATTGGACTGAGCATATTTAGTCAAGCAGCGATGGAAACCCGATTTACTCTTTGCTGTGTAATTCGGGTCTTCAAAGCTACTTGACTTATGAAGCTTTTCAAGCTAAGCCATTGAAGAATCCCGATTTACTCTATGCAGAGTAACTCGGGCTTTTTGATCTCTCTTTCTTCAAACTTTGTCTGCTCCTTTACTTATTTCGGGCTTCTAACTGCTCACAACTTATGAAGTAATTAAGTAGTGCTCCTTGGAGAACCCGAAATACACTGTCCATGAGTAATTAGGGTTCGTAAACCCGAATTACTTCTACTTATAAAACATTTAGAAGTCAAGCACCGTTGGAAACCCGATTTGCACTGTGCCCTCAGAAACCCGAAGTCTTGCGACTTTGAAAGCCCGAAGACTTCTACTTTGGAGAACCCGAGGTTGTCTAAACTTGCCACTTTTGCTTGAATGTCCACCTTCTCGCACTTGGGCAAAATTTTGGTATGTGGGCCAAAAATGGCCAACAGTACCAAAGCAAACATGTAACAAAGCTAATAATGAGTTTGACACCAAACACACAAAAACCATTTAACTGAAGGGAAACAAAGTTAGGATAACACCCTCAAGGCCAATTCAACTTGAACAATCAACATCATGAAAAATGAACTATTTATGTAAGGATGTCCCTGATATCTAATTAGTCCTTCCAAAAAAATAGTACATTGGTATATTAAATAGATTTCCATTTGGAAACACTAAAATAGCCCTCTTTAAGAAAGTTCGCATGGAAATCTATGTGCACATTAAGGATAAAGTTGTGGCCTTGATTAAACCTCCCCCTCAGGGATCACATTTGAAATCGTCAATGCCCTTCAAATGCCTTACATCTCATCATAGAAGGGTAACATTAAAATACACTTGAAGGGAGGGGGGCGGAGGGGAAATCCCTGCCAACTTAAAAGGGCAGATAGAATTTATTATTTTCAGTAAAAAGGATTTATGCTAAGTTGCTCATCATATACCAATTTTAACATATTGTGAAGTTTCTAATTTTAGTAATTTCTTAAATCACCAATAGTTTAATTACAAGAAAACCAATAATTGATTGGATATAAATTTGACAAATAGTGTTGTGGCCATAGTCTATTGCAAAGGAAATAGCAATAGTAATAGCCCCAAACCATGGTAGCATTTTAATTCAATATGTTTTCTTGCTTTTTAGTAATTTAGATTTATCATAAATTTATAAATAAGTTGGTTCATAAATAAACACAATATGATTATTATTTGTTGTTATAAAATGTTAGAAAATTTTGAATAAGTATGAGCATCATAGGTCCCTATAATTTTGAGTAGCTTATCATTGATTTGGGACTTTCTTTCCACTGAGAGTCACAAGCACCAGCTTAGTCATGTTAAATTTAAGCTAAATTTTGTATTTTCAATTGAAAGATGTTTCTTTCTTCAATTGATGGACAAATAATTATTTAAGTTGTCAACTAGAAGGGGGAAAGCTAAACTAACCCTTCATATTAAACTATAGCAAGCCCATAAAATTTGATCACTGCTCCCCCATCAGTTGTTTTTTGATCTCATTAAAAGAAGTTTACGGAAGATTGCAAATAAGTATCCTTTGAGATCTTATATTGATACCATTGAAGACTTCATTATTACAACTCATCGATACAACATCAAAGAAGCATTAACTTGAAAGGTAAAACTTTCAATAACTAAACTCCCATTCAGACTTCAAATATGAAACTTATTACAAATTAAATTATGCATTGAAACCCTTATGATGATATAGAACTATAGACATCTAATAATCTGCACCAAGTGGCCCAGGACCAAGGTGTGTGGGGGACAACCGAGTTTGGTTGTGCAGAGTGAATGTGCGGAGATGTATTCAGATGAAACAATCAAACTTACATTCAATGGGGCAGAAGTCTTACTTGCAGGAAATGCAACTTCTATTCATAAATCAAAGAATAGGGAATACAGAGTACAATGTCTATAGTGCGTGTATACAGAGTAGATGTGCAGAGCAAGCTAACTGTGTTACAACTGCGTAAATGGCATTGATCTCGTTGTTTGTTAGTTGTCTTGGCCAAATGCGTATATTACATATTTAACATGCATAATCCAAGAGCAGTATTAACTATTGTACAGCTACCAAGGAGGATGTTGATAGGCACGTCACTCTCCTATCAGATGTGATAGTTGGCAACAGTCTGAACAATTAATGTCCAAGCTGTCTTCAACGACCTCTGATCTCGAGATCCTCTGTTGGTGGCTAACAGCTAGTTGGGCCACATTTTGAATCACGTGGTCGGGGTAGGCCGACATGTGGTTGTGTTGAGGTGGGGCCCAAAGGAGTCAGAGAATCCATGAGTAGATCCCTGTGAAGTGCATGGGGTTGCATAGTGCGGAGTGTGCAAACTATGATCTAAAGCGAACGTTGCATGAAAGTCTGCGAGCAAGTGCATGACATATGCATAAGGTTGTGAGCCAACTTCGGGCAAAGAAGTGTGCATGATTGCGTGAGAGGTGTGAGCTCTGCGATGAAGAACAAACGAGGAGTGTATTCGACTACACAATGCCTGCGCACAGATCATTCGCCCTTTTTTGAAGAGCAATGGTCTCCATTGCGTCAGTGTGCAGCTGAGGAAATTGCACTTGAAGTTGTTGAGAAGTGTATCACTTGGCTTGGCCAACATATTGTCCAACCTTGACCACTCGGAAAAGTTGATGTGTGCCATGGCGGGTGCATGTGTCTGTCACTTTGATGATTTGGTCCTTCCTTGCGGGTCGCAAGTGTTTGGGATCCAAATTAGAAGGATGTTGTGTCACTGTTGGCTAGAGAAGTGGTGGGGTGTAAGACTTGAGAAGTTTTATGTTGAAGACTGGGTGCATGCCCATGTACAAAGGCAGATCAAGAACAAAGGTGTTCTAACCAGCTGCATGCAAAATGGTGTAAGGACCATAACACAGAGGCTTGATCTTCTGGTGTGGACCTTTGAAGCGTTCCTTCTAAAGGTGCAGCCAAACTTTATCACCAATTTGGAATGCATGAGGTGTGAGATGTGTGTCATGATGCCCCTTCTACTTTGCTTGAGTGCGAGAGAGGATTTGTTGAACCTGCTGATGAACAGATTAAATGTGTCATAGAAACTTGTCGGCTTTGTCCGCTTCCTATTCCTATGTGCGTGACACAGTGCCGGCTAGTGCGTGATAGGATATGTGTAGAGGTGTCGAAGGTTGAAACCCAAGACATGTCTGGAATGGACTGTGACTCATAGAGTTGTGCGGTGCTCTATTGTAGGCATGTTGAATGTATAAGAGATTGTCATCCCAAGTGCAAGCACATGCACAGTTGTACATTCGTAGAAGATGAACAAGTGTGCGGTTGACCACTTTGGTTTGCCCATATATCTGTGGATGAAAGGTTGTCGACCGATCCAGCCGCGTACCCATCAAGTCCCACAATGCTTGCCAAAAGTGACTTACAAAGCGCAGATCTCGATTGGAGACAATGGATGTTGGATGCCCAAAATGAACCCAAACATGGTTGACAAAGCCTTGCGCAGTGCCAGCTGCGTCAATGTCTTTCTTGCATGCAACCATGATAGCCATCTTGGAAAACCTATCCACTACATCATGTTGGTGTCTTGTTGCAAGCAACCCAGTAATGAAATCCATGCTAATAAATTCCCATGGCCTAGATGGAACCAATAGAGAGGTGTAAAGTCCTAGCTTCCTATTCGTGGGCTTGGCGATGCAACAAGGAATGCAAGACTTGATGTGGTGTTCCACATCTATGCGCATGTGCGGCCAGTAGCAATGCGACTGCAATGCGACTAGAGTCATTGACATGCCGAAGCATCATGAGGTCTTGGTGGAGTGCGCCTCCTAATGAGTTGTTGGTGAGGTGCGCCATTAGGAACATAGAGATGTCCGAGCTTGTAGAGAAGCTGGTCAGACAAGTAGAACTCCTGAACCCGTTTACCTTGCGTTAGGCTGGTGTAAGTCGCTACAAAGTCCTAGGCAGTTGAGTAGAGGGATACCAGTCTGCGAAGTTGTGGCCACACGTGTCCAGCACCGTGATGAGCACATGAACCGACGGTCGGCTAAGGCAATATGTTGCCTTGTTGTCCTTCCCTTTCTTGTGCTTGATTATGAGATGGAACTACTATAAGTAAGTCATCCATTTCATGTGCTGTGCATTCTCCAGCTTGTTCTGCGTCTACAAGAACTGAAGTGGCTTGTGATCTGAATGAATAATTCTCCTTCCCCAGAATTTAGTGTCACCATTGCTTGATTGCTTTCACAATAGCATACAATAGGTGGAGTACCTTTGCACCGTGTCGATGAACGTCTTTGAGTGGTATGCGACCGAATATTCATGCTACATGAGCATTGCACCAAGTGCGTAGTCAAATGCATCAGTGTGAATTTTAAAGGAATGTGCAATGTCAGGCACTACAAGAATAGGCACTGCGCAGAGGCATTGCTTGAGTGCCTCAAAAGCGTGTTGTTGCACATGAGTTCAATCGAACTTGGCTTTTGCATGTGTTATTTGGTTCAGAGCCCAAGAGATGTGCAAGAAGCCAAAGACAAACCTGCAGTAGAAGTTAGTAAGTCTAAGGAAACTCCTCAATTCTGTGAAACTGCACGAAGTAGGCCAATCTTGGATCGCTTTGATCTTCTCTAGGTCTACACGAATGCCTATGCAATTAATGATGTAGCCCAAGTACTGGATCTGTGCAGTGTCGAATGTACACTTTGCTAAGTTCAATTGCAACTTGTGTTGATGCAAGGTGTCAAAGACGTGCAAGATGTGCTCCAGATGCTCCTCCCAAGTCTTGCTAAGGATGAGAATGTCATCTAAGTAGACAATGACGAAGGAGTTGAGAAAGGGCCTAATTAGATCATCCATCAAGCACATGAATGTGGTTGGTGCATTGGTTAGGCCGAAGGGCATGACCAATCATTCATACAATCCTTCATGTGTCTTGAATGTTGTCTTCCATATGTCTTCAGGATGGACTGGAACCTGATGATAACCTGACTTCAAGTCTATCTTGGTGAAGTATTGAGCGCCTTAGAGCTGGTCCAAAAGGTCATCAATGCGTGGTAGTGGGTATCGTTCCACTGTTATCTTGTTGAGTGCGCGATAGTCTATGTAGAGTCACCAAGTCCCGTCCTTCTTGGGTGTGAGGACTATCGGACTCCCACAAGGTGAAGAGCTTGGCCTAATCTTGCCCTGATTGAGTAGCTCTTGTATCTAGCGTCGAATTTCATCGTTCTCCCAAACTGATCTACGATACAGGGGATATTTAGAAGAGGGGATCCAGGAACCAAATCGATGCGATGTTTTACTACGCAGTGTGTTGGAAGGCCTTCAAGGTCTACGAAAACTTCACCACACTACTCCAATAACTTGTCGAGTTGTTGTTGTTGCAATGTTATGCGAGTACTACACACTGCCAGAGTGTGCTTTGTTGTCTGTTGCATAGGTGTGTTAGGGTAGACCATGAGCAACATGAACTTCTGTGTGTGCGAGACAAGTTTGCGACATTGATTGGCAAAGACCAAGGTGACTTTGGTCGTGGGCACTAACTCGAAGAGGTGATAGAAATGACTTTTAGCATAAATAGTCCAACGTTGTGGCTTGGGTTGATATGTAGCTTCGCGGTCGTACGTATATGATCTTCTCAGCAAGATGTCACAGACCTCCAGAGGTGCGATGTCACACATGTGGTTATCTTCCATAGGCTTGACTTTGTACTGGAAAATGCATTCTCATCGGCCCTATATATCTTTCCCTTATTGCAGCCAGCCTAGAGAATAGCTTAGGGTGCATAGTGGTGGTAAGACCAAGGCATTGAGTTGTTGATTGTGCAATGATTTTCTTCTAACTGCCATTGTCGATGATGACGTGGAAAGGCTGACCCTTCACCTAGAAATTGGTGTGAAAGAGACATTCGCACTCTTCAAAGATGTCGATCGCAGTGGTGTTGGTGCTTAGACAAGAGGCATCTGGATCAATGTTATCCATCAATGTGGGTCCTAATGCAAACTGTGTGAGCAAGGACTGTTGCACACGACATTTGGAGTCGTCATGGGTGGATGAGTGATGGCAATGGCACCACTTATCACCAGACTTCTTGCCTTTGAATTAGAAGATACAAGAGCCTTCAAGTGCTATGCAGTCTTTTGAGGCTGCTCATCTTTGCAAGAAGTGTTGTGCTTCTGCATAAGCAGCTACGATGTGGAGTTGTGCAAGGGTTAGGCCTTGCGTACTATGTTGGGTGAAGAGGTGGTACATTACTTCATGTTTGCCTTAGCTTCGATCTTGGCAGAGTTGCAATGTGCTTGTCCCAAAGTTTCAAAAGTCAAGAACTCCAACTTCACACAGATATAAGATGAGAGTCCACTGAAGTACTTCAGCATCCTATGTTTTTTGCTCAAGTTCTCTTGTACGCGCGCAAATTAGTTATGGAATGTGTTGGTGTAGTCTTCCACTGTCTGATCCTTGTGATGGCGCAAATTGTTGGAACTTGGTGTATTCATCTTCAAAGTGTCAGAGAGGGTAGTATTCTTCCTTCAGCACATCGACAAAATTCTTTTATGATTCAATTGGAATGTACACTTGTGCACGCAGTGCACTAAAGGTCTCCCACCAGTGAACAACTGGAATGGACATCTTCAATATTGCGAAGGTGATCTCGGCATTAGTGAAGCAGTTGACTAAGAATTGTGCCTCGAGTTGTCGAATCCAAGCATCCAATGCTTTGGCGTTGATCTTGCCTTCGAATAGAGGGATGTCGAGATTGACTTGTACTTTGAAGGGGGTTTGTTGTTGAAACTGTTGTTGAGCATACTGCTGAGATGGATGGGAAGGCGTCGGGTTGAGCTGCATCATTAACTTGCGGAACTAACTCAAAAAGTTCGGTGTGTTGTGCCTCCAGTGCATCGGCAATTATCCTTCGAACTTCTGGGGCTGCCTCAGATTGGTTCTGGGCGTCAGCCATCTTGCTTTTGCTACGGCGTTCTTTTGGAATCATTGAAACAAAATCGCCTGTTAATCCTTCTCTCTCTTGTTGTGCTCATGTGGTTATAGGCATAGAAAGGAATAGAGCGAAGCTCTGATACCAATGATCTGCAACACGGGGCCCAAGACCAAGGTGTGTGGGGGACAACCGAGTTGGTTGTGCAGAGTGAATGCATGAAGATGTATTCAGATGGAACAATCAAACACACATTCAATGGGGTGGAAGTCTTACTTGCAGGAATGCAACTTATATTCATAAATCAAATAATAGAGAATACAGAGTACAATGTCTACAGTGCGTGTATACAGAGTAGATGCGCGGAGCAAGCTAACTGTGTTACGACTACGTAAATGGCATTGATTTGGCTGTGTTGCTAGTTGTCTTGGCCAGATGCATATATTACATATTTAACATGCATAATAAAAAAGTAGTATTAACTGTTGTACAACTACCAAGGAGGATGTTGATAGGCACATCGATCTCTTGCAGATGTTGTAGTTGGCAACGGTCTGAACAATTAATGTCCAAGTTATCTTTAACAACCTTCAATATTGGGATCCTCCGTTGGCAGCTAACAGCTAGTTGGGCCACATTTTGAATCACGCGGTCAAGGCAAGCCGACATGTGGTTGTGTTGTGGTGGGGCCCAAAGGAGCCGGCGAGTCTGTGAGAAAATGCCTGTGAAGTGTGTGGGGCTGCACAGTGCAAAGTAAGCAGACTGCGATTTGAGGTGAACATTACACGAAAGTCTGTGAACAAGCACAGGACTTATGCATAAGGTTGTGAGCCAACTTCGGGCAAAGGAGTGTGCATGATTGCATGAGAGGTGTGAGCAATGCGTAGAAGAACAAACAAGGGGTGTATTCGACTACGCAGCAGCAGTGCATGGATCATCTAAAAATGACCAGCCCCTAGGCATTTATTAGTTGTTAAATTGCATGTTTCTAGGATGTTTGGGTACTTGTCAATTCTTTGTTTAAATTGGACATTAATGGCACATTTACTAACTCTCAATCATTCCCGTACCTTCTCCTGGCACCCTCCAGCTGTCATCTTCCTCCTCCCTAGGTTTGATCACATTCTACCCTCCTTGTATGGAGCATAAAATTACGCTCCAAACATGTCTGGAGTGTAATTGTATGGTCCTATCAAGGTTCTTATGGGCATTTCTACCCCTTGCCCCATGTGACCCTTATCCCATAATTTTCACTTTTTTTGACCATTGGATGTCAATTTGCATGCCAATAGAGTCCTAATTTGAATTCAAGGCATCTATAAATGCAAAGACATCTTAATTCATTCAGGTATCTAGCACTTGTAAAGTACTCATTTTATTGTTCACAAAATCTATCAAGCATTATTTAAAAGCATTTAGAGAAATCAAACAATCATTAGAGCACTCATTGAAGCACAAAAGTTCATGTTAAAAACACATTGCATTGCATTGGTTTTCCAAGCTGATATATTACTGCAATTATTGGAGTGTTGTTTTTGGTATTGTACACCTTTCAGGGAACTAGCAAATATCAAGATAGCTCAACTATGCCCTAGTATAACAGAGGTCCTAAAGCATATGTTGTTTCCCTTGAGGTTTTCAGATCTAGCTGCCCAATTAGGGCAAGAAGATGAAGTCCATATTCCCAGCAATCTAAGCGAAGGTGCGGAAAACTGAGCGAGTTTGTTGAAGGTCCAGATTAGACAAACACGGTCTTCAAATCAGATTTTGCCTGCCTGATTTTTTGTCCAAAGTGGAACTTGACGGAGCATAACTTGACAGTCTTGGTAAAGTTATGGTCCTGAGGGGACTTCTCCAATCATCGTGAAACTTTCAAATCATCTCCATATCGCTGCTGAGCACTGTTTTCCACTTTCAGATCTTAACGACTGTCACCAGATCTTGAGATATAATCAAATAAGCCTATACCTTGCATGTCTCTCAATTTCTCTAGTGTTGGAATTAATTAATTAGGTCTGATTTACTGTTTTACATCTATTTTAGGCCTAGTCAAATGTGTATGGGTATTTGTGTTGCATGTTAGCTTAGATCCATTTACCATATAACAAGAACAGATCTGTATTCAGTCAAAACTTTGAAAATGGCAATTTTTCCATACTTTAGTAGTTAACCCTACTGATAGAGTTGACCTGGCATTAAATGTTGCTGACTATGTCGACCTATCACCCATGCCAGCATAGATTTATCATTCAAAAACCTATAAATACCTTCGCCTAATCTCATTAAATGCATCATTCATTGTATTTATCTCTCTTCTGACCTGCAATGACTTTGAGGATAGAAAAAGGGAACATAAAGGTAGACAATAGGATTGGCATCAACAAGGACGAGACTGTTGATCAAAGATATTCTGACCTATTTTGACCTTCTCTTGACTAGCTTTCTACTGCGTTGACCAAGAGACTGCTGCTTGATTTAGTTGAGCTACAATGACTATGAAAATCTGCTACATTGAGATTTCAGATTGTTGCAGTGGATGATGGTTCATAGTCTAAAAATGAAATTATATTATCACTTTTTTTAGAGATTTTACTCTTGTTTGAAGTCACCTCAAGATGGCCTGCATAAGTAATCATTACTTTAATGACATTTGTTCTCATGTATTTTTGGTAATAATCAACAATGCAAGGGGACCCACTTAGCACACTAGCACCCTAAAAATGAAATTATGTCATAAATATCTTTAGTAAATGGAATTATCTTACTACCATCACAATTCCATAGATTTCCTTCTTTCATTTGTGCAACTTCGGCAACGATCACATTGGTTGGACCTGCTACGGGAAGCAAATCAAATCGAATTGACTGCGACTTCTTATCCTTGTTCTCGGGTATACAGGTGCAACTTTTGGGAAGAGAGAGTTACTTCTCTTCAGTAGAGTATGATGTTTTTTGTTCCATCTTAGGAGGAGAAAGTAGAAAAGAGATTGGTTATTGATTTTTCAGATGTTAGGAGAGATCCCCTCCTAAATTCGTTTTTATTTATTCCCATAAATATATTTACGGAAGCTGTATTTTCTCCATTTGCTTTATGAAATTCGGAGTTGGAAGTTGGTTTCAAAAGACAAGGCCATTGGGTGGCAGGCAGTGGTTATTTGGAGTGGCATCATACGATCCTGTTCACCTTGTACATTGCTAATAGTAATAATGATGCATTTCCTACAGAATTTAACATAAAACACAAGAAGTTAAGGTAAAAATGTGGAAGGGAAAACTCACTTTTGTACTCTTTCCCTTTCCCTCTCCAGCAAAATGTGCAGAATTATCATCGAGGGCGTTTGTATGAGACTCATCCTTCCCGTTCCCCTTCCCCTTCCCCTTCCCCTCCAGACCAGCACAAGTATTGCTGGGATTTGAAAAGGTCATTGTTATTATTTGGTTTGGTTGGGTTATTTGCGGGGAGAACAAGCAAACGGTTGGTGGGCGTGATGATGTCGTCGTTAAAGTGGCCACTCTACAACAACACCAGCATGAAGATTCAAGAATTCCCTGCGTAATGCATTGCATTCTCATTCTCATGTTTTCCCTTCCCTGTACACACTTCCAACTTGGGAAAAAAATTACGGCTTGAGACTCTTTTAGAGATCGCTCATATGATCTAGTTACTTGGTTATTTGAAACAAAAATAGGAGCCATGGAGATGAAATGAAATAAAACATTTTAATGACGTCTATGAGACTAAGTAGTCTCAGGGATTAAGGGTTGGAATATCAAAATATTTTTAGATTTTTTTATATATCAGATTTTTTACTATGAAATTTGATCAATAAATTAGTTGTATTGTGAAGCCTAGACTTCTCAAAAAGTTCACTTACGCCACCTACTTTCAAACGTTTTCATATTGACTCTGAATATCTAGATACATAATGCATTCAATGATGAAATGCCATTCAGTTTCAACTACCTCTTTACTGTAGAAAATGCAAGTTCTTTCTTCCCACTCTTATCTGGGGATTGTCCATCTACTAGTTTCGTGCCTAAGATGATGTGACCCAGCGCTCAATTGAGCCATTAAAATCCTAGCCTTGCCCTTAAGAGCAGCCTGCATATAAGCCTTCTCCATGCAGGGTTGAATTATTTGATGTAATGTGTTTTTTTCTAACCAATTTGAGTGGTCCACATGGCAGTCCTGAAATTTTCTCACACAAACTTCTTTATTTTCTTGTTAATGTTAGGACATTCTTGCAAATTAATGTCCCACTTTGCCATCCATGTAACTTAAAAATAGTAATAAAACAATGAATGAATAAATTAATGATTTTAATAATGTGACATGGAGGAGTCTATGGGACCGAAAGTTGTAAAAAAGTCATTCTATGTTAGCATCATCAATTGATATAAGGGTTGTTTTATTAGTCTTGTAAATTTCTAATTATTTTTTTATTTTGGATATTGACCAAAAAAACTTCTTATTTTGTCTAGCCGTGCCTCTTCAAACAAATCAGTTAGGTTGTCTACTCTCGAATTGTCATTGTACTTAATATGAATGTCACTATAGGTTGTGCACTCAATAATATAATGTTATTTTGTCTCCACTATCCCCTTGTCATAAAATATGCATGTTCTTGTTTCTTACTCCTCCTTAGATGTTGTCCACCTATCAGTTGCACACCTAAGATGATGCAAGCTAGTCCTTAATTGAGCCATCAATATTTTTACCTTTCACTTAATTTTTAATCATGTGTATGTGTTTTCTTTATGGTCTTATGTGGGATTAAACTCTTTGATATAGTATGTTGTTTTTTGTCCACTTGGTTGTCCTCAATTCCCCTCTCATGTACTTTTTTATTCTCTCATTAATTTTTGGACACTCTCACATTTTAATGTCCCACTTACTAATCCAAGTAGGTCAAAAAATGTTATCTTGGTTTTCCAATCCTATTATTATGTATGCCTGCACATATTTTGTAGTGAGTATAAAGTCTTCTACCCCCTTGAATTATTGTTACCATGCAGGTCTCCCAACTAAGCTTGTTTTGAAAGTCGAGTCTGAGATACTTGTATTCTTCCATCACTTCTACCAAGCTTCCTTCGAAAATGATATTTTTTTTCTCTGTAGAAAAAAGATCATGACTTTGGTTTTGTTGGTATTCACTTGCATACCAACCTCTAAACAAATATAGAGCCCTAAGGGGTTCTCTCATACTATGTGTTGTTTTTGTTACTAGAATAAGATCATCCACATATAGAAGCAATTTTACTACATAGTCATCTAATTGAATGCCCCTCCACCAACTTTATTTATTCACTCCTCCAAGTTATCATTGTATAGTGCAAACAAAGTGAGGGATAGTGGGCATCCTTGTTTGACTCCAATGTCGCTTCCAAAACAAGGAGCCAAACATTAAAGTCATAGGAACATGTTTAACCTTTTTAGAAAAGGGATGAAGGGAATTGGGAATAGCCCAATCAAAATTGTATTAAGTATGCTCAAAAATAGGCCAATTAAATAATTCATATTTGTTAAAAATCCCTTTAGGTTTAATTATAAAAAAACATGTAGATTTTTTTTTAAGATATTTAAATTGCAACGTATTTAAATGGATCCTAACATTGGGTTGTAACTCACACACTATACAACTGAATTGTAAAATGTTTTAATTCAAAGTGCAACAATAATAAATCCCAATTAATCCATTGATTAAGCATGATAAATCTCATAATTACTACCTCATAAGAGGATTATATAGTGCATGAACTGTAAACAGATATTACAGATCTAATAGACTAATAAATATTGTTTTCACATAAATTCAGATCTGAAATACATTATTTTATCCATAACATATAATGATACAATGATTGATGTGCTCAATTATCAAATACCAAGTATACAATTATCAATAGATACAATTATTTATATAATAGTAGTACAATAGAGT
This sequence comes from Torreya grandis, assembly GCA_037957365.1. Lineage (NCBI taxonomy): Eukaryota > Viridiplantae > Streptophyta > Pinopsida > Cupressales > Taxaceae > Torreya > Torreya grandis. The sequence continues at coordinate 1,564,068 of JARHVA010000158.1, forward strand.
TTCAAAAGACAATTCATAAATCAGTACAATAGTTGTGAGTATGCATCTATAATGGTTGATTAACTATTGAGAGGGAGAGTATCATCTGGGAGATTTTCCTATAATCACATACTGTCAATCTCTCACACACCTCCCCACTAGAAGTGGCCATTCCTTTCACAAAATGGGCAAATAATAGTAATTCGAACATCAAGAACTCAACCATAACAATGTGTAGTGCAATCACTATTACATGCAGCAATCATACAAACCATGGAATACATCATCTATCTATTATGACATCATACATGCATGTAAACTAGAAAGTATATTGGATAGATAATGTATACAGCGTTAACATTACTTTGGAGAATTTTTCATTATAGATTCCAAACTTCACATGAAGTTGAGTCAAATCCACACACACCCATACTCTATGCTAACACAACTCAATATCCTTAATGTTAACTAAATATGGGTATATGTATTATAGGGATCCAACCTAGAACACCCATCCTCCCTTAACACGAAGGATAACATAGTTGTGTAACTCATAAAATAATCCCATAACCATCAACTTCCAATCACTCACCATCTAACTAACTAAATGACAATAGCATACATTACATATTCATTTTAATAAGAGAGATAAAGACATAATACATCCATGGTAAAAGCACCATTTCAAATAACATGTCTATCCATAAAATACTTCACAATGTCTAAGAATCCACATAAGTTAAAATTTAAGTGTTTATCTTAGTTCAATACAAGCATGCACCACTCATATCAATTCTAATCATTTTGTTTTTCATATAACATGTATTCCTTTACACTTCACAAGTTTGGATATGTAATAGTTCTTAAGATACTTGAGGGAGGCTAATATGCAATAACAATTAAACCAAAATAGGATTCCATACTTAATTAATATCCCTTCAAAGTATTATATCAAACTTATGATATCTACCTCATATTCCTATTGTTCACAAACATAGTTTTGACGTTGATCCTAAATTAATTATCAAATATGAGTCTTGATTATTCAAGATAATTTAAGCATTATGCACATTTTCTTTATCAATACAATCATCCCTAAAACAATCATAATAATGCGAGATATATATTATGTTATTTCCAAATAATTTATCAAATAAATTCAACTTCGTAACTCATTATTATCTCAGTTGAATCCTACATGATGGTGATATTTAACCAATTCATTCATTTTGAAACTCCCATTGTGTTCCTTTCTACTATCTAAGTTCAAACACATCGTATGTTATAAGAAAACATCATCGACAACTCAACTATTAAAGGATTTGCTACAACTGTAATGGAAGATTACAAGGTCGATCCTCTTAGAGTTAAAAACAAACCTACAACTCTACTAAAAGCCAAAACACAAGTCATAAATCGTATTCAAATATCCATAATACATATAAATTGTTTAAGAAACATATTCAATAGTCCATAATCTTTATCGACTAAGGTACTAAAAATAGAAAAACCATAAACCTATAAAATATTTGTTTAAAAACATTTTTGGGAGACTCAATTCAAGTTGAGTAGCTACTAGAAGCTAAACACATTCACACAATTTATATTTATTCACAAACTCATGCTATAAACTAAAATAGCCATACACAATTCTATATTATATCCTTAAAGCCAAATTTGGGATTTGAGTTGAATAAACAATTGCCAATTTTTTCTAAATGGAAGAGAAGGAATTAAGTCGCTTAGTGGTCATTATAATGGACTTTGGGCCCTAATCCCAGTTAGTACTCATTTTTAGGGATCTATGGATGAGAGCAAGCTCTCACCCCTAGATCCATAAGGATGAGTCCATCCTTGACATAGTTTTATTTAAATGTATATATTTTTTTTAAACAATGGAAGCAAACAACCATACACCCAACCTTTAACTTCTAACCTTAATTGGGGGTAATGATTATGGAAATGTAAGGCCACAACTACCATTTTGTACATCCCAAGATTAAATGCACAAGACCCAAATAAAAATGGGGTTTCTAAATAAATACGCATGTTATGAATAATGGTAAACAATTACAACCTGCTAATTTATTTGTAAACCAATAAACCCACTACATATCATGCAATTTCAATTTAAAACACCACTTGCTTGATGTTCATAGAAAATGACAACCATTGCCTCTCTTTCCCACTTGTTTTTCCAAAATATTCTATTGTTGCTTTCCCTCCTTCTCCAAAACTATCATCCTTCTCCTTAAACATTTTATCCTGTTTATTTTTTCTTCCCAAATTTCCTCTTCCCCATGTTTTTGCATGCCCTAGATTCCTTCTAAGATTTTTGCTAACAACCAATAACAAAACTAGAACCATTTTATATGCATTTACTTCTACTGTAGTTGAATCTCAGTTCAACGAAGACCTAAAGTATGGCGTTAACATGCAAAAATTTCATACACCATTCTCTCCTCCAAAAATGGTGAAGCCAACAAAACCTCATCACTAAAAAATATTAATTGCTACCAATAAACTAAGGAAACCCTAATTCAAATCAAGATTATGCATGGTAATAGTATGTATAACCTGTTGTCATCAAATTATGCACCCTAGGACTCTCAATGAAGCTCCTTCAATTTGATGCAACATTGAATCATCTCTCAAGTTTGTGGAAACTTGTAGGAGAGATGAATCTCTAGGATTGAAAGGGATAGCTCCCTGAATTCTTCTCTAAGTATCTATCACCTATCTTAATGCTTGTTCATGAAAAGAGTCAAGAGTTTACATAAAATAGAAACTTTGTCAAAGATGTGATCCACCAAGAATATATCCCATAGACTATCATACTTCTACCAAGTAACAATGCTTTCCAAGACCAATTCCATGCATGAAAAGATCCTAACATAGTGTTTCAATGTGAAGGTATATATGCTTGGGACAATCAACAAGATACTTGACCTACGGGGAAGATTGCACATCATAGCTACAATTGCATACTTCAAAGAGAGATTAGTACATTCAACACACTTCACATGACATGTTAACATCATAACCCTTGCTTAAACATGAAGGATAAAGGGAGTAAGGATGATACTATCACTTAGCTCCACTATACATCACTCACACACTTAGAAAAAATGTTCACAACTCAAAATTGGACTTGTATTCAATGTTCAAAAGTAATGTAGAAAAAATGTTCACAACTCAGAATTGGACTTGTATTCAAGTTCAAAAGTAAAGTGTAATGTCATTTTAGTAGGGCTTTGCCATACCAAAAATGTGGTCCCTTACAATAGCTTAAAGTGGCTCAATTTATAGAACTTTAAGGAAGAGAAAGAGAAGAGAAGTTGAAGACGCAGAAGGACATGTGTCAGTAACATGAAGATCAATTACAAATGCAAGAGAGAGAGGGATGGGGTGAGCCATATCATGTTAGGAGTTACACTTATTCGAATTTAGTCATAAGAATGGTGAAAAGTGGCATAAGACCTTCATAATCGACACAAGAAATGGTTTCTATCAAAAATCGTCTATGAGCGTTTGAAACTAAAAACAGAAGAGCCAACACATAACACTGCTGAGGGAAATGGGACTTATGGAAACAATTAAAAAATGTTTTTCCTAACTGCTAGCCATCTCTTGGACACCTATGTTTATTGATTTTGTGGAAACTCTTTGATTTGGTTAGCTACTAGCAATGACTCAAACCGTCAACCTATCTATTCTACTTGCTTTGTCTGCACCAGATGCTCAAGATTCAACCATTTATTACCTCCACATTTGCTCTCATATTCTCACCAAGTCTTTTGACATCAACGACTATTTTTCACAGTTTGAAATTGACATTTGTGGGGCCTTCACCTTCCTTATTCATTCGAAACACTTTCCTTGAACTTTTTATTTCGGCACTTTTCTCTTTCAAACTTTTTATCTCAACACTTTTCTTGAAATAATTCATTCGAGCTTTCTCTTGGAAATTCTTATGGATAATTTTATCAAACAATATTTCAGGTTGTTTGTTCCTTTGTATCAGATGAAATGTTTGAAAGAATTTGGCTTTCACCTCTTTTTGATGCGGACAAGTTTTTTGAAAGAATTCCTTAGACAATCTTTTCAAAAGAATTCCTTCAAACATTCCGTTTGGCCCTTTGAACTTTTGTCTTTTTTCCCTTCGATTAAAAGAAATTGTCCATCGGCAATTTATAAATGACCCTCCGGCACTTAGAAATGTCCCTTCAGAAAGTTGAATATGATCCCTTCAAAAAAAAATCAAATGACCCTTCCAAAAGGAATATACCCTTTAAAACTTTTGAAATGTACTTTTTGGCTTTTCTATTTGGTTCACTTCCTGAAATAAAAACAATCTTTCAGACTTTTGAATAGGGCACCTTGCTTGAAAATTCCTTCAGACTTTTTGTAAAGTACCTTTTGGCTTTCAAAAACCCCTAAAAAAGTCCTTCAAATTTTTTGAAATGTCCCTTTTGGAAAAGCCGAGAAGTACCATTTTCCCTAAGTGCCCTTTTGGGAAAATTGTTTCAAAAAAAATGTCTGAAACAATTCTTGACACTTTGAATAAAAAACCTGAAACAAAACCTCTGAAGGAAATAGTGCCTGACCAAAAGACCAAAACAAAGTCTCCAAATGAAATAACACTTGGTATTTTTATTGCGGTTCAATTAGAAATACTCCTTCCAAAGAAAATTTCTAAATATTGTACTTGGCCAAATTTGAAAGATGCAAACTTGGGAGTGAAATTTGACCAACATCACCTAACTTCATGTTAACTTAAGCTATACACTTATAGTGTAACTCTATGTATTACCACTTTCTAAAGTTTAAAACATCTTGCATATAAATCCACTTTTGGTGATCATATGCCCCATGTTCCTAGGGCCATGAAAAAGGGGGCTTGCTTGTACTCAAACTGTTTTAATATGACAAAGTTCACTCTCACAAGAAAAAACACCACAATACTATATTGTTGTCCTTATAAATTAAAGAATGAACTAACAATAAATTCTAATTTTAGATCAATATTGCAATAATTAAGCCTCTAAACATCAGCATGATGATACACTCAATAAGCATGAATGATAAGATTATGCAAGCAGTACAAGACTCTACATTTGAATTGATTTGTAAGCAATACCAACAACTATTAAACTTGCAAGCAATCATAACATGTGATTAATACCAAAATAATAGGGTACCATATAAACAACATAATTTCAATCACCTAAAAGTGGTAATTAGATGCTAAGAGTGCCGCTTGAGTCACCCTATCCCTAGGCTTTGTATAGACCTATTCTAGAGCCTTAGACTTGCATTTCTAACCATTCAACAAACCTTGCTCACTTATATACTATCAATATATAGTCCATGAATTGTCACCTCTAACCCCAATTCAACTTTCCTAGAATTTTATCAAAAGGACATTAGCGCCATATTTGGGATACCACAACCACATGGTGCTAGTGTCCCCAAATGGGCACTATTGTCCTTAGCCCTAACTCTTCCCAATGGATAATTTTTCAAATGTGCGCCCCTCCTAAGGTCAGACTAAGCTCATTTTATTATCCACACAAGCAAAAAAACCTTATATATACAAGTCTAATCCACCTCTATTCACTAGATGGGAAATAAATGTAAAAGCTATTCAAACTTAAGACAACCTTGTGCAAAATCAAGGTACATTATCCCTATCCTACCCTATTTTTTGCATACTACCATCTAAAACAGCCTTAATTCAAATTTTTAAGAATTTAATAACTCAAACACATTCAAAGCATTCGAGGCCACTCTCATTCTAACATTTACTTGCATATACATCAAGCACTAAGTAGGAGAACTACATCAGACTTGATCCCTCTTCAGAGTATTGGTATGTAGGCAACTCTCTACATAGTGAGGTGTTGAGAATGTCTAGTCCATCATACTAACACATTCAAATCTTGATCATATCACACTTGCAAAGAGAACTAGGGTTTTCACATAAAATCAAGATTTTTAGGTATAATATACAACTACAAGCTTCAATCTCAAAGGAATAAAACATATAGACACAGGCACAGCTACTCCCTAAAAATAGGAATAGTCCCATGAAGAGGACAGTAGCACCACATCTTGGATACTACACAGATGACACTATTGTCCAAACTGGGCACTACTAACTAGTTAATAGATAAATATAAAAAACTTGCTTGTGATACTCAAAACTGCTCAGCGTTCAATTTTTAGAACCTAGATCATCCGTGATAGTCTATTTTTAGATAAGTCTATATTTCTCCCTATTTATTATGATTATTAAAAAGTCATTCAAGATCAAATTCATTTAAAATTTAGTAGATTAATTATTTTAATTTATTTAATTGATTTAGACATATCAGCCATTTAACCAAACATAAGGAATTACTCTTATAAAACCCTAAAAGGTTAAATCCTTTGGTGAACTCGTATTACTTCAAACTATAGCTTGCATTCATCCAAATTTTGTGCAATAAATTTACAACTGCATACTTCTAATTTTTTGATTTTATTTAGATAACTTAGCTAATTAAAATCAAATTCATATTAGGGTTTCAATTTAAATCTAATTTAAATTATTGGAAAGAAAACCCTAGATTCAAAAACCCTAACCCTAGACACACTTAGGGTTTGTATCCTTTCCTATTTATACTCAGATTTTATTTTTTAAACTCAAATTTCATATTCACATTTCTTCTTTAATCATGATCATAATGCCAGAAGAAATAAATTACTTTTTGTTGCAAAGTTTCATACTTTCATTTACATGTTTATTCCCTTTAATTCAGAATGAACTTAGAAAAGACATCAACACATGTATAGATGATGCTTCTTATCAAATGCAATATCTCGTATATTTCATAACATATTATCTTTTTTCTATATGCAAAATAATTAAGACATTATTATTTAATCACATAGACATATGCATACATGGTTTTTCAAATCAACTAAAATATCTTTCATGTTGCATTCTTTCCATGACAAGTTATCTTTCTTCTATGTGCAAAATAATTAAGACATTATTCATTAATCACATAGTGTAATGTCCCTATTTCCAAACCATTCACAACAGGTATTGAAAACCTTTAGTCTACTTACCCATAGGATGCATTTTGGGGTTTTATTTTATTAATTAATTATAATTGCCCGAATAGTGATTTTAATCATTTGTTCATACAAGGTAATTTTTAGTTGATTAATAAAATATTTTATAAGAGTGTTTTTTGCCACTAAGGTATTTAATTGAAATAATTATTGAATTATGACCTAAAAATAATTTTAATTACTATTGATTATTTAGACAATTATTTAATTTATGGTAAAAAAGGAATGTCAGCGTGTATGTGATCAAAGATAAAGATGAGATATGCTAAAAGTCGACAAGGAGAATTAATAAAGAGTGTTTGGCCTTCCCAAGGTGGTTCACCCTCTTTTTAAGGGTACAAGTACATGTTAGAATTCTCCTTTAAGGGTTATGCTGAAAATTGATATTGATTCTTCATGCTTGATGAAAATATTGGGATGTATGCCCATGTACTTAAACTATTTTAATATGACAATGTTCACTCTCACAAAAAAAACACCATAATGATATATTGTTATCTTCATAAATTAAAGAATGAAATAACAAGAAATTTTAATTATAAATCAATAATTACAACAATTAAGCCTCCATACATCAGCATAATGATACACTCAATACGCATGAATGATAAGATTATGCAAGCAATACAGAATGAAGACTCTGCATCCAAATTGATTTTTAAGCAATAACAATAACTATTTAAGTCACAAGCAATCATAACATGTGATTAAGATCAAAATAAAAGACTACCATATAAAAAACATAATTGTAATCACCTAAAAGTGGTAATTAGATGTTGAGTGTCATTTGAGTCACCCTATCCCTAGGCTTTCCATAGACCTATTCTAGAGCCTTAGACTTGCATTTCAAGCCATTCAATAAACCTTGCTCATTTATATCTCATCAATAAATAGTCCATGAATTGTCACCTCTAACCCTAATTCAATTTTCTCAAAATTCTGCCAAAAGGACATTAGCGCCACATTTGGGACACTACAACCACATTGTGTTAGTGTCCCCAACTAGGCGCTACTATCCTTAGCCCTAACCTTTCTCGATGAATACTTTTTAAATGTGTGCCCCTCCTAAGGTCGGACTAAGCTCATTTTTTTTATCTATATAAGAAACAAAACCCTATATATATAAGTCTAATCCACATATATTCACTAGATGGAAAATAGATGCAAAAGCTATTCAAACCTAAGACAAAGTTATGCAAAATCAAGGTACATTATCCCTTTCCTACCCTAATTTTTGCATACTACCATCTATAATAACTCTAAGTCCAATTTTCAAGCATCAAATAACTCAAACACATTCAATGCCACTCCCATTCTAGCTTTTACTTGCATATACATTAAGCACTATGTGGGAGAACTACATCAGACTTGATCCCTCTTCAAAGAATTGATATGTATGCAAATCTCTACACAACAAGGTGTTGATGATGTCTAGTCCATCCTACTAATACACTCAAATCTTGTCCATATCAGACTTACAAATAGAACTAGGGTTTTCACACAAAATCAAGCTTTTTAGGTACAATATACAACTATAAGCTTTGGTCTCAGAGGAATAGAATACATAGACACAAGCGTAGGTGCTCTTTGAAAATAGGAATAGTCCCACAAAAAGGATATTAATGCCACATCTTGGACACTACACATGGATAACACTACTATCCAAACTGGGTGCTACTATTTAGTGAATAGATGAATATCAAAAACCTACTTATGATACTGAGAACTGCTCAGATCTCAAGTTTCAAAACCTAGATCATCCGTGACAGTCTATTTTTAGCTAAGTCTAAAATTCTCTCTATTTATTATGATTATTAGAAATTCAATCAAGATCAAATTAATTTATAAATCAGTAGATTAATTATTGTAATTATTTGACTAATTTAGATATCTCACCCTTTTAACCAAACATAGGTAATTACTCTTGTAAAATCCTAAAAGGTTAAATCATTTGGTGAACCCGTCTTACTTCAAACCATAACTTGCATTCATCCAAATTTTGTGCAATAAATTTAGGGATGCATACTTCTAATTTTTTTATTTTATTTAGACAACCTATCTAATTAAAATCAAATTCATATTAGGGTTTCAATTTATGTTATATCTAATTTAAATTATTGCAAAGAAAACCCTAGATTCAAAAACCCTGACCCTAGACACACTTAAATTTTGTATCCTTTCATATTTATACTTAGATTTTATTTCCAAAACTCAAATTTTAGATTCACATTTCTTCTTTAATCATGATCATAATGCTAGAAGAAATCAAATACTTTTAGTTTCAAAGTTTCATACTTTCATTTGCATGCTTATTCCCTTTAATTCGAAATTAACTCAAAAAAGACATCAATACATGTATAGATGATGCTTTTTTATCAAATGCAATATCTCACATATTTCATAACATGTTATCTTTTTTAATATGCAAAATAATTAAGACATTATTCTTTGATCACATAGACATATGCATACATGATGTTTCAAATCAACTAAGATATCTTTAATGTTGCATTCTTTTCATTATATGATATCTTTCTTCTATGTGAAAAATAATTAAGACATTATTATTTAATCACATAGACATATGCATACATGATGTTTCAAATCAACTTAAATATCTTTCATGTTGCATTCTTTATATACCATGTTATATTTCTTCTATGTGCAAAATAATTAAGATGTTATTCTTTAATCACATAGTGTAATGTCTCCCTTTCCAAACCATTCATGAGTAGGTATTAAAGACCTTTAGTCTACTTCCCCATAGACTAAAAGATTCATTTTAGGGTTTTATTATAATAATTAATTATGATTATCCGAATAGTGATTTTAATCATTTGCTCATATAAGGCAATTAGTAGTTAATTAATAGAATATTTTATAAGAGTGGTTTTTACCACTAAGGTATTTAATTGAAATAATTATTGAATTATTGATTAAAAGTAATTTTAATTACTATTTATTATTTAGGTAATTATTTAATATTATTTTTCGTAAAAAAGGAATGTCGACTTGTACGTGATCAAAATCAAAGAGGACATATACTAAAAGTCAGCAAGAAAAGTTAAGAAAAAGTATTTGGCCTTCCCAAGATGGTTCGCCCACCTTTGAAGGGTACAAGTACATGGTGGAGTTATCCTTTGAGGGGTATGCTAAAAATTGATATTGATTCTTCATGCTTGAAGAAAATATTGGGATGTATGCTCAATAAATGTTTGCAAGTTTTAGGAGCTAATTTTTTGACAAAACAGTGTCTTTTGATGCCACTTTTGCAAAGGTGGAATTTGATTATTGCCCTAGAGTGGGGCAACTTGTTTGTGTGGGTTTCAAGGCTAATTTGAGATCAAATTCACCTAGTTTCATTGCTGAAATTTATTAATAATTATTATTGAAGTGTGGCATTGAATTTCTATGTGATTGGGCAAGGTTTGCAAGGTGTTTTCAAGTGGATAAATAAATAATAAATTTTGATTTATTTATTTATATTTTTGGATAGATTTCATGAGGGTTTTGACTTCATAAATTGTGGATTTATGACTAATATTTATTGAATAACTTTCCCAAGTGTGGTGACTTGAATTGGAGTGAGGGTTTGTTGTTTGAAGAGGTTTGAAACCTTAGTTGAATGGGAAATAGTATTTTTGATTTTTATATGCAGAGTTTGACCTAGGGTGACTAGGTTGGAAGAGGGTTTTGATCACTTTGAAGGCCCCAAAAGGGCATTGGATTTGTGTGGTTGTTTTTGGTAAATTATTTATAATTTTTAGCAAGGTTTTGATAAATATTCAATTGTTGTTTTATGTGTAAAATCAGATATTTTACAGCAAGGTTGAATCTGATTTTCATCCACATACAAGGGGTAAAAAGGTATAAAATCTTTTATTTTATTTCATGGTGTTTGTAGTTTTTTGGAGCTTATTATTTACTAAAACAGTGTCTTTTGATGCTACTTTTGTAATGGTGGAATTTAATTATTGCCCTAGAGTGGGTTGACTTGCTTGATAACTTGTTTGTGTGGGTTTCAAGGCTAATTTGAGGTTAAATTGACCTTGTTTCATTACTAAAATTTATTGATAATTATTTTTGAAGTGTGGAGTTGAATTTCTATGTGATTGGGCAAGGTTTGCAAGGTCTTTTCAAGTGGATAAATAAATAATAAATTCTAGTTTATTTATTTATATTTTTGGACAGATTTCATGAAGGTTTTCACTTCATAAATTGTGGATTTAGGGCTAATATTTATTGAGGAATTTTTCCAAGTGTGGTGACTTGAATTGGAGTGAGGGTTTGTTATTTGAAGGGGTTTGAAACCCTAGTTGAAGGTCAAATAATATTTTTGATTTTTATATTTAGATTTTGACCTAGGGTGACTAGGTTGGAAGAGGGTTTTGAACACTTTGAAGGCCCAAAAAGGGTGTTGGATTTGTGTGGCTATTTTTGGTAAGGGTTTGATAAATATTCAATTGTTGTTTTATGTATAAAATCAGATATTTTACAAGAAGTTTAAATATGATTTTCAACCACATACAAGGGGTAAAAAGATATAATTTTTTTATTTTTAGTTCATGGTGTTTATAGGTTTTTGGACCTGATTATTCGACAAAATGGTGTCTTTTGATGCCACCTTTACAAAGGTGGAATTTGATTATTGCCTTAGAATGAGATGACTTGCTTGGTGACTTGTTTATGTTGGTTTCAAGGCTAATTTGATGTCAAGTTGACCTAGTTTCATTGCTAGAATTTATTGATAGTTATTGTTGAATTGTGGCATTAACTTTCTATGTGATTAGACAAGGTTTGCAAGGTCTTCTCAAGTAGATAAAAAAATAATAAATTTTGAATTATTTAATTATATTTTTGGGTAGTTTTCATGAGGGATTTGACTTCAAAAATTATGGATTTATGGCTAATATTTATTGAAATTTTTTCCCAAGTGTGGTGACTTGAATTAGAGTGATGGCTTATTATTTGAAGGGGTTTGAAACCCTAGTTGAATGGAAAATAATATTTTTTATTTTTATATGTATAGTTTAACCTAAGGTGACCAGGTTATAATAGGGTTTTGATCACTTTGAAGGCCCAAAAATGGCATTAGATTTGTGTGGCTATGTTTGGTAAATTATTCATGATTTTTGGCAAGGGTTTGACAAATATTCAATTATTGTTTTATGTGCAAAATTAGATATTTTACAGTAAGGTTAAATCTGATTTTCATCCACATGCAAGGGGTAAAAAGGTATAAAATCTCTATTTTAAATTTATGGCTTATTTTGTATAATTTTGAGGTGTTATTTGCTCAAGGTAATTGCTTTAAATTAGCTATATATTATTTTCACATTGGCACCTAGGGTTTGGAAGTATATTGCATGTTTTTTAGGCATATTTTTGAGCTAGGATTTGTTGATTTGGCTAATTTTAGAATTCAAAATTTTGTGGATTTTAAGGGAAACCCCTTTTTGGTTGAATTGTCCTATTTGGGGACATTACAGTGGTATTAGAGCACTGATCTTATCTACCTGTGAGTTTTGGTTTATTAGATGTAAGCAGGTAAAGAGATCTTGTATTATCAGAGAAGGGAAAAGTCTATGGAGGATGAAGATCCCAAGGATTTCTCTTCAAAGCATGTGAAGTTTTTGTCGGAGATGATCAAATAGAGTTAGAGTGACCTTCAACATACCTTGAGTATGAAAATGTTAGCTTTGTTGAAGACCATAAAGAAGATAAGATCCATCACCATTCAGGAGAGGATATTTCAAATGGAAATGAGAGGGTTTCTATTAATCTCCCTCAGATTTTTCAAGGCCACTTTTTTCAGAAGGAACTAGTTGTGGAGATAGAAGCACCAAGGGGTGATCCTCTTGATATTTATCAATAAGACTATGCAACCCTAAGCTATGATACACCAACACTCTTATCTTTTTGGGATTATTGTGAGATTAAGGAAGGATCCAAGCCAAGGGTTCCTAATATGCAACCTTGTAGAGATTTGTAACAAAGGTTGGGTGAGATTTTTCTTTCTATTTTTAATGGTATTGATAACCTTCCTGTGAGATCATGGTTGTAAAACTTGGAGACATATTTATCACTTAATCTCATGTTTGAGGGTGAGACTCTCAAGTTTGTCATGTTACTTTTGGAGGGTATTACTCATGAGTGGTGGTTTCATGTATTAATCACACAAGGCCACATATCCATTACTACTTTGGAGGAGTTTGGTAAGAGGATCATGGAAAGATTTGACAAGAGAGATCTAGAGATACATTTTTGTGAGTTGGAATAACTCAATCAAAATCATGATGTTGAAAGGTATGTTGATAATTTTCAAAAGGTTTCACTTATGATATCAAATGTTAGTGAGAGGAGGTTGGTTGTTTTGTTTATTGAGGGTTTGATTGAGCCTTTAAGGGGTTTGGTTAAGGTTTTTAACCCTCTTTATTTACAATATGATATCACTAAGGATTTGGATTTATAATGTTTAGCATATAGGGGCCATGAATGGCCAAGAGGGCATCCACCTATTTGCTACCCAAAGGGGAAAATACAAGGCATCCAAGGTCAAATTTTAGTGGGCAGCCAAGTGCACAAAGTGGGCAACCTAGGGTACCACCCAATGAGCAATAAAAGAAGCCTTTTACGCCATATGTGCCACCTCATAGATCACTTTCATATAATAACAATATAAAGGATGCTAGAGATGAGTTGAGAAGGAAAAGGTTGTGTTTCACTTACAAGTATCCATGGAGCAAAGGCCACCATTGCATGGGCAAAGAACATGTCCACTACATTGAGGTAATTGATGATGATTCAGGTTTTGATATTGTTGATACTAATGATGAGAAAAATGAGAATGTTGTTAATGATCATGTGCATGAGGAAGACACACAAGATATATGAAACACTCTTGCTACTATTTTGGGAGCACCAAAATACTATCCTTTCTAGGTAGGAGGGACTTTGAAGGAGCACAATGTAACCATCTTAATTGATAGTATGGCTACTCACAATTTCATTAGCAAAAATTTGGTGTCTACGCTTGATTTTATTGTGGAATATTTCAAGGGTTTCAAGGTGCTAATAGCAGATGGATTTTGTCTTCCTTACACCAAAAGAATCACCAAGCTTACCATTGCATTAGGAGAGTATGAGGTATGTATGATTTCTATGTAATTGACATTGGAGATATGGATCTTGTTCTTGGGGTTCAATGGTTGCATTCATTAGGGGAATTTACCCTCAATTATCAAAGTTTGATGCTCAAATTCAAGGTGGGTGACAAAAAGGTACAAATTAATGTATGATCAAAGGGTCACCTCAAATTGCTTCTATGTTGAATAAGGCTTTACAAGAAGATGCAAAAATATGTTATGCAAAAATATGTTCTATGTATTTTATAACAACAGGTTGGAAAGAGTTAATTATATTGGAATATGCTAAAGATTAGTTTACTAATAACTTGCTTGAAGAGGTAATTGTTGATGATAAACTTAAATTTTTGGATGGGCTTATACTCTACAAAGAAAGGGTTTATTTGGTACCCAAATCTAATGTAAATCACATGATTTTGAGGGTTGCCCATGACACTCCTTTGGCTAGTCATCAAGGGTACTTTAATACCTACAAACTTATGAGGAAGAGGTTCTATTGGAAGGTATTAAAGAAGGAGGTTCTCAAGTATATTAGGGAATGTTTTGTATGTCAAAAAAATAAAAAAAGTGAGTATGAATTTACAATAGGTCTCTTGCAACCCCTTCCTATTCCTTCACAATTCCTTCACAAAAATGGGAGAGCATCACTATGGATTTCATTAATGGGTTGCCTATGGTTTAAGGTAAAAATTGATTATATGTTGTGGTTGATAGACTTACAAAATTTGCTCATTTTTATTCACTTTCAACCAAGTACAATGTTCTTATGGTTGCTGATGTGTTTTTTAAAGAAGTGTTCAAATTACATGGGCTGCCCGAAAACATCGTTAGTGATAAGAAAAGCAGGTTCATGAGTATATTGTGGCAATAAATCTTTAAATTGACAAGTATTGAGCTCACTCCTAACATTAGTTATCATCCACAAACCAATAGGTAAACATAAATTATGAATAAATAGTTAGAAGGGTATTTGAGAAACTATGTTTCGGGGAAACAATCAACATGGATAAAATGGTTACATATGGTCAAACATTTTTATAACACAACCTTCCACATGTCTATAGGTATGACTTCTTTTAAGGCACTTTATGGTTATGATGCTTTTTCCTTCATTGATTTGGTGATGGCAAATAGTAGAGTGCCTAGGCCAAATGATTTAGTATAACAGAGTTATGACATCATGAAAGGAATAAAAAAGAACCTACAACATGCCCAAAATTAGTATAAATTATATGCATATCAACATAGAGTTGAGAGGTTTTTTGAGGTAGGAAATTGGGTCTTTTTGAGATTGCAACCCTATCGACAATCTTCCCTCAAACAAAGCGGTTCAAAAAAGTTGAAACCACATTTTTATGGACCATATAAGGTGAGGAACAAGGTGTGAAAAGTAACATATGAGTTGGAGCTTCCAAAAAATGGTAAGATTCACAATGTGTTCCATGTTTATTGTCTTAAAAGGGTTCTTAGGCAGCATATTATCATTTCTTTAGAGCTGCCTCCATTGGATGAAGAAGGCAAAATAATATTGATTCTAGAATCTATCATTGAGGTTTGTGAGAAGAAGATAAGGAACCGTAACATCAAAGAATATTTGATTAGATGGAAGGACTTTTCACTTGAGTATGCCACTTGAGAAAAAGAGTTAATTTGGGAGCATCCACGTTTGCAATTGCTTGAGGGCAAGCAATTTTGGGAAGAGAGGATTATAATATCCCTATTTCCAAACCATTCATGAGCAGGTATTGAAGACATTTAGTCTACTTCCCCATTGATTAAAGGATTCCTTTTGGGGTTTTATTTTATGAATTAATTATAATTATTCACATAGTGATTTTAATCATTTGCTCATATAAGATAATTATTAGCTGATTAATAAAATATTTTATAAGAGTGGTTTTTACCACTAAGGTATTGTTATGATCCACACTTATAATAATTGGAAATATACAAAATATAATGTAGATCAACACAACACAATAGATATTAGTGGGCCAAGATGCCCAAATATTCAATATATGCAGAAATAAAACACCCTTAAGTAGGGCAACACCATACAATATTGTTTTAGGAAGGAATAAATCCATAATGTCTCTTCAAGGGGACAACCTCCAACATCCTCTTATAATAGAAGACTGAATGCTTACTTGATTTCTTTACAGTGATAATCATCTCCTTTATATAGACCTCTATCTAAATAATAATGGATGGGTAACCTTCTAATCCCAATGTAGGTTGACCATTACCCAATGCACTAATTCCACAAGTTACTCAATTATCCTAATATATTGGACCTATATAACTAACTAAGGGGGATACGTGTCACATGTCAACATATTAATCAACCCATATACATTAATATATCACATATATAGGTACATAACATTCCTTCCCTCCTTGACATGTTTCATCCCTGGAATATAAAAAGAAACCAAATGATGAGTGTGCTTCAAATCATTGCACACTTGTCTCCAATCTCGATCATCCAACCACCCGTATGTGATCCTAGTAAGTGATAGCTTTTCAACCTTGTTTCCAAATTCCAATGTGCTACTTTGATTCCATTCATGATCATAACTATACCTCCTTAGTGTCCATGAATAATTATTCCTTCTTAGATTCCATATATCATATTATATCATGTTACTTTTATTACGCTCATGACCATAGTAGTTATTATTCCATTCGTAGTCATATTTATTTCCCCACTAATTCCATGTTCCATAGGTCACTGTAATACTCTGATTCCATACTGGGCCATAGTAGTTTTGCTTTGGCTTCCATGCATAGCTATAGTTATTAGAACTCTGATTTCTAGTATAGCTAAAGTGCCTATTGTTATGTCACTCCCTCACATGGCTCCATGATTGTTTCCTCTCATAATGATGTGGGTGTATATATACCTCAAAATTTTCAAATAATTTGGCCTTATCAACCTTTTATTCTACCTCTTCCACCTTTTTCTTTGGTGGTTCCATTGTCTCTTGAGTAAATTAAGTGTGCATTTTTTATTATATTATTTCTTCATCTATGTCATTTGAATCTTCCCCATGCTCTTCATCACTTGTTTCAATCTCATCCTCATGATCTATCTTGATTATTATTGGTGCCTTTCCCACTATGATATCCTATAAACTGACCTTCTTTTTCTTATATCAAAACTTTATGAACTTATTTTGAACATTAATATTGATTGTTCCTAAAGTTTATAATCATATATATCTAAGAACCATATCCACACCATCCATATCCAAAGCATACAAATTTGAATGCAAAACATATTTTTCCATAATGACCTTCAAATCTTCAAACACTAGAATATTCTTAGACTCTACTTGAACCTCCCTGATATTCTTTATTTGAACATGTAGATGTTGGGCCATATTCATGTTGATGAAGTTATACTTGATGGTAGGGTTTATGGATATAAAAACCTTCATCTTTTGAATGCATCCATGAAATTGAAAATTTGACTTAGATTCCTTTGGAGCTAAATTATTTGAACCCTTATCATATAATTCTTCTTCTTCTTCTTCTTTGAGATCCTCTACCTCTCCTTTTGCACCATCTATACTCTCCTCATTATCATTATCCTTGATTTCTTCTTCTTCATCATCACTTGCATGTTTTTCCTCATTATCATTATTTGCTTCCACTAGTTTTTCTTCTTCATCATCTCCCTTCTCTTCTTCATTACTATCATTATTTTCTTCCTCTTCTTCATCTTCTTTTTCTTTGATATCCCATCGATCTAGGAAAACCTGTTCCATTTCTTCCCATGAAGAATACCTTTGTGTGAAGCTCAACTATTGAAACTAATATTATGTAGTCCCAAACAAAGAAAGAGACAAGCATGTTTACCACAATTTTTTTTAGTATTATTCTCCTTAAAAAAGAGCCACCATTCTCTAGCATCAATATCATCCTCCCCCGAAAATACTTGTAACTTCATGATCCACAAAAATAACAACTAGGGTTAATGAAATACCCTAAAATGTTAATAACTCATTTGAAACTGATCCAAATAGTCCAAATTTTTTATTGTATCTTCCAAGTATGACATTAAAACTTCACTAATTTTTTTTGAAAAAAATCCAAAATTTTTGGCCTGTAGAGTAAATATATGAAAATCATAATAAATCACTTAAAATGTTTCAAAAAATTATAACTGTAGATCTCCTATATTCTGATAAAGTATCAGTGAAAATTTCATAGAGAAATTCCTTCTATTTCGAAAGATATGATGAAAGTATTAAAAACCCTAAAATAGCAATAAATCCCTCAAAATTGATCATAAAACCTTGATTTATTTACTGTGACTTGCTTAAAATATTCTCCAGCTCTAGTAAAATAATTGTTCAAAAATTCAAAACTAATTGTAATATATTAATGATTCCACAAAACTAGGGTTTTATCCCACAGAAATTGCGCAAATCAAAGCTCCGATACCACTTGTTATGATCCACACTTATAATAATTGAAAATATAGAGAATATAATGTAGATCAACACAACACAATAGATATTAGTGGGCCAAGATTCTCAAATATTCAATATATGCATAAATAGAATACCCTTAAGGTAGGGAAACACTATACAATACTCCTTTAGGAAGGAATAACTCCATAATGTCTCTTCGAGGGGACAACCTCCAACATCCTTTTATAATATAAGACTCAATGCTTGGTTGATTCCTTTACAATGATAATCATCTCCTTTATATAGACCTATACCTAAATAATAATGGATGGGTAACCTCTTAATCCCAATGTAAGTCGACCATTACCCAATGCACTAATTTTATAAGTTACTCAATTATCCTAATATATTGGACCCATATAACTAAGGGGGATGTGTGCCATATGTCGTCATCTTCATCAACCCATATACATTAATTTATCATATCTCTAGGTATATAGTAGGTATTTAATTGAAGTAATTATTGAACTATTACCTAAGAGTAATTTTAATTACTATTTATTATTTAGGTAATTATTTAATATTAGTTTTGATAAAAAAAGGAATGTCAACTTGTACGTGATCAAAGGCAAAGAGGAGATATGCTAAAATTCAACAAGGAGAGTTAAGAAAGAGTATTTGGCCTTCCCAAGGTGGGTCACCCCCGTTTGAAGGGTACAAATACATGGTAGAGTTCTCCTTTGAGGGTTATGCTGAAAATTGATATAGATTCTTCGTGCTTGAAGAAAATATTAAGATGTATGCCCAATAAGTATTTGTAATTTTTTGGAGCTGATTATTCAACAAAATAGTGTCTTTTGACACCACCTTTGCAAAGGTGGAATTTAATTATTTCCCTAGAGTGGGGTGACTTGCTTGGTGACTTATTTGTGTGGGTTTCAAGGCTAATTTGAGGTCAAATTGACCTAGTTTTAAAATTGGAATTTATTGATAATTATTGCTGAAGTGTGGCATTGAATTTCTATGTGATTGGGAAAAGTTTGGAATGTCTTTTCAAGTGGATAAATAAATAATAATTTTTGATTTATTTATTTATATTTTTAGGTAGATTTCATGAGGGCTTTAACTTCATAAATTGTAGATTTATGGTTAATATTTATTAAGGAATTTTCCCAAGTGTGGTGACTTGAATTGAAGTAAGGGTTTGTTGTTTGAAGGGGTTTGAAATCCTAGTTCAAGGGCAAATAATATTTCTGATTTTTATATGTAGAGTTTGACCTAGGGAAACTAGGTTAGAAAAGGGTTTTGATCACTGTGAAGGCCCAAAAAGGGCGTTAGATTTGTGTGGCTATTTTTGGTAAATTATTCATGATTTTTGGAAAGGGTTTGACAAATATTTAGTTGTTGTTTATGTGTAAAATCAGATATTTTATAGCAAGGTTAAATATTATTTTCATCCACATACAAGGGGTAAAAAGGTATAAAATCTCTATTTTCAGTTTGTTGCTTATTTTCGATAATTTTGAGTGTTATTTGCTCAAGGTAATTGTTATAAATTACCTATATATTATTTCACATTGGAACCTAGGGTTTGGAAGTATATTTCATGTTTTTGAGCCATATCTTTGAGCTAGGGTTTGATGATTTTGCTAATTTCAAAATTCATAAATTTGTGGATTTTAGGGAAAACCCATTTTTGGTTGAATTGTCCCATTTTGGAACATTTCACATAGACATATGCATACATGGTGTTTCAAATAAACTAAAATATCTTTCATGTTGAATTATTTATTTCGCATGTTATCTTTTTCCTATATGAGATTCCATTAAAAAGTAAACCCATACACACATAGAGGATTTAACACATAAACTAACCACTATGTTTCAAGTTTCAATGTCATATCTTATGCATAGGAAAGAATCTCCTTCTCCTCCTCATATCCATGAGGGTGATAGATACTTTACTTCTAACCAAGTACATGATATCATTCCTCCATGAGATAAAGTGGCCTATACCAATGTCACTAATCCCCAGACTCAGCCTATTCATACTTCTTCCCTTCAGGGTATATGTCTACATGTTCAAATAGAAACAACCAGGGTTTGCATTTGTGAGACTCTACATGATAAAATTATCAATATGAACAAGATAATTATAGGTTTAAAAAGTCATTATCAACTATTGCATGAAAAGATCACAACATTAGAAAATCAATTTACAAGACAAAGGCCTCCAGGGCACAATAGTGTAAATCATGTTTATACATCTTTAACTAGTCAAATTATGGCAAATAATGTTACATATCAGAAGAAATCACTATAAATTACATATACAACTAGTGATTCAAAAATATTTCAAAGGTAAAATGAGAGTTTAAGTGAGATGCTAAGGGACATGATTAAAGTTAAGTTGATCAACCTACCTCCTCTACACCCAATGAGGAGATCCAAATATTTTTGTGCATATCATAGAATGTATGGGCATGACACCGATTCATGTTTAGCATTGAAAAGTAAAATACAATAGGTAATAGATACATGTGAGTCAAAAAATGACACTTCATCCACACAACATACAATGGAACATCTACCAACTCAAAAAGGGTCAAATTTAGAAACAATACAAAAATGGTTACCAAAGCATAAATCAGAACAACAAAAGGTTCGAGAAGCATAGTCAAATCAAGAAACACTACAACAAGCATAAATAAATCAAGAAAAGATATCTCTCCAAAATCAGGCTCAACATTCAATATGGTAAGGATTTGGTTAAAAGTATCTACAACAATTTGATTATCAGGGTCAAGGTTTGGGCACACATGCCCAAGGCATCACTTCTCTTATTCTAGCAATTGATAATGTTGGTCAACAAGGTTTGGGATTTATTAAAAATCCTAAGGCACATCGGTCATAGATAATTTATCAAGGCAAAACATCAAGATACATAGTAAATAATGTGAAAAGAGTAAGAGCTTTAGTTATAAAGTTAAAATCATGCTCAACCAATAAGCATCCTCAAAACATGTTTTCTAGCAAAAGAGCCTCCACAACACAATATGTCTACAATAAACACATTTTAAAAGGGAAAAATCACAATCAATCTTCCAAAGAAAAATTTATAAATTTCAACTTCACGGTATCAGGCAGTTCTCTGAAGCACACTAGGTTATTATGATCCTGATGCGAAACAATATTATGATATTGATGATGAACAATACTTAGGTTTCTAATGTAAAAAAATTCAACTATAACATAACAATCACACTACATGAGAGATTACCATTCATATTTTTGACACAAACCACAATGATAGTGAGTATCTCATGAGATTCATTGGTTAGTATGGTTCCTACCCTTGTACATCCTTCTCTCCCTAGCTTCTTGTACATAGTTTAATTTAATATGCTTGTACGTAAATTATACTTAGAAAATGAAAAAATAATATAATATGTCAAAACACAAAAAAAATATAATATGTCAAAACACAAAATAATATAATATCTCAAAATATAAGAATATTCAAATATTTCAAAAATTCATTTTTTTCTAGATTTTATGCATTGCTTTATTTACATTTCTACTATTTTCCAGATATTACATATTGATAGCTATCTTATTGTAGTTGGTTTTAACATACACATATTATTCACTTGTTCTTATTACGTAGTTTCAGATTCCAGATAGGACTCCAGTCCACTACACTGAACTAGACTAGATATCATCTACCTATTAGGGGCATTTACACTGATCTAGGCTTATACATTACTAAATCCACCCACTTGGGGGCATCTCCTACATAGTTGTTATAACCAAGTTTTATATTTACATATTATACATTCTAGTTACACATTAATTTATCTTGATATTGATCATTACTATTCATTACTCATATTTTGCTGACTATCACTAGTTAGCTTCAGTATACGTGCACCCTGGCATTTACATAGATTTGTATTACATAGTTTTTTATTATTATTGGTAAATGGTTTTCAAGGGACCATACCTAGAACAAGAGGCTCTAGAGCCAAAAAAAAAGGAATCTTCAAGACACAAGAAGGCTTAAAAGCCAGATAAAATAAGAGTATGATCTAGGATAAATAAAAGAGAGAACAACTCCCTTGTTTCAAGAAAGTCCAAAAACTAGAAGAAATAAAAGATAACAATAGTAGGGAACAACTTGCCAATGAAGGGTACTAATGAAATAATTCAACAACTCCACGTAACCAAAGTAGTGCTTGAGCAACAATATATCAGGCAAAATAGGGACTTAGAACGAGCTGAATCACTTAGTAACTTATTAAAATTATTCTTCAGTCCCTCCAAAGTGTTAAATAGATTGAGTGCAGTGATTTGAGAAGGGTCTATCTTATCAATGGTGGTTAGAGCTAGAGTCTTTTCATTATCTCCCTTCCATAAACCTGGATGTAAGGTGTTGATGGTGCACACTTGTTTCACTTGAAACTCAATGAACTCTAGAAAGGCTCGGTGAATGGCTAAATGATCCATTTTCCTGCTCCTAATCTAGTTCATGGTGTCCTCCATGTATTTCATTCTCTTGAGAATGTCTTCTATTTTGGTCATGAATAGGGAGGAGTTGTCCATTTTCTTCTTTCCCTTTCCACTAAACTTATTGATCTGAGTGATCTACTTCCTGAGATCATTGATTTATTCCTCAAGCTGTGTAATTTGACCATTATTTTTTGGATCCTTGGGATGGGAGGGACCAGAGTCCATATCATCTTGCCTCATGTGAAGAAGACTCTCAACTATGTCACATCTTTACCCCTATGAGAATTAGGTTGTGGACTCTTATCTTTGTTTCTACTCCTTAGAACCCTCTTAGGATAGGGAAGAGATGAAGAATGAAGGGCGAGGTTCTTAGACCTAACCCTACTTTGAGAAGGAGGCTCAGATAGGGGAAGGGGAATAAAACTTTTAGCAGTGATAATGCTACAATGGTGATGCAATAGAAAGATAACCCCTTCATAAAGGGGTAGGGCATGTTTGTGAGCTTGAAAATCAATAATTGAAGCCTTCAAAGATTGCAAGATATAATAAGGAAAACTAACTCTAGGGCCTTTTTGGAAATGGTTCAGGAAGACAAGGTGATGAAGTGACAGTGTTTTGTACCTACCTTCCAATGTGACAAACCTAACTAGTATGTAGGCCACCTCATCATATGGAACAGGGAGAGAGGAATGAACAATGCCAGCTTTAAAAAATTCCAAGGTGTTAATTAAGGAACATTCTAAGAGACTTTTAAAAAATTACATAGTTATACATGCTTCTTTTCTAGTTCCTAGATTAGAATTGATTGTGTTACTATGATTCTTACATCTTCGAGGGCATTTGAATATGTCATTGTTCCTTAGATTCTAAGACACTTCTCTATTTGTATGCCTTGGACATGTGTCAATGTCCTTTGTGTGTGCTCTTTCATAATTCTATATGTGAATATTTGAACATGTCCTTCTATGTGGATTTACACCAAATTGCTTATTATTTACATATGTGGACATTTGAGCATGTCCTTGTATGTTTTCATTCTCAAATTTAGTGACATGTGCCCATGCCTCTTATATTATGGCCCTTTGGCCTACTTTTTTCATGCCTTATGTGCTTGTATGTTTAATTTTTTTATATGCTTCTACACCATAACACTTGTATTTTCTTGTTACACACACACTAATTTTTGATGCCATGAGAAATATCATGCATCTACCTATCCTACTTGGGATCCTTGATGGACATCATGCCCCATTCCCCTAGGTAGTTACTCATATTTTACTATTGTTATACATTGCTTACATCTATCTTGACACCCTTATTTAATGCTAGATTACATCATACATCTTACATTTCTAATTATTGTTGAGATGCATTTACATTTAGATGTTGTTTTTGTACATTATATTGGAAAATCATACTCCTGCTAACACATTTTACATAGCTACTTATTTAAAGGGTAGTTATTTTATAGATATCACAACTACCCTCAAAAGAGGGGCATTTACATGGTTTGTCATAGAGATCAGGCTCCTATTTTGATTTTCACATATACATTTTATCACATAGGCTCAATTACAGAGATCAGACTCAGGTCAGACATAGAACATAATAGAGGTTCAATAATCAGTTCAGCCCACACAAAGATCAAACCAGGAAGCATTAGCACCCATATTGGGACACTAGTGCTACAGGGTGCTTTTATCTAGTAGACCTAACTTTAGGACAATCTAGTTCATTTAGACCAATACACCAGGTAAAATATAGATTTGCACAAATACAATCACATGTTTGACAATTATGTTTAAATTTAGCTTAGATTCAATCATTTCAATCTAGATTCATACTAGTTATTGAAATTTGGAGGCATTATGCATAACATGGTCACTCATACATTCTTATTAGTACACATATTCAATAAGTACATACTTGATTCAAATTTAGTATACTCAGATACCAAATTGGAGGCAAGTGTGTGGTACATAGGTTCCATATACTTAGCTTTAGATAGGTTGATAAGATGGAATGGTAAACTCCATGTCATTATGTATGTTATATACACTTGTTATCACATTCCAAGTTGTTACTAGATTCATGCCTTACTCCATCTATGGTGGTTGGCATTCCCAAATGGCCCAGAGCTACCTAATATACCCAAGTGGTCATGAAGTTAAATACATAGTTAGATTACTTAGATAATTTTAGCACTTTACACAATACAATTATAAATGCATCTACTTCACACAAGGGGAAATGATGGAGTCATGGCCTACTTGAGTTTTTGAGCCACCTACATGAGAGGGTTCGACACACATACAATCTTATCTAAGCTATTCACAAAGATCAAGATCCACCAAATAGGGGTGGGTAATGATGGAGTCAAAACTAGATTGAGTTCTTGAGCCACCCATATGAGGATTGAGCAAGCCACCAACTCAGTCCAAGTTATTCAATGATATGATCACTATGCACTTTCACACACATAGGTTATAGCCATGTTCATCAATTGGTTTATTTATCTAATGAGGTGTATTCATTCCTTTCCTCTCTTTTTACTCATTTATTTCATTTCAGTAGTCTTTTACTTTTGATTATCTCATTAGTAAGGACTAATTTTTACATGTTTCAATGTATGACATTGCTTTGGATCATGTTTCACATATATAAATCCAAATTCACATATTTAAACTCAGCTACATGGGCTTCACTTCCAAGGTAAGTCTAGGTATGCTTCTTTTTTATTTATACTAGTCATTTCATTTTGCTACATTACTAGCACAAATGGGGTGCAAATGTAATCACCTAAAAGTGGTAATTAGATGTTAAGAGTGTCACTTGAGTTACCCTATCCATAAGCTTATCATAGACCTATTCTAGAGCCCTAGACTTGCATTTCCAACCATTAAATAGACCTTGCTCACTTACATCCAGTCAAGACACAGTCCCTGAACTGTCACTTCTAATCCCAATCCCTTTTTACCAGAATTTTACCAAAAGGACATTAGTGCCATATTTGGGACATTACAACCACATAGCGCTAGTGTCCCCAATTGGGTGATACTATACTTAGCCCTAACTCTTCCCAACAAATACTTTTTCAAATGTGTGCCCCTCCTAAGGATGGTAAAAGCTCGTTTTCTTATCTACACAAGCAATAAAACCCTATATATACAAGTCTAATCCACCTCTATTCACTAGATGGAAAATATATGCAAAAGCTATTCAAATCTAAGACAAAGTTGTGCAAACTCAAGGTAAATTATCCCCATTCTACCCTGCTTCCTACATACTACCATTTAAAATAACCCTAAGTCCAATTTCCAAGAATTCAAAATCTCAAGCACATTCAAGGTATCCATGGCCACTCTCGTTCTAGCATTCACTTACATATACATCAAACACTAGGTGGGAGAACTACACCAGACTTGATCCTTCTTCAAAGTATTGATATGTAGGAAACTCTCTCCATAATGGGGTGTTGAGGATGTCCAATCCATCCTATTAACACACTCAAATCTTGATCATATCACACTTGCAAAGAGAACTAAGGTTTGCACACAAAATCAAGTTTTCCATATACAATATATAGCTACAGGCTTCGATCTCAAAGAAATATAACACATAGACACAAGCGTAGGTGTTCTCCAAAAAAAAGAACAATCCCACAAAGAGAACATTAGTAACACATCTTGGACACTACACATAGATGGCAGTACTATCTAAATTGGGCACAACTATCTAGTAAACAAACAAATATTAAAAACCTGCTTGTGACACTCAAAATTGCTCAGATCTTAAGTTTCAAAACCCAAATCATCCATGATAGTCTATTTTCAGCTAAGTCTATATTTCTCTCTATTTATTGCTATATTTAAAATTCAATTAAGGTCAAATTTATTTACAAACCAGTAGATTATTTATTGTAATTTATTTAACTAATTTAAACATCTCATCCCTTTAACCAAACATAGGTAATTAATCTTGTAAAACCCTAAAAGGTTAAATCAATAATACCATAGTCATTAACATTTCAACATTTAAACATGTGAATGTGCGTGTGTTTTAGGTTCATTGTGTCTACCCTCAACTGCTGAATATATCCCATATGATATTCTCCCTCATTACCACTCAATGAGGGTGAGTCAGTCTTTCATCCATCTTAGTCAAATAAATAATAGTTAGTTTATTATTTTCACTATAACCATAAAATAAAAACAAGTACATTAACTAATAATAATACCATTGTGTCATCATTCTAAAATATTCAAATGCAACAATAATTTTTTCATACATTTTTAAATAAATGTAAGTATTGGAAAATAAAGTTTCAAAATAGAAATATTGTAGTATATATAAGCTAACATAACAGAATAAGTCTATTTATCCATACATAATTGAGATATAACTAATCCATAATCAATTGTTTACTCAAAATAAATACTTTTTTGTTAAGGATTAGGTTGGATGTCACATCCTCCTCCCTTTAAATAGGTCATCATCCTGACGACATTATTAAAATAAAAATAACATATGTCTAAAAATGCACATTGTTAAACAAACATATTAGGTAAATAAATGATGAAACAATCTTTGATATCCTCAAGATCTTCTCTAGTGACACTTTATTCAAAATACTAGTCCCAAAGGACTTTGCATTGATATACATATTTATTATGCAAACTAAGTTTGTTTGTTTCAAGTATTCTGATTGGTTCTATTATTACCACTCTTGGATCTAGAATCTATAACACATTATAATCAAGTACATGTGAAGGATTAATTACATGCTTTTTCAAACAAGAAACATGAAAAATATTATAAATTTGAGCTAAAGCTAGTGGCAAATCAAGTTTGTATGAAACATGATTAATCACTTGTAGGGTCCCACATATCTAGGTTTTAATTTGACCTATTTTCCAAACTTGATAGAGCTCTTTTGTGGCTTAACCCACAAAAAAAAATTACCTCTAACTGAGAATTGTCTTGATGTTCATTTCAGATCAATGTAGCTCTTTTGTTTATCATTGAATTTAGTGAACATTTGCCTAATAAACATTTCTTACTCTTCCATTTTATAAAGCATAATAGGTCTAAAAACTACCCTATCCTCTAATTTATCTTGACTAATAGGTGTTCTACACCTTTTTCCATACAAGGCTTCAAATGGAGCCATTTTCAAAACTAATTGAAAAGAGTTGTTATAATCAAACTCAACTAATGATAGGTATTCCTCTAGTTTTTAGTATTGATCCATGTAGTACATCCTTAGAAGGTCATCCAAGACTCGCTTTACCTTTTCACATTTGCCTCTGTTTATGGATGGTAGGTTGTACTAAAATTTAACTATGTACCCAAAGCTACATTAAGAGTTTCCCAAAACCTTGGAGTCATATGACGGTCTCTATTTAAAATGATTTTTTATTGGATTCCATGCAATCTATAAATTTATTTTACAAACCTTTTTGTAAGCACTGGTGCATCATTAGTCAAATTTTTTAGAATGAAATGGGCCACCTTAGTGAGTTTATCAACAATCATCAAAATCATATCATGTCAGTTTCTTGACATGGACAACCCTTGTACAAAGTCTATATTGATGACTTGTCACTTCCATTATGGAATGTTATGTGGGTACAACAACCTAGTAGGATGCACATGTTCAGCGTTAACTCACCGACATTCTAAGTATTTGGACACAAAATCAGTTATGTATTTTTTAATGCCTTTCCATAAATATAAAAGCTTTAGCTCTGCCAAGAGCTTGGTTACACCTAAATGACAATAATAAGGAGCATTATGTGTGATAAAAATTACCCCATAATGATGAAGAGTCAAATATCAAAAAATGTGCACATCACAAGGTTTTGGTCAATCACAATATAATATTTTATTTAATAGAAACCATTACAATACACAATGTATTATTCTCTTATAAAGTAGGATTCAACACCAATCTTCAATCCTCCAAATATATCTATCGTATCTCCTAAATACTTTCCTTTATTCACTCTCACAATCATATCTACATGTAACACAACCTTTATTATCTCAAACACTCATAAGATGCAATTCACTTTATTTATTTTTCACACATTAATACAACCTAATAATGTAAGTAGTAAAAGACTATTTTTAACATTCCCCCCTTAGTGTGAATATGGGAAGAGTAAACACATGAACTAAATAACTCTATATTTCCCCTCACAAGATAGACATCAAGTTCACTTGAAAATGTGTCCATTACATTGAATAGAAAATTATTACATTAAAAATCAACCATTATTCATACTTTATTGAAAATTATCCTTAAATACTTTATTTTAAACTTTCCACTAAAAATGACTTGACTCTAAATGATGAAAAAAGAATCCAAACAATATTCCCCACTTAGTAATAAAATATAAAAGACTCTTATTAAAAATATATAACAAAAAAGACTACTTTGAAAATTAATAAAGATTTTAAAAAACTAAAAAGAAAACCGTAGGCTAACATAAAAGCCTAATAAAAAATATAAAACATGATAATTAAAAAATAAAACTAAAACCACAAATTACTACTACCACTAAACTTTAAAAAAAAAAAACAAAACTAGATATATCTATCGTCAATGTCAAACTAAGAGCATTGAGAACTAGTCACTGGTGCAATGACTATCTTGGCTAAGAAACTTGTGCATGCAGAGCATTCAACAAGGTTGATTCAATGATGGGTGTTTGGTGATGTAGTAGTAATGTGAATCTGAATTAGATTTCTCTTGATAGTCTATGCAAAGATAGGTATCTATTTCAGAATGAAGACATCAAAGCAAAGATCCTTTATGTGAAATGCATAACGGCATTCAATTCAATCACCAAATAAAAAATTTGTGAATGAAAACTTAAAAATTTCAGCAAAATCGTATAACAAATAATTTATGAGTGTCAATGGAGTATGCAGTGGTTTACACATCATCACCTTTGACACAAGAAGAGAAGGTTTAACAAATGATAAGAGTAGTGGACATGATCTTCACCCCAAAGATCTTATTAAGAACAAGACCTATATTTTAGGGAGATCCCTTAAGGTTCTTGCTTTGTTACCAATGATAGGAATTACCCCATAATGGTGAAGAGTTGAATTTCAAAAAATGTGCACAACATAAGGTTTTGGTCAATCACAATATAATACTGATTTAATGGAGAACATTACAATATCTAGTCTATTATTTTCTTATAATTAGAATTCAACACCAATCTTCAATCCCACAAATATCTTTATCCATTCTCCTAAAGACTCTAATTTTTTCTCTATCACGATCCTAATTATGTGAGTTGTTAACATAATCTTTATTCTCTCAAACACTCATGAGATGCAACTCACTTTATTTATCTTTCACACATTAATATAACCTAATAATGTGAGAACTAAAATAATATTCCTAATAATGCAATTAATTAAGTATGAACACCATCATATTCTCCCTATTTGGCACATATATTATTCTATTGAATCTCAACAGCCCATCATTTTCAAAATGAAAACCCTTATACCATGATCTCAAGGATTTTCTGCTACAACTTTCTTAACTTGCTCATGGAATTCATCTCCTAAAAAAAAATTCAAGACTTGATCTTGAAAGGTACTCTTGACAGTAGCCATTGATGCTATGTACCTTCTATGGCTAAGAGCATCTATAACCCTATTTTCCTTACCCTTTATATAGTTGATGTCAAAATCATAGTTTGGTAGGAATTATAACTAACATATTTGCCAAGCATTTAGATTGGGTTGGGAAAAGATAGATGTGAGCCTTAAATTATCTGTATTGAGTTCAAATGATTTACCCAACAACTAATGCCTCCAAATATAGAAGGCATGCACTATTGAAGCTAATTCTAAATCATGTGGAGCATAATTAGCATCATAAGTCTTTAATTTCCTAAACCTAAATGCAACTACTGAGCTTTCTTACATTAACACTCTACTTAAACCATCCTGTGAAACATTTGTTATCACAACAAACTGACCATTTAGATATGATACTCTTAAAAATGGAGCATACATAAACCTCTCTTTCAAGGTTTGAATTTTTTTTTCACACTTGTGATTCCACATAAAACATTGCTCTTTCTTTTGTAAATAAATGACTGGGTTGGTTATTTTAGAGAAATTTGGTACAAATTTTTTGTAGTACCCTACTAATCCCATAAATCTACACACTTCATGCACATTCTTGAGTGCTAGCCATTCTATAATGGCTCTAATCTTTGTTGAATCCATAGAAATTCCCTCTACCAAGATAATACAACCCAAATATTATACATTTATATAAAATAAAACATACTTTGATATTTTTACATAGACCTTATGCTTCCATAAACATTAAAAAACTAGACGTAAATGTTCAATATGTTCCTCTTTGCTCTTGAATTAAATCAAAATGTCATCTAGAAAAATAAGCACAAACTAATCAAGGTAATATTTGAACATACTATTCATGAGATTCTAAATGTTTTTAGTGCATTAATTAACCCAAAAAGGATCACCATGAACTTATACTACCCATATCTTATCTTTAAGGTTGTATTAGGAATGTCTTCCTCCTTGATCCTTAAATGATGATACCCTATTCTCAGGTCAATCTTGGAAAAGACCATTCCACCTTGCATTTGATCAAAAAGATCATTAATGTGAGGTAGGGGATGCATGCTATTTATGGTTTCCTTATTCAACATATTTTTATTTATGCACATGAGAAGAGTCCCATCCTTATTTTTCAAAAAAACTACTAGTGCACACCATGATGAAACACTTGGCCAAATTAACCCTTTGGCCAACATTTTCTAAAATTAAGATTTTAACTCAACTAATTTAGTTGTTTTCATCCTATAGGGAGCCTTCGATTGAATTTATAATCTAGGAATGATGTCAATTATGAAGTTAAATTCTCTTTTGAGAGGTAAACTAGGTAACTTTTATGGAAAAACATCCTGAAATTCTTGCATAAAGGGTAGCCTTCAAAATTAGACTCCTTAGCTTTTTCAATTTCATTCATCTTAATGAAAAATACCTGACATCCTTTTTGTTTAGCCTTATTTAATTGAATGGTTAAAATTTATCTTAATTTTAACTCTTTCTTTTCTCCTTGAAGTTGGATTTGGTTTCAAAAATCATCCAAGCACTCAACCCTCTTATATAAACAATTGACCTTTGCCTTGTGCTTATAAAGCTAGTTTACTCCTATGATCACATCTTAAGACCCTAGAGGAGTTGTAAATGATCTAATATTATGGTGAATTTAGATAAATTCACCTCTACCTCTATGATACATTTGTATAATTTGACCTTAGATTCATTCTTGTATTGAATTGTCCAAGTATTTGCCATAAAATTAGCTTTCTTAGGTAGTTTATTTAACATGCTAGGAGAGATAAAAAATTTATTGGCTCCAATATATATTAAAATTGAAATAATATTACCCAATAAGGGACCTAATACTTTTATGGGATAGGCTTGAAACTTAGCTTGACGATTGTCAACAATTGTATGGATTCTTTGTTGGAAGGTAGTTGTGGTGTAGAGGTAGAAGGATTCTTGAACTTGCCTTTTGTTTTCAACCGGGGATAATCCTTAGCATAGTGATCTCCTCCACATGTGAAACATCCACTAGGTGGTCCCTTCCTCTCATTTTGATTACCTCCTTTGAATCCTTACTTAAAACCATTTCTAGGTTTCTTATTCCTAAAAGCATTGTTGAATATTGTTTTCTGGCTATTAAACATGTTCTTGGAGTTACCATTACCATTAAAATTCTAATTATTCTTTTTAAAAGTGATTTTTGGGCCACCAAACTTATTTTATAACTTATCTCTGACTTCTACAAAATATTTTAACTTTTTCTCTTACTTTATAGCATTCTCAAAAATATGGCCCATGGTACTTGGTACACAAACATCCACTTCACCTCCAATTTAAGGCCTTTTCTCCATGATGAACTTCTTAATCTTGAAGTGCTTTCTTTTTGATACTGAGGAACATGCTTTAGGAGCTTAGTAAATAGTTCCTATTATTTAGTCACTAATAGATATCTTTTCTTTAGATTCTATACGTTATTTAATTTATGATCAAAATATAACTATGGTAACCATTGAGACATAACCAAGGCTACAAACTACTCCCAAGTGGTGGTGGTGGAGTCAAGGCCCATTTCTAGTTTCTTATTAGCACACCATGTTTCTACTTCACCAAGTTTCTAAGCTCCCCAAACTACCTTAGTCACTTTAGAGTAATTTTAAATCTTGAAATACTTCTTCATCTTAGTGGGCCATCCTTCATCTCTATCACCTAACACTATTCCATCGAACTTAGATGGGTTAACATTTTTCATATCATGTGTAAACTCTGTAGCTAATTTCACTCTTATGGTTTATTGCTCTTCAACATGCTCATTATCTTGATGCACTTCTAGATTATCTTGATGCTTCTCATGTTCTTCTTCCTCATCATGTCCATGTACTTTTTACTATAGAGAAACTACACTATCTCAAGTTTTTGTTTGTACTACGAGTATTTGGTCATGATTTTTAGCTTGCACAACTACTAGTTTATTGGGATCTAGTTGCTAATCTTGATTTGAAGTTACTTCAACATTATTAATTCCATGTACCATCTTCTTGTATTGTAAGAGGATAGATAGATTAACGTTAGTAGAATCATTAGGTCTAAGCATTTAAACCTACGCTCTAATACAACATGTTAAAACCCCTCTATGTTTAATTACATAAAAAATGTGCATTTTTTTTAAAGATATTTAAATTACAATGTATTCAAATAGATCCTGACATCGGGTTGTAACTCACACACTATATACAATTAAATGTAAAATGTTGGAAGTAAAAATATAACAATAATAAATGCTAGTTAATATGTTGATTAAGCATGATAAATCTCATAATTACTACCTCATATAAAGAGTATATAGTGCATGAAATATAAACAAATGTTCTAGATCTAAAAGACTAATAATTACTATTTTCACATAAATTTAGCTCCAAAATACATTATTTTATCCATGTCATAATGATATAGCCACTACTTTGCTCAATAATCAAATACCAAGCATACAATTATTAATAGATAAAACTATTTTTTTAATAACAGTATAATGGAGTTTTAAAAGACAACTGATAAATCAATACAATAGCTGTGAGTATACATTTATAATGGTTGATTAACAATCAAGAGGGAGAGTATCATCTGGGTGTTTTTTTTCCAACCACAGATCCTTATTCTCTTGCACACCTTTCCATTGGGAGTGGACCTTCCCTTCATGAAAGTGGCAGATAATGGAAATGAAAACATCAAGAACTCAACCATAATCATGTGTAGTATAGTCACTATTACATGCAAAAGTCATACAAACTATGGAATACATCCTCTATCAATTATGACATCATACAACATGTAAACTAGAAACTATAGTGGATAGAGAATATATACAACTATAACATTACTTTGGCCAAAATTTTTATTATAGACTTTAGACTTCACATGAAGGTGAGTCAAATCCATAGACGCTCATAATCTCTAATAACACAACTCAATATCATTCATGTTAATTGAAGATGGGTGTATGTATTACAAAGCGTCCAGCCTAGAACATCTTGAATGATTGTATTTTTGAGTTATTAATCAAAACTACTATAAATAAAAAGTTTAATCCAAAAGCACAATATCATCAAAAAGAGAGAAATTTAGTAACAATCAAAAATTTAGGAGTAAATCCTTACCATTATCTTGCTCCTAGTAGCTTCCCTACAAGATTTTCTAACCGATTCCAATACTATTTAATTTATATGTGGATTACCTGATAATTGCTTCAAGATGGTTTTAATGGCTTCTTTGGATGCTTGAGTGGATTGAAAGAGATCATAGATGGTTTACATGGCTGGTATGAGGATATAAAAAAGGTTTATAGACTTTCTAATTAGCTTAGCCATGCTCTGAGCATGGCTATTTATAGGTTGATGGAGGGAGTTTTAGGGGAATTTTTAATTATTTTAGAAACCTCTAGTTTGAACAATTGTAGAATTTTAGAGAGGGTTCTCTAGATCTAGAGACTTCTAGGTTAGATTAATGGATAATGGATATTATATGGGGATTTAATGAGTTTTAAGGCTCATAGGGATGTAGGAAGGGCTAGGGTGGTAGTTGAATAAATATGAATTTTTAATTTGCAAATGGGTTAAAGACTAGTTAATGAAGTAGGATTAGTAGTTAAGTGGGATTTTAATAGGATAATGAGGTAATTAATTGGTTATGGGGATATATACAGGGTTGTGGGATGTAATAAATATTCAATAGAAAATAGGATTTTAGTTAATTGTCTATGATTATGGTTATAAGATAAATTAGCAGGATTAATAGAATAATTAGAGTGAACAAATTTAGGTGCATACATTTTTTCCCCTCTTTAAAAGGGCATTGTTAATGGGTGAAGGAGAAGTAGTAATTGTATTTAAAAGAAGAACCATTTTATGGATAAGTTATCAAATGATGTTATTAGACATGATGCCACCTCGAAGGGACATGCGAGGAGGAATGAGTCGGATGGCCACTCGAAAAGAAATCTTCAGGGTGAGATGAAAGCAAGATGACAAGGGGTTGGGATGCCCCAAGTGATAATTAAGCTATGACAATCTTCCCTAAGAATAATTGTAATGGGACAAGGTTATTCAACCTCATAAGATAAGTCCTAGGCAATTACCAATTCCAAGAAAAGAGGTAAGCCAATTGAGATGATATGATAAAAATTGTCGATAAATACCTGAGAATGAAGATATGAAAAAGGCCATGAGCTGACGATAATTCCCAACCAAGGATGCCTGCAAGGGATAACTTTAGGTCAAAAAAGGGCTTTGTCAAGTGATTAGTGATAATATACAAATATAAAGTCTGTAGCTCGATATGATTTAATATATTCAAGTGACACATAGGGGACAGGATGAGATCGATTGTTAGTAGTGGTCGAGATACCCTTGTACACTAAAAAAGTGGCCAAGTGTTACCTTCATAGTATTAAGAGACCTTAGGCTGATGTAGTTCTAACTTGGGACGTTGGACAAGAAATGGGGAATAAGAGGCTATGCCTCATAAAATGATTTAGAATGACTATAATGTGAGTAAGTGTGATAATGGGATATAAAAAGGGGTTCATGGGCCAAAATTAGTTAATTTGGTTGTAATAATATAGTTAGTGGGGGTTAAATAGGATGAAAGGGGTAAATAATGGGGTAAATTTGGCATAAAATAGAAGAGGGTGTGGTAAAATGAGTCATTTTGACTTTTTGTTATAGTGGATTTGAGCTCTAGAGAGAAAAAGATGGACTGCCTTCCTCACTCATCACACCACAAAAAGACAGTCTGGGAGTACCATAGGGCAACTATTGCAGGACCATTAATGAGTACTCTAAGCTTATTTAGTCATTTTTGTTATTTTTAAATTTATTAATTATATTTATTGTGAGTACGATTAAGGAAGGAAATACCACCTCTAGGGGCATTGCCCTAGTTGCAGTATTACCACCATAATGTGCAGTATTGTAATCTCTAGTTATAGTCTTGTAAAATTAAAGGTAGTGATCTCTAGTTTTGTAATACCACAATGAGAAAACTATTATATTGCAATACCATGATGGGGGATATGCGATTTTGTAAAACTACAAGTGATGACTTACAATTTTTTAAAACTATGACTTGCAATTTGTTGTATTATCAAAGCCATAAGTTAGGGTAAAAAGCGATGTGCAATATCGAAAAAAATGAGTGTTAGGGTTGGTTAAGTGTTACGAAGGGGATGGGGGGTGGATAGGTTAGATGAATTTGTTAAAATGAATAAGGGGGTAGATTTCAGGGGATTAGTTTAGGTAGATAGGTAGGTTTGTAGAGAGGAAAGGTTAAGTGGTTGGTTAGATTAGTTAGGTTAGTTAGATGGGTGATTAGGTATATTAGAATGAGGGATAATTAGTGAGATAAATGAGTAGAGTAGATGGGGATTAAATAGGTGATTATATAGGTATATACTAGTTACATGGGGGGATAGGATAAATAGGCATGATTAAATAGATAAAATAGCTATGTTGGGTTGGATGTGTGAGGACTTGAAGCCATTGGAAATGTAGTCAATCTGATTTTACTTTTTGCTCTTTGATTATAAGTGTACCTACGACATGAGTATAGTCTAGGTTACTTGTGACTGAAAGTGCATGGGGAGTTGGAGTAGTAACTTCGTTAATGACATGCCCAATTTCCATGTTGGTTAGTCATTTAAGGCCATCCTCATTCCCATTGTTAAAAAGGATAAAAATTAACATTTAAAAATACAACACAACAATATTAGTTCAAAAAACTAACACTTAAATAGATTATACAAAAGGATTAAGACAATAAAATAAAATATGCACATGAGATAATGATTATTAATAAGATAAACTAATGATAATATTGACATGTGGATATATACGTTGACTTTTTATAAAGGACATGACAAGATATGTGCAAAGATTAATACTTAAAAAGACCATATAGTTATGACAAAATTATAATGATGTTAACAAGATAACTTAATGAATATTAAATATATTCATTGACTCTTACTAAGATGAAAGTGATTGAAATAAAAGGGATAACGATGATAGTATTTACAAAATGTCCTAAACCCTAAAATGACCTATTTGTTTCAAAACATAACCTAAAAAGTAACTAATCAATGGATAAAAATGATAAATATGTACAAGATGACCTAAATTATGATTTCAAGGTCATGAACAGATGGATATTTACAATGATAAATTATGCCCAATGATCTTTGTGGCAATTGAGACAAGGATCAACCCAAATATAATGATAAGTTAGGATCTAAAATAAACTTTCAATATTCAATTGTGTACAAAATGTATTATATATCTTGGAAGTAAGAATATTGTATGATCCTTCTTTAGTGATGATGTTAGTGGGTAATTACTAACTTTTGCATAGGGAAGGAGTGGGGATGGACAAAATAGGGTGTGATTGAGGCTAATAGGAGGAACAACTGTCTAGGAGGATGTGATTATGATGTGAATTAGGTCATAAAAATGGAATGAGTAGGTTTTTAAAAGTGGATTAGATTTTCTAGATGATTCCTCATAGATATCTTCTTTGCCCTTTCAACAATGATCTACCCCAATTTGAAATTCATATCTCCTGATTGTCCTTCGGCATATATTTTATACCCACTATTAGAATGAGGGTTATATGGGAAATGAGTGGATAAGATGGGAAGATGAGAGAAGTGGAGTGGTGATGGATGGGTGTTTCCCCAATAGTGAGAACTTATAGATGGAAGATATTTAGAGCCCACTAGGTATATAACCGCTTTAGATGCATAATATTCATGGGCTTATCAAGCTCATCACCATTCAAAGTAGCTAATTTATAGGCCCCTGATATGAATTTTTTAATAGTAAGATAGGTCCCTAGGTAATTTACTTCAAATTTTCCTTTCTTTTCTCGCTCGATGTTAGTGTTTTTTTAATTCTCTTTGAGGACTAGGTCACCAACTTTGAATTCTCTAGATTGAATATTTTTGTGATATTAGCCCTTAAGCTTATTCTGATATGCCCTAAGGTGATCAAGGGAATTTTGATGCTTTTAATATAATATATTGAGCTCCTATACCATCTTTTTTATATATCATTGATCATGCCCTACAAAGATATTCATGAGGGGAGCTCAACTTTTATGGGTAAAATTGCTTATGCTGCATAGACCAAAGAATATAGAGTAGCCTCAGTAGGTGTCCTGATTTTGGTTCTATATGACCAATGAGTTGGATATAATAGTAAGTGATAATTTATACCAACATTATTGATAATTTTATTAAGAATCTTGAGAATCATTTTATTGGTTGCTTATGCTTGTCCATTACCCTGGGGATAGTAGAGTGTAGATAAATGCTACTCAATGTGATAATAATTGTAAAATTCTTCTACTTCTTGGGTTTTAAAAGATTTTCCATTATTTGATATGATTTTAAATTGAATTTTAAAGTAATAAATTATCTATTTAAAATGAATTTTGATATTTGTAGACCTATGGTATAAATTAACATTATTGCTTCAACCCATTTAGTGAAATACTCCATAGTTGTGATCATGAACTTATGTCCATTATATGATGTAGGATTAATCTTACCAATAAGTTATAGTACCCATATTGAAAATGGCCATGAAATTATTATAGGTTGTAGTTCTTATGCCAGGCCATGTATGAGATTACCGTGTTTCTGGTAGGATACATATTTGCATACATATTGGTGGGTTTCATGATCCACTATGGGCTAATAGTATCTATTATGGAGTTAATACTTAAGCTATGGATATCCCACTACCATGGCCACCATAGATACCATCATGGACCTCTTTGATTATAAGAATAACCTCTTCTAATGTCAGGCATCTCAATAAGGTCTCATCATAGCATCATCGATAGACCATTCTATTAAGGATGGTATAATGGGATGTGCAATGGATGAAGGATTTATATTAGTGGTGATTGAGGTTTGGTGGGAGGATATTGTCATGGAGGTAGGTATACATTTTGTGGTACTAGGGTAGACTAGGATCAGGTATAACATAAATTTGATAATGAGCCACTATTTGATGAGAAAAAAAATAATTGTTCATCTAGAAAGTTTCCTTCAATTACATATTTTGGAAGATCTATCAAAGAACCAATAGTGGCCATTGAATCAATGAATTTGTTACTTCCTTTAGGAAATTTCTCAAAAGTGATTGACTAAATTTTTTGCTTTAATTGGTCCACTAGTTGTTTATAAGGAATTAATTTCTCATCTTTTATTTGAAACTCTTCATTCACTTATTTTATAATCAACTAAGAATCACCAAAGACCTGAAGGTGATATATATTCCATTAGATGGTGAGTTGAAGTCCATAAACTAGTGCCTCATATTTAATAATGTTATTTATGCATGGGAAATAATTCAAAAGGATTTAAGGATTAAGTCACCTTTTGGGGTTACCAAAAGGATTCATGCTCCTGACCCATGCATGATAAAAGAGCCATAAAAATATAATTTATAGCCAGTTAGTTCCTCAATTTTTAATATAGATTCATTTGGGAAGGCTGTGATTAATGGTTTTGTGTTTGCTATTGGTGTTGCTGCTAGTTGATTTGTAATAACTTACCCCTTAATGACATTTTGATTTACATACTTGATATCTAATTCACCTAGTAACAAGATCCATTTGGCCATTTTTCTTGTGAGGGGTGATTTAGATAACATATGCTTGAGCATATCAACCTTTGATATGAGTTTGACTTAGTTATTCAAAATATAGTGCCATAGATTTTATGAGGTGAAGACTATAACCAAACAAACATTTTCAATAGGGGTGTAATAAAGCTCATATTAAATTAATGTTTTTCTTAGATAATAAATAGATATTTCTTTGTCCTTGTCATTATGATGAGCTAATGAGCCCCTATATCACAAGGCATAGTAAAAATATATAAAAGTAATGGCCTTCTTGAGATAAGCGGTGATAATACTGGAGGCTTTGCTAGATACTGCTTCAAATTATCAAAGGCCTTTTGACATTCTGAGTTCCAGTCAAAATGAGCTCCCTTATTTAAGAGATGGGTGAAGGGATGACATTTATCTACCAATTATGATATAAAATGATAGATCGATTATAGTTTCCTTTGAAATCTTCTTAATTGCATTAGGTTCTTAGGGGGAGGCATTTCAACAATAACTTTCACTTTAGTTGGATCTACTTCAATACCTCGCTTAGAAACTATGAAACCCAAGAGTTTTCCTGAGGTGGCTTTGAATACTAATTTCTTAGGCTTTAATATGAATTTGCATTCCCTAAACCTCTAAAAAATTCTTCTTAGGACCATTGAATGTTACGATTGGAGCTTAGACTTTCCTAGGATGTTATCCATGTAGTCTTGTATAATATCATGCATCATATCATGGAATGTTACAGTCATGGCCCTTTAGTAAGTGGATCTCATATTTTTTAGACCAAAAGGCATTACTTGGTAGCATAAGGTCCCACATGGAGTGATGAACATGGTCTTATGTTGATCCTCGAGAGTGATTTTAATTTGATTATAGCCATAAAAACCATCCATGAGGGAAAACATCTCATACCCTATAGTAGAATCCATGATCATGTTGATATTAGGTAAAGGAAAATCATTTTTAGGACATACCTTATTGATATCTTGGAATTTAGTATAGATTATTATTCCTCCTTATGGTTTGACCATAGGGACAATATTAGATATCCACTTAGAGTAGTCAATTGGTCAAATAAATCCAACTTTCAAGAATTTTTGTAGTTCTTGTTTGATCAATAATGCTACCTTTAGGTGAATTTAATGAAGTTTATGTTTAACTGGTTTGAAATTTAGATGAACCATCAAGTGATGGATGACCAAGGTAGGATCTAACCTAGGAATGTCATAATATCTCCATGTAAATACATCTATATATTATTTGAGAAGCTCAATGAGGATTTGTTACTCTTCAGATGTGAAATTGCCCCCAATTTGACCATTTTAGGATTTTCATTTGTTCCAATATTAACCTCCTCAATGTGATAAGGTGATTGGTCCTAAAGATATGTTGGGGGTAGTGGTAATTCTTCTCCTAAAGTGAATTCTTTTGCAAGCTTCATATCTAATTCTGGATAAGAATCTTGTCTGTCAAGAGTCGATTGAATTTCTTCCATATTTAGAGAGGGATCATTGTCATCATATTCTTCTTATTTGATTTTATTTAGTGACACTTGTTGCTCTCTAAAATATGAAAACTCATTTATATTAATAGAAAATCCTTTCTTTTAGTCTCCTAATGACATAAAATCTCTAACTCCCAGTTATTCAATGATGACATTATCATTTTAGAAGACATCAAAAGATGGTTCATTATTTTGGTCCCAGTCTATGAGTGTGGAATAGTGGAGGGAGACATTGATGATGGATATGGTAGTGTCAAAGAAGATGTTTATGCTATCCAAGTCTTCATAGAGACCATAAATAAAACATGTCTCAACTTCTTCATCAAAATTAGACTCTTCAAAAATAAAAAAAGTATCCATAACGATAATGTTTAGGTCAATTCATAGAGGTTTTTACCCTAGGCTAAGATGTTTTAGATGTTATTAAACCCTAATAGGTTATATCCTACCTCGTTCTTCTCTGCCTAGTTGTTTGCCCTTATAGTTCATGTTCTAAAGCTGATATTTTTGTTTATGAAATTCTAGTGCCTCATCTTCAAGATTAAGACATGAATCATCAATGTATTTAAAATATTCATCTAATAACATACTTTCACTTGTGAAGGTTATGAAATTGAACTGATAGGTAACAAGGTTTTCTTGCCTCCTCATAGTTGGAGTCCCTTAAATGCATGGGGACAGTGGAAAATTTTTGACACAAAATTTTGTATTCATACTCCCCATGGCCCTTGGAAGTTATTTTGAGGTGACTAATGTTTGGGGATTCATATGAAGTAGGTGATAGATAATCAAGGTTGATATATTTCATAGATTTGAGATTATAAGAGGAACTATGGGTACTAGGACAATAGTAAGTAGGATTTGATTGGTCCATTTGGTAGCTATGAAAATGTTCATTTTCCTTTGGAATTGTGACTCCATCTTAGAATGTGGGCATTTTAGACATTGGTAGAGGGTAGAAGGCATTGCTCTCATCTCATGGATCCAAGTTCATCCTAAGATTAGATTATATGGGAGATCAATGTCCACTATATGAATTAGGGTTTAGTGGACTATGGATCCCAAAACTATACGAAGATAGATTGTTCCTATGGACAACCTCTCATTATCATCATATGCTTTAATCATTATCAAAGTGGGGCCTAATAAAGATTCAGAGTAACCAAAATTTTCTTAAGAAAATTAGGATTACATAGATTCAACACTGACCCTCTGTTTATAAGTACCCATAGAATCTTATGATT
Source organism: Torreya grandis (assembly GCA_037957365.1). Classification (NCBI taxonomy): domain Eukaryota; kingdom Viridiplantae; phylum Streptophyta; class Pinopsida; order Cupressales; family Taxaceae; genus Torreya; species Torreya grandis. The sequence continues at coordinate 1,607,277 of JARHVA010000158.1, forward strand.
AGTGATGGAAATCATAATGAATAATGAATAATTATGGTGAGGGATTATAGGTGGCATATGCTGAGCTCTAAAATTAATTTTTTGTGAAGGAGATAAATGTCCCACCAAATCCTAAAATTGACTTGTGCCAATATCCTTGAAGACTTCTAGTTCATTTAAGACTTGATTGAGTATCTCCCAATGCACAAATGATGTCTTGAGAAGGTCCATAAGAGATATTTGAGTAGGAGTCTTCTTAAGTTGCTAAATGATATCATATGGTTTATCAAAATAACTTAAGACCTTATTAGGGATAGTGACTTTATGAGATGAGGAGGTGGATGGGTCCTTTGGAGGTACTCTAGGAACTATGATATTTCTATGGCATGTAATAACTACACAATCAATTATTGCCTTGTTAATTTTGAGGATGGTGGATTGGATATGTGTGGGCTCTTAGGGGCCTTTAATTTTAATGGTATTAATGTATTAGTATGGGATATAGTGATATTTGGTTCTAATGGAAGTCGAGGCTTGACCCTGATCCTTTGGTGGTTTCTTCTGCCTCTGATCATTCTTAGGTAAAGGGTCTTGATATATATCTAGCCATTGATTCTTGGATTGACTTATTGGGCTCTCATCTTCAACTTATATATCTCTATTATCTATCAAATCTTGGATGAAATGCCTTAATTACATACATTTCTTGGTATCATTCCCCTTGAATCTATGGTATTGAAAAAAATCATCTTCTCGATACTAGTCTAGTCACGGCTTGTTATCATCCAATGGTTGAGTTTCAGGGAGAGTAATCATATCAAAAATAACTAATTATTATAGGACCATTTCTATGGGTTCTCCAAGACTAGTTATATGCATCTTTCCCTTTCTAAAATTTGGTTTTCCCCTTAGTACCCTTATACTAGAGACATTTTGCTTCTTAGTAGTGGGGGGAGCTTTCTGCACTATTTGTACATGCTTTGAATATGTGACACCATACCCTACTACATTTTTATTTTTGTTGAAGACCTTGGTTTTACCCTAAAAAGTATTATCTTGGTTTTGCCCTTGTTCATTTTGAAAATATAATTTAATCATCCCCTTATCAATGAGTGATTTTTCAATTTGAAGACCCTTTTCTATAATTTTATTAAATGATTTGGCACACTGCAGTTTTAATTGGTATTTTAATTTAGTATTGAGATTATCAATAAATATTTTAGCCAGCTCTTTTTCAAGGATTGTGTAGTGGAATTGACTAGCGAGGCTTATCCACTACTGTAAGAATGATGTTAAACTCTCCTTATTTATTTGTTTGGAATTTTAAATATCTATAATGGAAATGTCATGTTCAATATTAAAGGATAAATGATGCACAAATTTCTCTATTAGCTCTCCAAAACTAGAAATGGACATTTTTGGTAGATGCATGAACCATTCTAGTGCAGGTCTTATAAGAATTTTGGGGAAGAGTCTAAGTAAGTAAGCATCATCATACGTGACCTTGTGACATGGCATATATAATTCCTAAATGTGGTCACATGGGTCAACTCTCCCTTTATATTTTTCAAACTTTAAAATTTCAAAGTGTGTGAGGAAGGGTATTTGTAAGACACTCATATCCAATGGAGATGTATAAAAGTATTCATACTTATATCTCATCACCTGAGTGTGAGGGTCAATCTATTGAAGAATCTCTTTCATCATCCTACACTCTTGGGAAAATGAATGGTCCATTAAGGGATTAGAGGTTTGTGCTTGGCTTATTCTCAGTCTCGATGAATCAATATTGGTGTTTTTTAAAACCCATCTTTATGAAGTGGGTCTTTGGTTTTGAGCATGAAATTATGAGGTGAGGTAATTAATTTATTGAGTTAATTGGTCTAGGCGATCTTCCAAGGTGGGTCTCCTTCTTTGTTCCTCTTCCAATTCTTGTTCATGATATACAAGGTTGTCTTCCCCTTGTTCTTGGTTAATATTATCTTGACAAAGTGGAGTATTAGGTATAGATGATGGGTGGAAGAGGTGTTGTAAGAGACTTGGATTGAATGTAGGGGATAATATGCCCCCAATTCCATTGACTTGGGAAAGGATTTGATCATGGTTCTCATATATGTATTGGTGAAACTATGCTTTAACCTCATCACTATTAAAAAAGTCATTTTTAAATCATTCTTCATCTCTAGGGGTTTGCATATCACTTTGTGTTTCATCATTATCCTAGTTTCACTCACCTAGAGTCCCAAGGATATCATTTTATTAGTTTTATCCTTGTCCCATTCTTAGGATTTGGGCATGGGTTCTAATAGGCATAGTGGATAGAGAAGGTGATGTGAGAGTGATTAGGTATTGTTTTGATGTAGGATGAGAGAGAAAGTAACTCTAGATACTAATTTTGTCTTAAATCTTAGACTAAAGTAGTCAAGAGATGTAATTGGACGAGATTTAAATTTGGACTTGGATATTGAAGACAAATATGATCAAATATTACTAAGGTAACAAACCTATAGAGGTTCAATCTAGTAAGGAGACTACGGAGTGAGATGCCTAAATGCCCTTTCAAACCAATAAGATGACTATTGGATGGGTGATAGGTATGAATAGGAAAGATGATGAGACAATGGGGTGATATATAAAACCTAACAAGGTTATAGATTTTGATAATGCTTAATCAAGGATAGGTTGAATGAGGTGGCAAATTAAGACTAAGAGTGATGGGTGACCACTATAGTTTTGGTTCCAAGAAAAAATATAATACTCAAAGGTGTGGATGGTGATATGAAGATAAAATAGTTGGGTTTGGTCCTAAGTTGTGACCTAAAGTTTCTCTAGGTATTTTGGTGATAAAAAGATAGGTTGACTTGGTTCACAAATAGTATGGGTTTTAGCACAACATGCACACAAGCATGCCCAACTACAAGCCCTATTATTAGTCAACCAAAAGGGTGTGTAACTAAATGACTTCACCATCTAATAGCTTCATGGGTGATTCTTTATGTTAGTAACCTATTATAAAATCTACCAAACCCTCTTGACCATGTTTGTACTTGAAAATAAATTGGGAGTTGATGCTAACTCTGACAACAAGTTTCTTGTTATGATTGATAGGTTTAAAACTAGGTATATACAAAGATGTCTAGGATCATCCCCAAGATCCACAAGGCACATGGGAACCAAATCCATATAGGGTGTTGTTTAATGCCTGGTTCATAGAATTAATTATTCCCCTTCATGGATGACTTGTATGGGGTCAATTTCTAAGCCTAATGATAGTTTTCCATGATATTTATACTTCATCAAAAGATGGAGTTTGGTTTAATATATGATGATGAAATATGCATCACCAATCCCTAGTGACTAGGCAAGTGCATGGGGATGAATTCCACATCACATGCACTCCTAAAAACAAAAATGGGTTGACAAAGAAATAAAAAAAAGGTTTATTTATTTGACTAATTAACTATGTGAGAGAATTTAAGTAAGTAAACACATAAATATAGATACAAATTAAGAATGAAATTCTTAGATGAAGCACTAATCCTACAAAAACATAGGTTAGTAAGCTGATCTAAGATATCCTACTATGGTTCCCAACAAATAAAATGACTAGTAGTTCAAGATGATCAAAACTGCGTCTGATCCTATAAAACCACACTTACACAGTCAAGTAATGCAAAATTGATTCCAAAATGCACAAAAATGCACTTACTAGGCAATGCACCAACTTGGTAATCTATGATTTTCTAAGTTGTCAATTAGCCTTAACCACATGGTTAAGCAAAACTCCAAGTTATTAGGCAATAATATAGGTCAATTACAATATCACAGACATGATATGTGGTTTAGGAAAAACACAATAAAACTAGTAACATAATTAAAAATATCTATATAAGTTAAAATATTTATAAATTATTTAACAATATGTATATAATGACTTAAGACAAAACTATTTTTAGACAAATATATTATTTGAACTATTTTTACTCAAAATTGATTATTAATTTACAAAATCGACTCTCAATATTCAATATCGCTTCCTTCTACTTGCAGTTTTATAGAAAGATAGTTAATTTTTTTTACAAAATGATCAAAATGTGGTAGATGTTTTAAAAAATAATTAATAATTTCTAAAAAAATGTTCTCAAAATGATGAAGATAAAATTTTATCAAATTCCCAATAAGATAAATTTATTGTCTAAACTATTAAAGTCAAAACTGACTGTTACTATGTAAAATCGACTATAAAAACAAAAATGCTTTTCATAAGATGCGGTATTATAGATAGTAAATTTTTTGGTTAAATATACACATAATTGAAGAATTTTTAGACTATTTTAGAATAGGAAGTTGATCTTTATCTATAATTAGCTAAAACAAGAAAACAAAAGAATAGTAACTATTGTCTATCTTCCTATAAAACTAACCCTACAACCTATAAAATCACACTTATTAGTCAATATCACTTCTGGAAATGTGTGGTAAATTATCAAGTAGTAAAAGGAGTGTTTAGGGATGTTTTATATCAATTTGGGTGGTGCCTCCCCTTCTTGTGAGAAAATGATAATCAAACAGAGACAAACAAACTATTAGAAAGCCAATGTTAACAATTTAAACTACTAAGTTTTTTAGCTTAAGTCAAAATCACCTATTGTAGAGGAAATACCACTACTCTGTGTCAATAGCATGACTACAAATATGTAGTTTTGTTTAGTATAAAATAAATACTAATCTTTAGGCTCACAAGATTTAACCCTAACCCTACAAGACAAATTGAGTTAATATAAACCTATAGAAAGAAAAAAGATGTGTATGGGACTGACTATTTGATTTTAATATTATATCCTAAAAGATTATGCTTTGAAAGTTAAAACTATAATTGATCATCAAATTCATCTTTTACGATATGCAGTATTTCAAAAGTTAAACAACCTACCAAAAAACTAGCCGTTAGTGGTTAGATGGTATGATGTATGCAAAATTATAGTTATAGTCTTCAATACCACTGATTCAATATCACACTTTGTAGAGCAAAACTACCTTTTACCTAGATGTGAAAATTTGATAAAATATGGAGCTTTCTCTTAGTCCAACCAATCTTGCAAGCTATGTCAACATTTATAACATGCAAAATGGTCAATTTGAAGGGGTTATCTCACTATGGTCACTAATGTATGATTGTATTTTTGAGCTATTAATAAAAAGTACTATAAATAGCAATTTTAACCCAAAAGTGCAATATCATCAAAAAGAGAAAATTGTAGGAACAATCAATAATTCAGGAGTAAATCCTTCCCATCACCTTACTCCTAATAGCTTCCCTCAAATATTTTCTAATCAATTCCAATGTTATTTGATTTATATGTGTATTTCTTGATAATGGCTTCAAGATGGATTTAATGGCTTCTTTGGATGCTTGAGTGGATTGAAAGAGAATATGGATGATTTAGATGGTTGGTATGAGGATATAAGGAAGGCTTATGGAATTTCTAATTAGTTTAGCCATGCTCCAAGCATGGCTATTTATAGGTTGATAAAGAGAGTTTTAGGGGAAATTTTAATAATTTTAGAAGTCTCTAGAATTTTAGAGAAAGTTCTCTATATCTAAAGAGTTCTAGGTTAGATTAAGGGATAATGGGGATTTAATGAGGTTTAAGGCTCATAGAGATGTAGGGAGGGCTAGGGTGGTAGGTTGCCTAGGGTGGTAGTTGAATAAATATGAATTTTTAATTTACAAGTGGGCTAGTAGCTAGTTAATGAAGTAGGATTAGTAATTAAGTGGGATTTTAGTAGGATAATGAGGTGATTAATTGGTTATGGGGGTGCAGAAAGATTTGTGGTATGTAGGAAATATTTAAAGAAAATAGGATTTTAATTAATTATCTAGGATTATGGTTATAAGATAAATTAGTGGGATTAATAGAATAATTAGAATGAGCGAATTTGGTGCATACATGTCCATCATCCTTTAACATTAATTATAAAATAGTTATGTAACTCATAAAATAATCTCATAACCATCAACTTCCAATAACTCACCATATAACTAACTAGATGACAATACCATACATTGTATATTCATTTAAATAAGAGAGATAAAGACATAGTACATCCATAGTAAAGACACCATTGCAAATAACATGTCTATCCATGGAATACTTCATAATGTCTAATAGTCCACATAAGTCAATATTTAAGTATTTAACTTAGTTATATACAAGCATGCACCCCTCATATTGATTTTAAGCATATTATTCTTCATATAACATATATTCCCTTTACACTTCATGAGTTTGGATATGTAATAGTTCTTAAGATACTGAAGGGAGGTTGATATGCAATAATAAATAAACCAAAATAGGATTCCATATTTAGTTGTTATCCAATAAAAGTATTATATCAAAATTTTGATATATACCTCCTATTCCTATTGTTCACAAACATAGTCTTGTCTTTGTTCCTTAATTAATTATCAAATCCGAGTCTTAATTATTCAAGATAATTTAAGTGTTCTACATGCTTTATGTATCAATACAATCACCCCTAAAATAATCATAACAATTTGATATATATATATATAATAAAATAAAATAATAATAATAATAATAATAATAATAATAATAATAATAATAATAATAATAATAAAAAATTATTCTATTTCCAAATAACTTCTCAAAGAATTTCAACTTCTTAACTCATTATTATCTCAATTGAATCATACAAGATAGTGATATTTAACCAATTCATTCATTTTGAAACTCCCACGATGTTCCTTTCTACTATCTAAGTTCAAATACATCATATGCTATAATAAAACATCATCAACAAATCAAATATTTAATGATTTCCTATAGTTGTAATGGAAGATTACAAGGTTGATCCTCTTAGAGTTACAAACAAACCTAAAAATCTAATAAAAGCCTAAACACAAATCTTAAATCATATTCAAGTATCCATAATACATATAAATTGTTTAAGAAACATATTCAATAGTCCACAACCTTTATCGACTAAGGTACAAAATTGGAAAAAGCACAAACATGTTCAACATTTATTTAAGGATATTATTGGGAGACTCAATTCAAGCTGAGAAGCTGCTAGAAGCTAAACCCATTCACATAGATTATATTTATTCATAAACTCATGCTATAAACTAAAATATCCATACACAATTCTGTATTGTTTCCTTAAATCCAAAATTGGGATTTGAGTTGAATAAATAATTACCAATTTTTCGTAAATGGAAGAGAAGGAATTAAGTCACTCAGTGGTCATTATAATGGACTCTAGGCCCTAGTTTGAGTTAGTACTCATTTTTAGGGATCTATGGGTGAGAGAAATATTTCACCTCCATATCGATAAGGATGAGTACATCCTTGACATAATTTTATTTAAATGCATTTTTTTTAACAATGGAATTAAACAACCATACACCAAACCTTTAACTTCTAACCTTAAATGGAGGTAACAATGATGGAAATGTAAGGCCAAGGCTACCATTTTATATGTACCAAGTTTAAATTCACAAGACCTAAATAAAAATGGGATTTCTGAATAAATACATAGGCTTTGAATAATGGTAAATAATTACAACTTTTTAATTTATTTTTAAACACAAGAAACCCATTACATATCATGTAATTTCATTTTAAAACACTACTTGCCTGATCTTCATATAAAATGGCAGTCATTGCTTTCTTTTCCCACTTGTTATTCCAAACTGTTATGTCCATGCTTGCTCTCCTCCAAAATTATCATCCTTCTCCTTAACCATTTTATCCTATTATTATTTATTCACAAATTTCATCTTCCCCACATTTTTACATGCCCTAGTTTCCCTCCAAGATTTATGTTACTAACCCATAACAAAACTAGAACCATTTTTTATGCATTAATTCTATTGTATTTGAATCTCAGTTCAACAAAGACCTACAATATGGTGGTAGCTTGCAAAAATTCCATGCACCAATCTCTCCTCTAAAAATGAAGTCAACAAAACCTTATCATTGAAAAATCTTATTTGTTACTAATAACCTGAGGAAACCTTAATTAACATTAAATTATGCATGGTAATAATATGTATTAGATAACTTCCTATTAACTTAAGCTATACACTTATAACATAACTCTATATATTACCACTTTCCGAGGCTTAAAACATCTTGCATATAAATCCACTTTTGGTGATCAAATGCCCCATGGTTTTGTAGACACTATTTATGAATTATAAAGCACCTTAGTCTTGTACATTTGGAAAATACATATCATAGATGTACCTTCAGCTTTTAGACATTATTTCTACCAAAATTCTCACATACACTATCTCTCTATGCTAAATTTATTATATCTTGGTCTGATCAATGTTATTCTAATGACTTAGATCTTCTATCATGCTCAAAATATTATAAAGCTATTTATCTTATGTCTCTATAGGTTCTAGATTTGTACCTAATTTCTATATTTCAAGGCACTTGCATCATAGTCAGACCCTACATTGATGTTAATGCCCTATGCAAATGCAAGTGTCTAGTGCCATAAATGCCATTCAATTTACAAATGTAACATATACCTATGGTTGGCCTAAGTTATTTAATGTGAGATATTATCCAAAGGTATTGGTATAAATATAGGATCAATCCTCATTCATTATTTACCCATAAAATTCTTACCTACTCACAAGGAAACTTACCAAAGGCATCCAATCAAACACTCAAGTCAGCAAAGCTTCCCTATTTCCCCTATTTCCATATTAGTTATAGGAGCAACAAATATAAAGGTCTGAGGTACTGAAAGATCATCCCATGAGCCAAATTTGACAAGTTACAAGCTAGGTCACTATTATACTTGCTTATTACATATTACATACTTATGGACACACAAGCCAACATGTAGGGGAGAACTAAACAAGTATAGGGCCCTCTTTGGAGCATTAGATATGTAGGCAACACTCATTGATAGAAGGGTCTTTGGGGTAGCTCGAAACTATGTGAAGACTAACCAATTTTTTCCATAACCACTATGAAGATGAAGACGTAGGGTTTTGCTATTTAAGGAGTGATAACCCATAATCCAAATCTGAGAACACCAAAGCAAAGGTGAAATATAACCTAGAATATTCTAGCTGGTCACATCCAGATTTAATAGGTTCCATCCAAGATATATGTATTTAGGTTAGATAGAAATGTTGACACAACCATCTGAGTTCGACACAAGTGTCCAAGGTCATAAAAATGCTTAATCCAAAATATGATAACTAATTCTTATTCATTTTTGTTCCATATCTATGTTTATATTGGCATTAGAACCATCTAAGTTTATTATTTTTATTATCATTTCAATGTGTAACATAAATAATTTTTATGTTTAGCATATCTCAATATAATAAATTTAACATATGTTTATCTAAGTCCAAAAATTAATTAGCTTAATTTAGAGATAGTCTATCTCCTTGTGCCCTAGGTTATCTCTATCCCTTTAACCCTGGATTACCTAATATAGATTTTAGGGTTAAACATTTGGTGAACTCAACCTATGTGGACACATTTTTTTTATTCCTAGGGTTTTTAGTTAGCTAGGGTTTCAGTTTGGTGTTTTGAATTCTGCCATCTTTCAGTTTTAAGTAGTGGAAAATATTAACCAAAGAACTCAATTTCAAATGGAAGATAAAGAAGCATTAGTGACTCATCTAAATAACAGTAAGGATTTAATAGATGCATTTTTATATGTTACAAGAGATGAAGGTTAAGGATTCCTCACCTAGTGATGATGCATCCTAAGAAGGTACTTCAACCAATTCCATTCCAATCAATCCACCATCTAGTGGAGGTATGAGATATGTATTCCAAACTTTGTTCCCTAAAATTAATATTGCCACATCTTACATGGGAGACCTTAATAATTCAACCCAATTGATAATTTCAATGCCTATATCTACCCAACCTATGGGTACACATCCTTTGGTGACTTCTCAAATATCCAACCTTAAATACCAAGAGGTGCAAGATCTTGTCCAAACTATAAAACTTTTACAAACTAAGGTTATAAATATTGAAAAAAATTCTATGAAATCACCTTATGTTATTGAGTCACAAGAGGTGTTGCATAATCCTCTTGCACCAAAGATATATTTTCACCCCTTGCCAACTATTTTTGTTGCACCTAAGTTTAAATTTTATGATAACAAGGGTGATATTGAACAACATCTTCAATCTTTTTATGCGACATGTCTTGATTATGCCTCCAATGATAAAATTTTGACCATGAGCTTAAAATACTATGCTTTAAGGTAGTTCTATGATTTACCAACCAAATCAGTAAACACATTCAAACCTCTTGCAGACCAATTTTTGGCACACTTCTCGATCAATATCACCGAAAAGGTTTCTTATACCCAAATTTTAAAAAATAAACAAGGAACCAATGAACCAATTAATGAATATGTATTATGCTACAAGACAATGTTAAATAAAATGAACAATCCTATAGAAGATAAAGAGCTTCAAACAAAGTTTTCTTGATCTTTTACACAAGTCCATTATTTAAATTTTTTTCAAATCTTTCAATGACTTATGCCATATTATTTGTGATCATGAAATGAAACTTATCTCAAAGAATAAACTTAAATATGTAGCAAACACATCGACTACATGTACATCTAATACCGAGTTTAATATCAAACTAAGTTATAAGGTAAAACTTCCTTAACCTAAAAAGGAAACAACTACCATGATTAATGTGGTGTCATAACAACCTAATTGAATTGTCTTAACTAATGCACCAAGAGATAATTTACACATTTACCTGAGTCTCCTACTTCATTACTCCCATGACTTATAGAGTGACAACTCATATCTGTCACTCATCCTATAGAGGTTGATATGAGTAGACCTCTACCCAATAGGTATGATGTGAATGCTTATTATGATTATCACCAAGGCCCTAGGAATTCTATGAACATATGTTTTAACTTGAAGCATAAGATACAAGACCGCATAGATGATCAAAAGATTACATTTGATGATCCTCCAAAATAATTTAGTTCATATCTTGGTGATTATTAGAAGTAAAAAATATTTAACAATGATTTATAAGACTATTCTAAGAAGGATCTAGAAGTGCAAAGGGCATATAATGCACATCCTCATCTATCATATTATGGGCACCCATTGGATGGGATTATTGGTAATTATACACAACATACACCTCATATGGTTCATAGACTCTCTATTAATTTTGATGATAATGAGATTAGGGATGATGACTCAAATCTTCATTCCTTATTCATTCGAGCATACCTTGATCACCAGCCTATACATAATATTATCATTAACAATAGTGCAAGCAAAAACATTTGTACCATGACATTACTTATGAATTTCTATTATAAAAATCATGATTTACACCCTTTGACTAGATTAGTTAGAGCATTTAATGGGACCTTATAACAAATTCTTGGTAAGATTGACTTATCTTTACAAGTAGGTCCCACACATGTGGTTACTACCTTCTTAGTTATACATTCCATGGGTTTTTTTATATGTTATTGGGATGACCTTGGATACATATATTTTTAATAGTACCTTATAAAATGCATGGATGTGTTAAATACATTCATGCCAATCAGGGAATTATAGTTTTTAAAATTCCATATGAATATACACTTGAAAAAGAGAAATTTATACCAAGATAGTTAGTTATCAAACCTATTAAGGTTAATCTTATACAAAAGGGTAAGCAACTAACAATACCTTTTACTCATTGTCCAGTACTTGAGATACCATTACATCAGAGATCCACAGTGGGTCCTACAGAATCGTCATCTACTACACATCATTATTAGATATCCAAAACACCTAAACATGCTCCTATTACTACTATTCCAATGAAACCACATAAAACTCAATGATGGGTTCCACAAACCCCTACTCCTACTATTTTTTCATAGTCATAAAATCCTATTATATACACATAAAACATTATAGATTATATAGTGATAAATATTGCACATATGCATGCTCCTTGACAATACCACCAATTTATTACACTAGGTGCCCAATGGGGAGATATCTATGAACATTCATTAGATGAGATCATAGAATAGTTATTTATTTAACATGTTTCAAAATACCAAAAAAAATAAAAAATAAAAAATTCCAAAAACATTTGCAACATTTACATGTTCTATTAACTCCTTGGCATATATGTTGTTGGTTTCATGTTGGTAGATAACATATCATTTATTTTTATATACACATTTTGCACGCATATTATGAGTGTTATTTAGACATACACATATACATGATCTATGCAATTTTATATGTTGAGCCTTCCCTCTACTCATGTCATGTGGACATTGGGGGCATCCACTTTTTTGATCACAACACACCCAAGTTATATCATTTTATGATCATTTTACATTATCATGTTTGAGGTTATTTACTTACACATGCCTTTATCCATGCTTATATCTTTTGAGGTGTACTTAATATGCCATGTATCTGACATTTTTTACTAACATATATGATTCATGGGATAGTATGTTATGTTACACTGGTTACTTATTGTCTATGTTTTCCTTTATGCACTTCCTTGAGTGTTTTATATTGATTATTCAATATTTTGACTATGGTCAATTGATTGTGGCCCCTATCCATATGTTTTCCTATTGTGACATTTATATATGTCATGGTTTACTATATGTTGATATTTGAATACATCATTACTTACTTTGTGGACATTTGACTAAGTTGTGTCCCTTTGACTCTGTGGTATTTGAACAAGCCCCTTATTTTATGTATCCTTAGACCATTGTATATTGATTTGATTTTGAGTTCTCTTGTGTGTGTGATTGATTACTTGTTGAGATTATATTGTTACTATCTATATATTTACATGATTCACATCATGCTTCTTAGGACTTGATGTGATCACATTCTACATGATTCAATGATATATCTATCTAGACATGTTCTTTATTTTTGCTACATGGTTCATACACAAATTATACAATTATCTTATCCTTTTGAGGTAAGGTGACTACCAGTTACTAATTCCCCTCACTTCAAAAGGGAGGGCATATTAACTAGGGCATGCCATAGAGGCATGACTTGCACATTTTTCATAGTTCATTAGATTCAAATATATAGTGGGGGCATGTTTTAGAATCATGTTCTCCACACTTACACCAATTTTAATTTTAGATATACAATGGGGGAATGTTATTTAAATATGTTTTCCACATTTGCATAGTTTGTAAATTGGCCAAAAATCATAGTTTAATAATTTAGATACACATTTGTGGCATACTTCTATACATTGGTACCATTATTATACCTAAGTTCCAACATGAGACACATATGGGGTGTATATGCTAGCAAAATATCACCTAAATTTTCAAAATCAAAATATCTTGTATGTTTCAAACACTTATACATACTTTAGCTCACTAGGTTGGACTGTATTGAGCCAATCCACTACAATGGTTGGTTCACTTTTTAGTATGGTTAATTTGATTAAACCAATCAATATTTATAAGTTTATAGGTTGGAATTAATTGAATCATCCAAAATCACTAGATTTATAGTGTGAGTTGACTTAGTTTACTCATAATCAATAGGTTATAAGTATGATTAGGTTGCATAGTTAAGCTAATCTCAACTGCCGGGTGGCAACTCACCTTTAGCTCCAAGATTGGGGGCAAATTTTTTCCTTCAATATTTATATATTTATGCACTTTATAGATTTATATTTATACTAATATAAATTTTAAAGATTTATAATGATACATATTTCATCTTTTCAAATCAAATTACCAAAAGGTAAGGCAATTGTATCAACACAAATGTGTACTCCTAAACCTTTCTCTCTTCACTTTCAATCATTTAAATTCTTTCAATTTTAGATTATATGCACATATTATATAATGTAACATGTTCTTGGTTGTATATAAATCACTAGTAAAGCACTCAAGTTAGACTCATGCAAAGGCAAGGTGTGTTATACACATTCAAATACGCATATCTTTTCTTTTAAACTAGCAACTTCATTACTAGATTAAGAGGGGAATATAGACACTATTTATGAATTATATAACACCTTAGTCTTGGACACTTGGAAAATACATATCATGGATGTAAGTTTAGCTTCTAGACCTTCTCATTACCAAAAGGCTCACATACACTATCTCTCTATGCCAAATGGTCTAGCCAATGATATTCTAATGAATCATACCTTCTATCATGCTCAAAATGTTATAAACATTTTTATCTTATGTATTTACAAGTTCTAGACATGTACATGTTTTCAAACTTTCCAGACACTTGCGCCCTAGTCAGACGCTTATGTCAATGCTAGAGTCCTACCCCAATGAAAATGTCAAGTACCCTAATAGTTATTCAATTTGAAAATGTAATGTATACCTATGGTCAACCTAAGTTTTTTAATGTGATACATTATACAAAGGATTGGTATAATAACATGATCAATTCTCATTCATTATTCACCTGACAACTTATTACCTACTCACAAGATAACTTACCAAAGGCATTTAATCAAGCATTCAAGTAAACAAAGCTTCCCTATTTCCCCCTATTCTATATCAATCACAAGGACAAAACATCTACATGTTTAAATTACTAAAGGAGCATAGCATGAGCTACATTTTCCAAGTTACAAACTAGGTTACTATTGTACTTATTTATCACATATTGCATCCCTTATACACACACACAAGACAACACATAGGGGAGAACTACATAAGTTTGAGGTCCTCTTCAGAGTATTAGCTATGTAGGCAATGCTCATTAACAAAGAGGTATTTGGGACATATTGACACCGTGTGCCCACTAACCCATTTTTCCCACATCCACTATGAATATGAATAACTAGGGTTTTTTTATCTGATAAGGAGTGACAACCCATGATCTAGATTTGAGCACACCAGAGTGAAGGCATCTCAAAATCTAGAGTATTCCAAGTAGTTACTTCTATATCCAACATGTATTAAGTATAGGACACCTATTTCTAGGTTAGACATAAGTATTAATGTAATTGTTTGAGGTTAATGTAAGTGTTCAAGGTTAGAAAAGTGTTTACTCTAGAATCTAATGATTGATTCAGAATCCATGTCTAGTCTTATCCTTTCTTATTCAAGATATAAATTTGTATTAGCATTAAAACCAACTAAGTATCTTGTTTTTTTTATCATTGTAATAACTAGCATAGCTATACTTTTTATTTTTGGCATATATCAACATAATAAATTTATTATATGTTTATTCGATTTTGCAAATTAATTATACTTCTTTAGAGATAGTCTACTATCCTTATACCTTAGTCTATCTCCACCCATTGAACCTTATATTCCATAATATAGATTTTAGGGTTAAACAACTTCCTAGGGCCACTAAAAAGGTGTTTGATTTTACTCAAGATATTTTAATAAGACAAAGTTCACTCTTATTAAAAAAATGCACCACAATGCTATGTTGTTATCCTTATAAAATTCAAGAATGAACTAATAAGAAATTCTAAATAAAAATCAGTAATTACAACAATTAAGCCTCTATACATCAGTATAATCATACACTCAACAAGCATGAATGATAAGATTATGTAAGCAGTACAAAATAAAGATTCCACATCTGAACTAGTTTACAAGAAACACCAATAACTATTCAAATTTCAAGCAATCATAACATGTGATTAAGATAAAAATAACATATTACTATAAGTAATCACATAGATAAACAACACGATACCATAGTAATTAAATTTACAACATTTAAACATGTGCATATATGTGTGTTCTAGGTTTGTTCTATCTACCCACAATTATTGAAGTCTACCAACTCTCTCCCCTACGATGCTTTCCCTCTATACTACTCAATAAGGGTGAGGTAGTTCATCCACCTTAGTCAAACAAACAATAGTTAGTTTATTATTTTCATCATAACTATGAAATAAAAACAACTATAATAACTGATAAAAATACCACTGTATCATCATTCCAAGATACTGAAATGCAACTTCAAATTTTTAATACATTTTCAAATAAATGCAATTACTAAAAAACAAAGTTTCAGAACAAAAATACTATAGTATATATAAGTTAACATAGAAAAATAAATCCATCTATCCATACAAAATTGAGATCTAACTAATCCATAATTAGTTGTATACTCAAAATAGATACTTGTTTGTTAAGAAACAAACATGATGTAATAAGATTCAAAATATTCAATTATAGTGCTACATTATGGAAATATGCTAAATATAGAAAGAACCATACAAAACAATAATTTGATTACATAATCATAAGGAATAGAAAATACTTAGCTTATTTACTATGTGTAGGCAGATCTAAGAAGTGTAAGTGTGGAAATAGTTAGACTAATGCCCAATAATGATTCATTAGATTCAATAAATTAGTCCTATTTTGGATTTGACACTACTATCTGATTCAAGACACTAGCATTGATGATTTTATGTAATTTCAAAAATTCTATCCTATATGAAATATCACCTCTTTTATAGAAATTCCACTGGCACTTGTTAGATGTCACTTTCACCTTGATGAATATCTATCTAGATCTTACACACAAGTATTCAATATCATTGTGTAGTTTAAAATCCTAAGTCATCTAATTAGGGCACATGATATAATAAAACAAGTGTTAGTGGGCTCAAGTGAAGTCAAGTTGACCTCAAATACCCATATATCAATGAATGTTGTCTATATAGCCAATAATATGAAGAGGGCCTCAAACATATGTAGTTTTCCATTATGTGTGGGCTCGTGTGTGAAAAATGGTGTACTATGTTATATGAAAGTGCATTTGGTGATCTAGATTGTAAATTTAAAAATACCACTCATGGGATATTTTTTGAACACTTTAGACCTATAGAAAGACTATTTCTATGATCAATATGGAAATATGGAAGAATAGGACAGTATTAAATGTTTAATAGGTGATTTTTATTGATCATTGTTAGACATGTACTTAAAGAATACTTGATGATAATGAGTGTTATTTTACTTGTATTTATACCTTATTATTTTGAAATGAGTCTCGTAGAGGGTTAACTAAGACACTTTGATTGAGTCTTAAATGTTGAGAGATTTGAAAATTTGAGGCTTTGTGAGGTGCAGACACTAGTGTTAAAACTAGGACACTAGCATTAATGCTAGTGTCCATGTTTGAATGGTAGTGTCTTGGAGAGTAGAGAATTTATAAAGCTATGTAATTAATAATAATGGATATATATTAGGTTTTAAGCATATTGTGGGCTACAAGTGATCTAAATAATTGGAATAACTAGGTTGGGCTATATGCTAATCATTTAGGCACATTGAGATGGTGAATGTGAGCCTTTCAATTGTGAAGAGGTCATGAATAGAAGGTGTGAGCCTTGAGTGATATTTTCCAAGTGTGAAATATTATTTTATCATATAAAATCTATATTTAGCATCTACACTTTCTCTTCCCCACTTTATTCTAGTAATGCATAAGGATGAAAGTACTAGGTTAAAGGAAAGAAATGCATATCCTAGTGTGTAAAACACACCTTGATTTGACTTGATCCCTATTTAAATTATATATATATGTTTAACCTACAACCAAGAGTATGTTACAAGTGCCATTAATGCATATAATCTAAAAATGGAAATAATTGAAATACTTGAAAGAAAAGAGAGAAAGGAAGGAAGACATTTGTATGTTGATGCAACCATGTTTCCCCTTTGTATTTTGATTTTGTGATGATGATTCCTAGATGAAGCATTGGAGAGAGGTTAAAAATTGAACCTTGGAGTAGTGAAGAGGTAAATTTGAGGGTGGTCATGCCCTCAATCTGGTGCAAGAGTGAATTATACCCAAGGCCATCAAGATCATTGAATCTCAATAACACAACATAAATGTAACATAACCTAGCCAATTTACCTAATAAAACCTATGTCAAATGGTGTACCCCTGTCAAACCATAAAATATAAGTAGTTTCAAGGCCATTGAGTGTGAATAATATCGATCACACTATTCAAGGGAGCCTGGTGCTACAATAGATAGAATCTTAATTGGTTCTTAAGGTCAGTGCATAAATGTTCATATATGAATCTAAATGTGTATTTGTAATTTGGTATATTTACATGGAATATGCACCTAAAATGTGTCTCAAGCTAAATTATTTATCAAAATGTAACCTATATTATGTAACTATGTATAAACTTTACCATAAATTGAAAAATATTTATCCCAAATATGTGAAAATTGGTGCTAAATGTATAATATTTTGACTGAAGTGTATATCTGAATCATGTAAATTATATAAATTCTACCAATTTTGTTAAATGTACGTATGTGGACTCATGTATCCATGACATGTCCCCACTGATATGCTCGCATTTTGAGTTGAGGAAAAATGCTATCTAATAATCACTTTATCTCAAAAGGATAAGAAAACCATGTTGTATATGTATCAATCATGTAGTAAATAAGCATATAATGGAATAATGTATAAGTAAATTTATCAGTGAAGCTCATAGTACCAAATTTAACAAGTCCAAGATGCATGATATGAGTCATGATAATGTATATAAGTAATAATCTCAATAAAGAATCAAGCACACACACAAGAACACTTAATGCCAAACACAAGGGGTCTAAGGAGACCACAAACAAGGGGCATGTTCAAATGCCACAATCAAATGGGAGGACATGTTCAAATGTCCACATAACAAATAAAATAACACTCAAAGCATTTTGGCCAACAAGCAAGGAACATGTTCAAATGTTCCACATGCCAAACAAGATAACAAACAAGAAGTACACTCAAGTAAGCCAAATGATAATATGATTAAGTGAAATACTAGCATAAACATATCATACTAGTTCCTACATACATATGTTAGCAAAATATCCTATAAAGTAACATATCAATTACACTTTGTAAGATATAATCATGAGTATACACATGTTTAAGCATGATATATAAGCTCAACATGATAATGTAAAATGATCATAAAATAATAGAACATGTATCAATCATGATCAAAAGAAGCAAGATGCTCCTAATGTAGTGTGTCATTCGAGAAGAGGAAAGGTATAAAATTTATATGTTCATGTATTATGGATCTAGTATATGCCTATGCCACACTCAAATACTAGTGAAACATATGCAACTATAGAAATTATATGCTATATAGTAACATAAAGTAAACAATATATGTAAAAGCTAGTAAACATGTGAAATGCTAAATGTTTTTGTATTTTTGCTTCATTTGAATATTTTTATATTTTATTTATTATTTTTAATTTTGTATTTTTTTTAAAGAGATAATTTGAGAAGTCATTATGGTTGGAAGGTATATGACTACCTGGTGGGTTTATCAACTTCTTTTCTTGCCACCATTATTTATGGTGAATAATTTCCATTTCTTTGATGTTCTCTTGTAGTTGGCTACAAAAATCCATTAGAATCAGTTCATCACCATTTCCATCATGGTGGATACTAACCTCCTTACCTTCAAAATAAAAATTTAGGCACATATTTTTAGTATCCATTGTCATGATCATATTGACCAACCAATACCACCCAAAACTAGTTATCAAATGTGGTTGATAGTCTAATACCCATATGACTATAGGGACTATTGTTAATCAGACTCACACCCTTATGAAGGTAGTTTTAAGCCTTCATAGTCTACTGAAACATGTAAACAATCTTAGGCTGTACATAATCTAATCAGTAGATTGAATCTCTAGATTGTAAGGGCTAGCTTCCTTTGGTGTATCAATTAGGATCTCTACTCTACGTTACAAACTACTAGGAAAAAAGGGAAGAAAGAAAAGGAATAAAATTGAAAGAAAAATCCTATCTAAAGATGATGATACACCTAAACTTTGATTGATATACACAATTTGAGCTTCTAACAATACTGATTAGACAATAAACAAACTAAATTTTTAACCCCAATTGATCTCTATGCATTAGTATTTCATGAAAAGGTTCTATTTTGTGATCAAAGCTTGAGGGAAATGATGGAATAGGCCTAATTCAAGGCACTAACTAGCCACTTTTATCCATTGTAACTCCAGACAAAAAATGTTAAACACAAAACATAACTTGCATAATCTGATTAGCTAGTAACTAGGTAAGAATCAGGACTTGACAAGGAAGAAAAACCTATCATATATGCAAATCACTAACACAAATACACTATACCAGCACCTTGGAGTCTAAAAACTATCCTTCTATTAATCTGAAAAGGTTAAACAACACAATTTTTTTTCAGAGTATGGTCTTGCCAGAAAGAGGGATACAATTCAAGGTTGAAAAGCCAACTTATATAAAAAAAGATACAATAGTCAAGAGATTGGTGCTGAAAATAGAAGAGGAGGTCAAATGTTACATTAACCAAGTCCAACTTGTGCTATCACAACCTTCAAATAATATTCTTTTTTCCTTTTGTCTTACACAAAAAGCTCTTTGGCATTGAAAATGATGGAGAGCCCAAGTCTGAGTCAAAACTTTCATCATGCATAATGCTATGCCAATCTCCAAATATAGAACTCCCTTGAACTACCTAAAATAAGAGAACAATCTCCTTTACATGAAATCAATGCCAAAATTGAATTTACAACTCCACTTGAACTACTAGAAATGTCGAAAGCCTTCAACAAGATAAACAAGAACACATGCATGAAATTTCATGTTGGTGTAGAAGGGATGAGGTGGATCCAAGTTTGACAAGTTAAACCCTTGCATCGAAAGCCATGCCACAATCTTGGACTGAGAACTCCACTTGAAGCTGAGTTGGAAGTGCTTTTAAAGGCTTGAATTGCATAAAAACCAAGAGTGTATGCATGAAATTCTATGTGAAACTCTCCTTGAACATCCATCCAACGTTAAAATATTATTCTTTTGCTCTTCACTTTTGCATGTTTTGATTTGGGTTTGGTTCACTTGCATGTAGACTATTTTCTTCTATCCCTATTTTTGGATTTATTGTCCACGGCCTATTTCCTCAAAATTTCCTTTCTTTCAAACTTTTTGGCATATTTGTTTCAGCTTTTCTTTCCCATGATTATCTCTTTCTTTTGCCTTTTCTATTTGATGTTATCAATTAGGCTCACACCCTTGTGAAGGTAGTTTCAGGCCTTCACAGTCTCTTGAAACATAAAAACAATCTTAGGATGTGGGTAACCTAATTAGTGGATTAAATCTTTAGATTATAAGGGCTAGCTCCCTTTGGTGTATCAATTAGGATCTCTACTCTACGCTAAAAACTACTAGAAAAAAAAGGGAGAAGGAAAAAGAAAGAAAACTAAAAGAAAAATCCTATCTAAAGATGGTTATACAGCTAAACTTTGATTGATCCACATAATTTGAGCTTTTAAAAACATTGATCAGATAATAAACAAACTAAATTGTTAACTCCAATTGACCCTTATGCATCAGTATTTCATGAAAAGGTTCTATCTTATGATCAAAGATTGAGGAAAATGATGGAATATGCCTAATTTAAAGCACTAAACAACCACTTTTATCCACTGTAACTCCAAACAAAAAATGTTAAACACAAAACATAACTTGCATAATCTGATTAGTTAGTAACTAAATAAGAATTAGGACTTGACAAGGAAGAAAAACTTATCATATATGAAAATCACTGACATAAATACACTATACCAACACCTTAGAGTCTAAAAACTATCCTTTTATTAATCTGAAAAGGTTACACAACACAATTTTTTTTTAGAGTGTGGTCTTGCCAAAAAGAGGTATATAATTCAAGGTTGAAAAGCCAACTTATATAAAAAAAGATACAATAGTCAAGATATTGGTGCTGAAAATAGAAGAGGAGGTCAAATCTTACATTAACCAAGTCCAACTTGTGCTATCACAACGTTCAAATAATATTCTTTTTGCCTTTTGTCTTGCATGAAAAGCTCTTTGTCATTGAAAATGATGGAGAGCCCAAGTCTGAGTTAAAACTTTCATCATGCATAATGCTATGCCAATCTCCAAATATAGAACTCCTCTTGAACTACCTAAAACAAGAGAACAATCTCCTTTACATGAAATCAATACCAAAACTGAATTTAGAACTCCACTTGAACTGCTAGAAATGTTGAAAGCCTTCAACAAGATAAACAAGAACATGTTGGGTGAATATTTTGTCAGTTAGCTAACTGATGAGCAAATAAGTCTTATCAACCACAACAAGGGAGATTGGTCATCCAAAGTTGTAGGTTTACCACATCTAAAGGGGACAAATCTCTCCTCTCATCAAGGGGAGGTTCCCTATTAAATATGAGGAGCTATATACTATAGATATAAGCAGAAAATAACACTCAAGGGTAGGGTATCACCATCCATCTCTCTTTTTTTAGAGATGATGCTCACAAACAAAGGAGAAAATCCTGGTATAAACACTGAAAGCACTTCTCTTCTTTTAGAAGTGATCTTACAGTAAACAATAGGAGTTCTTTCAGGTAGTGACAAGTAATTGGTAATAAGGTAAAGTCACCAACATAATGAAATGTAGCACAAAGTCTCCACCTCAACTGCCCAAAGAGTGAAATATGAAAGACAATGAGGGCAAAAATTCATCCCAAGGTCTTTTACACAGAAACAAAAAATAAAGAAACACACTAAAGGCAATTTTAGGTAGCGCAAAGTCTTCCCACAATTAGCTTTAGGGCACCTTCTTGATTATCTCAACTAGCTCTACTTATTTCATTAAATGGACAAGAACACATCCACAAGATAGACATAATAATAGTTTCCTAAATGATACAAGCTATGACAGCATAAAGTCTGAAAGTAACTTGCTTTTTCATTCGAACAAAGAAATATGAGTAACAACCTGAGCTCAAAGTCTCAGTGATAGCCTCTTAATTTTGGTAGAGTTTTGCTTCTTTTTTATCAAAAATATCTCTCTAAAACAATAAAAGAGATTACAATATATAGTAGCCAAGAAAGACTTGGCACTTTATTTCATGGAATGGCCCATGCTGTGCATTCAATGCCTTGAATGCATTTTTAGTTCTGTCAGGGGGCCATGCTGGAACAGGGCGTCGGCCTTAACTATGGCATGTCAATTCATCTCAAATGTCTTCTTCTAGGTCTGGATCATCTAGTCTATCCCCTCTGATGTCTACACAACTATCCATTTTGTCTTTACTCCAAGGGAGATAAATAGGCCATGTCTTCAATGTTTTTCAATCAAAATATCTACTTTGCAGACTATTCCACCTATTGGAATATCTATTGTGTAGATATTTCAGCCTCTCCTTCTTTTTGCTATGATTTGAGCCCTCAGGGTATCTTTTCCCCTTTTTGGTTCTTTTGGTTCCTCCTCTCAGTAGTTGAATGCATTCAGGTCCACGCTTAAGCTTGTAAAGATCAATGACTATTTCATTGCCACAAATTTGACATCTTTGGGTCCGTCATAGTTTAAAAATTAACAGCTAGTTGGTTGTCCCAAATTTTATAGCTGTAGGCCTATCATCTTCCTTAGCAATTCCTTCATGTCTTTCCTACTTGATTTGGCCACTTTCCATTGGGCTTCATCCTTTTTACTGTGTCTTTGTATTGGGAGTGCTCCATCTTTGACATCTATCACAATCCACTGATTTGAAATTTTACCAAATTATATAAAATGGGACCCACAACACTTCTTGCCAAAGCAGCTTCAAAAGGGGAATGGGAACACGTGGCACTTTCTATTGGTCTTAACAAGTAACACATGGCATTTTCCACTGTGAAACAGGTGAGGACACTTGATAGCATTCACTTAACTTATAGGAGCTTTAGATACCTTTTGAGAGTCCTGCAAAAGATGACATATGGTAGCTTCCACTGAGCTTTAGAAACACTATAGAAACATTTTGGACTCATTTAGATTCACTCGAATGATGACACTTGGTGTGCTCCACTCAATTTTAACAACTCACCTTGGGCCCACCATAGTCTTTACTCAATAATGAAATAAAAAGAAGAAACTGTAGATGTTGACACTTGGTAGCTTTCACCAAGCTTTACAAGGGACACGTGGTAACTTCTGCTGCTTTTAGAAAAACATATTAAAACCTTTCATAGTTGCCACTTGGCACCCTCCGTAGAACTCTAAGAGAAGCTTATTGAAAGAAGCTTTGGAACTTATAAGAAACTTGAAATGTGGATGCAAACACTTGTCACACTCTATTGAGTTATAATGGGACACGTGGCACATTCTGCTACTTTTTAGAAACAAATTATAATGGGTCTTGGCAGATGACACTTGGCAGATTTCGCTTGACTTTGAGACTTAGACAAAACTTTAGGTAAAATGAAAAAAATGCGCAAAATGAAAACCCTGCGCCCTGTGTCATAACCCTTACTGTCTCAAAACTAAAACATACAGGGACAAAACTTGGGGCATATAACTAACACTAAAAATAAACTGTAGAGTATTTTACTCTACAAAGGGAAGAGAGAAATTTTTGGCCTGTAAGACCAAAAATAGTTGATGTGTTGTCCTAAAAATGAGTGATAGACTTTGGGAACAATAGCTGGCTCTAGTTGGAGAACTTCCTTCAGTTGAAATTTTGGAACAACTGAGGGGAGTAGAGACCAGAATCTCCATTGCCTTGAAGTGTGCCATTGGGCTATGGAGTTGTGCTAACCAACAAGAAAGCAAGGTACCAAAAATGAAAATAAAAAGGAAAAGCATCAAATAAAAATAAAGAATATACAAATATACACATGTACAAATGATCTTATCTGATACTTCAAGAGTTGAAGTGCTTCAGATGTTGCCCATTATGAGGTAGAGAAAAGGGTGTGCCATCTTGATACTTCAATAGGAAACTATTTTCACCATTGAGCTTATGGATAGTGAATGGGCCTCTCCATAGGGAATCAAACTTCCCATGCATTCCCTTTGGTTCTCTCCTCTTATCCCACAACATGACTTGATCTCCAATCTAGAAGTCATGGTCTTTTGCTTTCTAGTTGAAGAGCTTCTTCACTAGACTTTGATGCATGGCAATTCGGTTCACCACCATAGTTCACTGCTCATCCAACTCAGTCAAGCATATGATCCTCTTATCAATGGAGCTTTCGTACATTTGATCCTCAATTGCCTTAGCCAATTCCAATGCTAGCAATTCCAGAGTAATTGGTACCTCAACATTGAGACCATAAAGAAGTTGGAAAAGAGACATACCAATTGCCCTTTTTGATGTAATTCTATCTGCCCATAAAGCATCAACCAATGCTTTACGCCATGTCCTTTGGTTGTCATGTACCAGCTTCTTGATGATAGTCACCAGGTTCTTGTTGCTTGATTTAGATTGTCCATTCCCTTGTGGAAAGTAATTAGAAGAATGGGAGAGGGTAATCCCATAGTAAAAATAGAATTGAGTCATTTCCTAGGAAGTGAAACAAGCTATATTATCAGTGACAATTTTGGTTGGAACCCTAAACCTAGAAATAATGTTCTCCTTGAGGAAATCGCACACCACTTCTGAAGTAGCATGCTTGGTTGGAATTGCTTCCACCCATTTGGTGAAGTAATCTGTGGCCGTAAGGACATAATCATGTCTAGCACTTGAAGATGGATTTACAACACCAATGAAATCGATTCCCCATTGTTGAAATGGATCTTCTATCACTACTAGATTAAGAGGTAGAGCAACTAATTTGGGTCTTCCAACAAATTGCTGGCATAGTTCACATTTTTGTACCCATTTATATGCATCTTAAAACAAAGTAGGCCAGTAATACCTGGCTCTAATAATCTTGTGGGCAATCACAGGAGCAAAAAAATGTCCTCCACAGGCCAGATTATGGAAGGACCTCAAAAATTGGTTCGATGCTCTTTATCCATGTAGCGAAGGAACACTCCATCAAAGCTCCTCTTGTATAGGATGTTGTCCTAGAGGATAAAATTGGCAGCTTTCAATTTGACAATCCTCCTTTCTTTACGAGATAGGTGGGTAGAACACTCACCATAAGTAAGAAAATGAGCAATACCTGAGTACCACTCATTTGTGGTAGATACAAAGAGGACTATTGGTGTGTCTTCTTCTTTTGATTCTTCATGGTCTATTTGTGCTGGCTTTTTATCAACAATTAATTGGCATAGGCCTTTTCCACGCACCAGTTTCATTGGTTTGATGACTAGATCAAACTCTTGAATTTTTTCAATCCAATTGCCTCTTTTCATTCTAAACTCTTGCCGAGTTAGTATGGATTTAATTGTGGTATCAACAACCAAGGCAATAATGTGTGAATTTAGGATGTAGAAGTGGAAATGCTTCACTGCCTTTACCACTGCATAAGCATGCTTCTCCATGTTTGAGTACTTCAGCTCATGAGATATAAGAGGATAGCTCATGAGCTTTAAGAGGACATCTCATGAAAGAAATAAGGGATTCCACACCTTCTTGGTTCTATTGAACCAAAATTGCTGAAAGTGTGTGTTCAGAAGCATAGCTATATATGGTAAATTCCTTATGATAGTCTGGAAAAACTAGAATTAGGGTGTGGGCAATAGCTATCTTGATGTCTTAGTATGTTAATTTGTCTTCTTCAATCTAGCTGAAAGTGGCATATCTTTTCATCATATCTACAATATGATGAGTCTTCTCAGCAAACTTAGGAATGAACCTTCGTAAGAAATTCACTTTTCTAAAGAAAGAGTGAACCACAATCTTACTCATGGGTAGAGTAAGCTCCTGGGTGGACCTGACTCTATTTGAGTCAATATTTATGCCTTCTCTAGATAAAATGTGTCTAAAAAGCTTCCCTTTTATTACCCCAAAGACAAAATTCTTGGGGTTCAAAGAAATGCCATTTTAGCGGTAGCATTCCAGCACTTATTGCAAATGATGCACATGATCTGGGTGATGCTTGGAAAAGATGGTTAGATCATCTAGGTACACTATAATGAACTTACCCATTTCATCTTTGAAAGTAAAGTCCATTACTCTCTGAAAGGTGGTGCTAGCATTTATCAGGCCAAATGGCATTCTATGATAGGCAAAGGTGCCCCATGGTGTGGTGAAGGCAGTCTTGTGTTGGTCTGCTTCACTAACTTCTACTTGATTGTATCCTGAGAAGCTGTCTAACATTGATAACATCTCTGAACCGGCCACTGTCTGAAGAACTTGATCCATGATGGGCAAAGGATAGTTGTCCTTCAAGGATGACTGGTTCAAGTTTTTGAAGTCCACACAGAGGTGAATTTCACCATTCTTCTTCCTCACAGGCACTATGTTGGCAATCCATATGAAATGATGGATTGGGAAGATTATCCTGGCATTTAGCATTTTCTATATTTTAGATAGAATAGTACCTGATATCTTTAGATTGTACTATCTAGATTTTTGCTTGTAAGGTATTGAATCACTTTTGAGAGGAATGTCATGGCAGATTTCTTCAGGCCTAAGTGACTTTAGATCATCATAGGAGTATGCTAGGACATCCATGTACTGGTAGAGTAGAGAAGTGAACTTGGATCTCTCCTCAAGAGTGCATCACTTCCCAATGTTTACCATTTTAAGATCTTCCATGGTTCCTAAATTTATCTGATCAAACTCTTGAGAGGAGCTTGAATCCATTTGCTACGATTTGATGAATCTGTGATGTTTGTCAAATAGCTTCTCCAAGGAAACTAGGCCTTTTGGGATTTTATTCTCTTTGAGTTTTAAGAACTCTTCACCTGCATCTACACTTGATTCAGGGGCTGGTTCAAGTTTTGAGGCTCACTGCCTTCGAAGTGCAGCTGTTCAAAACTGTATTTTTGCTCTAGAAAACTAATAATTTGGTTGTCACTATTAAACACTTGCCAATGACTAGCATTATTAGGTACACTTGGTCAAAAGATTAGCTCAATAGTGTACCTATCTCCTTTAAAGTCAGGGTGAGGAACTAAAAGAGTGGCTGAAATGACCAAAGCATCAGCTCTATCATTAAATTCCTTAAGAACTGTAGAGATGCTAAAAGCATCAAAGTTTTCAATTTGATCTCAGACTAGATTGTGGTAATGGTGCAATCTCTCATTCTTGGTTTGACACAGGTTTCTCACCTGACAAATCACTAGTTCAGCATCTCCTTTATCATGAAGGAGCTTGATGCCTTTGACTTGAGTAGCCTTTAATCTAAGTAATAGAGATTCATACTCAGCTGTATTATTGGTATTGCTGAACTGTAATTTGTATGATGAAAGAAAAATATCTCTTTGAGGAGATATCAACACAATGTCAGCTCCTGAACTGGTAGAAGAGTAGCTGCCATCAAATTCAAGAATCCATACCTCCTCAGACACTAATTTTTCCTTAGATTTTCCTTTATTTGGAGGTGGAGAGTCTTTCACACTTGCATTACACTCTACCAATTCTTCTGCTGTTCCAGCTAAATGTATTTACAGGTTGACACCTTCAAGAGCTTCAAAAGGCACTTCATGGACTTCCTCTGTGGATAGAAAGTAGTTACCCATGCCTGAAGACTCAAACATAATTTGAGCTTCAGATGTTGATGTTTGGTTGACCACATATTTTGCTTCCTTCTCAGGGAGCAATCTCTTCATAACACCTTTGACTAGGATCTTTGCTTCGGATAGGTCCATGCTCAATTCACCTCCAACGCCCTTACAGAAATTCTACCTAAGAAAGATGCCATATGATGCTGGGATGTCAGCCACCAAAATAGTCATCTTGATTCTTTTGTCTGAGAATGATACAAATACAAATTGGGCATCATCGATTTTTCCTAGTAGTGGTACTTGTTTATTCTCCATGGAGAAACATCTCCCAAATGTCTTGGTCAATGTAAGGCTAAGGGATTCAACCACTTTGGTGGGCATGACATTGTCTGAAGCTCTGAAATCAATGATATAATTGCCCAACTTGTGACCATTTATCAATAGGGAAACATAGAAAGGCTCTATTTTCCCTGGAGCAGAAGGAGGAGTAATGACAAGGTTGTTTGGGATAGACATGTTCCTTGAGGGATCATGAGTTACCTTTTTAGCTTCTTGTCTGGCTGGGATGGTTTGGTTCTTTACATATTGAACCAATTTATCCAACTGATCAGGGTTGGATTGCAAAAATTTAAATTTAGACATTTAGATCTTAGTTTTCTTGACATGGTCAATTATGTCAAATGTCTGGAAAGAGCTAGGAGTAGAGGATGGGAGTTCATTCTTTTAGTTTTAAAAAAAAGAAGGATTGGTCTACAAATTTGAAAATAGAGGTGAAGGCACAATTGAGATACTCACCTTTATTGTACTCACTGGGTCCTTTGGCTGGAAAGGAAGAGTGGTTCCCCTCTTAGCAATTGAAATTGCTGGTTGAGGTTGCTCCTCTAACTTTTCTTTATCAGCTTGCTGAGATGATTGGTTCTATGACTAGGTGAACATAACATATGATCCCTCAAATACTTTACCTTCACTTCTGGGTTCGTCTTGATAATTTAGGAAACTAATGTTGGAGTTGCCAGCTAATTCTTATTCTTCCTTAGTGAAGAGATTAACATAATCTTTCAAATTTAGCTTAGGTTGGAAGGAGAAATCTGATTCAACTTCAAGATATCCAACTACTAAATTGGTTGGGGGTGCTTCAATAGCAAGGTTATTCCTTTGAGGGGGAGGAAAATGATTTGCTTGCCCTTAGTTTCTGGTAGCTTTTCCTTGATATGACTGATTTGGAAATGTTCTCCTTGGTACATCTTTTTATGAAGGAGCAGATGACATCCCTTGTGCCATTTGTTTTTTGAGGGCTAGCAATTCATTTTCTAGCTTTTGCACCATTAGATCAGTGGTGGATGTAGGTGAGTATTCAGAGGATGAAGAAGATTTACCTCTGTTTAGATCTCTCCTTATCTTCCCTACCAAGATAAGGTCATCTTCTACCTTAGTAGCCAAGTCTTGAGTAGCCTCAAGGTCTATGTGGCCAACACGTCTCAACAAAAAACTCACTTCAGGCAGCTGTGAGTTGATGAAGAAACATTTGAGGTTTTCAAGTATTGGTTGGGCAATTGCAAGAATCATATTCCTCAGCTTGTCAAACTTTGCTATGAAATCCCTCATAGGTTCATGAAGTTCCTTCTTCATCTATGTGAGCTAGGCTAACAAGGCATGTGCATCTTCTACAAGATTGAACTTGGCTTCGAATTTGGCTTTGAGTGTGTCCCAATCAGTCACTGATCAAGCTTGTAGATGGTAGAACCAGTCTGTAAAAGCACCTTGTAGTGTCTTCATGAATAGCCTAACTGTTATGTCTTCATACTCCACACCTATCATGCCACAAGCTATGCTGAAGGCTATAATGTGTTCATCAGGGTGAACTTTCCCATCACCAAAGAATTTGAGGAAATTCTTCTTTAAACTACGTGGAAATTTATGTAGAGGTGGAGTCAAATTTAGTGGACCAAAAGAGTTACCCCAGGGGCCTTGAGCTGCCATGATTGGATTATGGAAAGTAGAGATAACAAATCTAGGTGGAGTATGTATAGGTAAAGTTCTGCTAACAATAAAAAAAGTAGCTTTGCCTTGTGTTGGTGACTTGGTATGAGTAGGAGGAACACTCTTAGATCGTTGAACTTGAAGTTATGGAGGAAACAAATCAAAATTTATTTACTGCACCAACTCAAAGATAGGGTCAATAACACCTTAGGTTCTCTAACTTTTGGTATAATGTGGAGTTGCTAGATTGTAGGATAAAAATGGGAAAGAAATGTTCTTTCTTCAACTTGAAGCTTGAGGCTTCAAACTACTTGTTCTTCCCCAACATAGTCACCAAAAAGCTATTGGGTGAATATTTTGTCAGTCAGCTAACTGATGAGCAAAATAGGTTTTATCAACCATAACAAGAGAGATTGGTCATCCAAGGTTGCAGGTTTACCACATCCAAAGGGGAAAAATCTCTCCTCTCATCAAGGGGAGGTTCCCTGTTAAATATGAGGAGCTATATACTATAGATATAAGCAAAAAATAACACTCAGGGGTAGGGTATCACCATCTATCTCTCTTTTTTTAGAGATGATGCTCACAAACAAAGGAGAAAATCCTAGTATAAACACTGAAAGCACTTCTCTTCTTTTAGAAGTGATCTTACAATAAACAACATGAGTTCTTTCAAGTAGTGACAAGTAATTGGTAACAAGGTACAGTAACCAGTAGAATAAAATGTAGCACAAAGTCTCCACTTCAGCTGCCCAAAGAGTGAAATATGAAAGACAATGAGGGCACAAAGTCATCCCAAGGCATTTTACATAGAAATAGAAAATAAAGAAACACACTAAAGGCGATTGTAGGTAGCATAAAGTCTTCCCACAGTTAGCTTCAGGGCACCTTCTTAATTATCTCAACTAGCTCTACTTATTTCATTAAATGGACAAGAACACATTCAAAAGATAGACATAAGAATAGTCTCCTAAATGATACAAGCTATGACAGCACAAAGTCTGAAAGTAACTTACTTTCTCATTCAAACAAATAAATATGAGTAACAACCTGAGCTCAAAGTCTCAGTGATAACCTCTCAATTTTGGTAGAGTTTTGCTTCTTTTTTATCAAAAAGATCTCTCTAAAACAATAAAAGAGATTACAATATATAGCAGCCAAGAAAGACTTGGTGCTTTGTTTCATGGAATGGCCCATGCTGTGCATTCAATGCCTTGAATGCATTTTCAATTCTGTTAGGGGGCTATGCTAGAACAGGGCATCAGCCTTAACTGTGGCGTGTCAATTCATCTCAAATGTCTTCTCCTAGGTTTGGATCATCTAGTCTGTCCCCTCTAATGTCTACGTCGCTGTCCATTTTATCTTTACTCTAAGGGAGATAAATAGGCTATGTCTTTAATGTTTGCCAATCAAAATATCTGATTTGTAGACTGTTCCACCTACTAGAATAACTACTGTGTAGATATTTCAGCCTCTCCCTCTTTCTACTATGATTTGAGCCCTCAGGGTATATTTTCCCCTTTCTAGTTCTTTTGGTTCCTCCTCTTAGCAGTTGAATGCATTCGGGTCCACACTTAAGCCTGTAAAGATCAATGACTATTTCATTGCCATGAATTTGATGTCTTTGGGTCTGTCATCATTTAAAAGCTAACGGCTAGTTGGTTGTCCTAAATTTGACAACTACGAGCCTGTCATCCTCCTTCACAATTCCTTCATGTCTTTCCCACTTGCTTTGGCCACTTTTCATCAGACTTCATCCTTTTTACTATGTCTTTGTATTAGGAGTGCTTCATCTTTGACATCTATCACAATTCACTACTTTGAAACTTTACCAACTTATAGAAAATGGGACCCACAACAGTTCTTGCCAAAGCAGCTTCAAAAGGGGAATAGGAACATATGACACTTTTTGCTGGTCTTAACAAGTGACACATGGCATTTTCTATTTTGAAATAGGTGAGGACACTTGGCAACATTCGCTTAACTTATAGGAGCTTTAGATACCTTTTGAGAGCCTGCGGAAGACGACATATGGTGGCTTCTGTTGAGCTTTAGAAACACTATAGAAACATTTGAGACTCATTTGGATTCACTTGGATGATGACACTTGGCGTGATCTACTCATTTTTAACAACTCACTCGGGGCCCACCTTAGTCTTTACTCAATAACAAAATAAAAGGAAGAAACTGTGAATGTTGACACTTGGCGGCTTCCATCGAGCTTTACAAGGGACACATGGTGACTTCCACTACTTTTAGAAAAACATATTAAAATCTTCTACAGTTTCCACTTGGTACCCTCCATGGAACTCTAAGATAAGCTTATTGAAAGAAACTTTAAAACTTATAAGAAACTTGAATCATGGATGCAGACACTTGTCACACTTCATTGAGTTATAACGGGACACGTGGCATGTTCTGCTAATTTTTAAAAATAAATTATAATGGGTCTCAACAGATGACACTTGTCAGCTTCTTCTCAACTTTGAGACTTAGACAAAACTTTAGGCAAAATGAAAAACTTATGCAAAATGAAAACCCCGCGCCCCGTGTCATAACCCTTACTGCCTCAAAACTGAAACGCACAGGGACAAAACTTGGGGCACACAATTGAAACTCAAAATAAATTGTAGAGTATTTTACTATACAAAGGGAAGAGAGAAATTTTTGGCCTGTAGGACCGAAAATAGTTCATGTGTTATCCCAAAAATGAGTGACAGACTTTGGGAACAACAAAACACACGCATGAAATTTCATGTTGGCGTAGAAGGGATGAGGTGGATCCAAGTTCGACAAGTTAAACTCTTGCATGGAAAGCCATGCCACAATATTGGACTGAGAACTCCACTTGAAGCTGAGTTGGAAGTGCTTTGAAAGGCTTGAATTTGCATAAAAACCAAGAGTGTATGCATGAAATTCTATGTTAAGCTCTCCTTGAATATCCATCCAACGTTAAAATATTATTCTTTGCTCTTCACTTTTGCATGTTTTGCTTTGGGCTTGGGTCACTTGCATGTAGACTATTTTCTTCTATCCCTATTTTTGGATTTATTGTCCAGGACCTATTTCCTCAATTTTTCCTTTCTTTCAAACTTTTTGGCATATTTTTTTTAGCTTTTCTTTCCCATGATTATCTCTTTCTTTTGCCTTTTCTGTTTGATGTTATCAATCAGACTCACACCCTTGTGAAGGTAGTTTCAAGCCTTCACAGTCTATTGAAACATGGAAACAATCCTAGGCTATGGGTAACCTAATTAGTGGATTAAATCTCTAGATTATAAGGGCTAGCTCCCTTTGGTGTATCAATTAGGATCTCTACTCTACGCTACAAACTATTGGGAAAAAAGGGGAGAAGGAAAAAGAAAGAAAACTAAAAGAAAATCCTATCTAATGATGGTTATACACCTAAAATTTGATTGATCCACATAATTTGAGCATTTAAAAACATTGATCAGACAATAAACAAACTA
This sequence comes from Torreya grandis, assembly GCA_037957365.1. Taxonomy (NCBI): domain Eukaryota; kingdom Viridiplantae; phylum Streptophyta; class Pinopsida; order Cupressales; family Taxaceae; genus Torreya; species Torreya grandis. The sequence continues at coordinate 1,641,172 of JARHVA010000158.1, forward strand.
AATTTTTAACTCTAACTGAGCCTTATGCATCAGTATTTCATGAAAAGGTTCTATCTTGTGATCAAAGCTTGAGAGAAATGATGGAATAGGCCTAATTCAAGGCACAAACTAGCCACTTTTATCTGCTATAACTCCAAAAAAAAATGTTAAACACAAAACATAACTTACATAATCTGATTAGCTAGTAACTAGATAAGAATCAGGGCTTGACAAAGAAAAAAAACCTATCATATATGCAAATCACTGACATAAATACACTATAATAACACCTTGGAGTCTAAAAACTATCCTTCTATTAATTTGAAAAAGTTACACAACACATTTTTTTTAGAGTATGGTCTTGCCAAAAAGAGGGATACAATTCAAGGCTGAAAAGACAACTTATATAAAAAAAGATACAATAGTCAAGAGATTGGTGCTGAAAATAGAAGAGGAGGTCAACTCTTACATTAACCAAGTCCAACTTGTACTATCACATCCTTCAAATAATATTCTTTTTGCCTTCTATCTTGCATGAAAAGTTCTTTAGCATTGAAAATGATGGAGAGCCTAAGTTTGAGTCAAAAATTTCATCATGTATAATGCTACACCAATCTTCAAATATAGAACTCCTCTTGAACTCCCTGAAACAAGAGAATAATCTCCTTTTCATGAAACCAATGCCAAAACTAAATTTAGAACTCCACTTTAACTATTAGAAATGTTAAAATCCTTCAACAAGATAAACAAGAGCACATGCATGAAATTATATGTTGGCATAGAAGGGATGAGGTAGACCCAAGTTTGACAAGTCAAACTCTTACATGGAAAGCCATGCCATAATCCTGGATTGAGAACTCCACTTAAAGCTAAGCTGGAAGTGCTTTGAAAGGCTCAGATTGTATGCACACCAAGAATGTATGCATGAAATTCTATGTTAAGCTCTCCTTGAACTGCCATCCAACATTAAACTCTTGTTCTTGTGCTCTTCACTTCTACATGTTTTACTTCGGGCTTGGGTCACTTGCATGTAGACTGTTTGCTTCTATCCCTATTTTTTGATTTATTATCCCTTGCCTATTTCCTCAAATTTTCCTTTATTTGAGACTTTTTGGCATATTTATTTTAGATTTTCTTTCCTTTGATTATCTCTTTCTTTTGCCTTTTCTATTTGATTCCTTTTCCTTTTGCCTTGGACAATTCCTTTGAACAAATTATCTAAAGGAATTGATGTCTTTGATTTGTTTCTCCCAAAGGAATTCCTTAGTTTCTTTTGCTCAGGTTTACTCCTTGGGATTTTGAATGGTTACTTCCTTGGGTAAGCCTTCTGAAGGAATTATTTTGGACAATTTGTCCAAAGGAATTCCTTCGAACTTCTTTTTTTTGTTCATTTCCTTCAGACAATTTGTCTGAAAGAATTATTTTGGGCTTCGTGTCTTTTCTTTTTTCCAACAAAATTTTTAGGTTAAGTCTTTCACTTGAATTCCTTTGAAAAATTTGTCTGAAGGAATTCCCTTGGACTCTTTGCAATATGTCCCTTTAGAAAATGAAAAAATACCCTTTGAGACTTTGTGAAACATCCCTTTGTCTTTGAAATTGCCTTTTTCTGAAGGGCAGATACCCTTCAAGTTTTTTTAAATGGTCCTTTACCCTTTGAAAAGAACCCTCAAAGCTATTAAAGAACCCTTCAGGTTTTTCACAAATGATCCTTCCAAAAGGTAAGAGACCTTCAAAACTTTGTAAATGCACCTTTTGGCAAAAGTGAAACATACCCTCCTCTTTGTAAAGTGCCTTTTAAGATTTTGCAATAGACACTTTAGAAAAATTATAATGGTCCTTTCTTCAAAAAAATTGCCTCGCCCTTTTGAAATTGTCCCTTTAGATTTTTGACAATGCCCTTCATGCTTTTATAAATGGTCCTTCAGAGAAATGTAAGTGCCCTTTGGGAAAGTGTAAAATGGACCATTGCCAAAGAAAAAAGAGCCTTTTGGACAAAGTGAAATGGTCCTATCATTTTGTTTATTTCCTTCGGATAAAAAGTTTGAAGGAAATCTTAAAATGGCCCTTCTTGAAGAAAATGACCCTTCGAGCTTTTGTTCTGCACCTTTCAAAAAAATTGAATAGTCCACTTGCCCTTCTGAATTGCCTTTTTTTGAAAGGCAAATACCCTTTGACAAAGTTGGAAAGGAACTTTAGGAAAATGAACAAGCGAAAATTCCCTTTGAGCTTTTGTAAATGGTCCTTTTTTGAAGGGAAGAAACCCTTTGGATTTGTTGTAAAGTCTACCTGCCCTTTTGAAATGTACCCTTCAGGAAAATGGAAGTGTCCTTTAGAAAACTGTGTGATGGTCCTTGAAAAAGTAATTTTGGAAAAAAAGTCTAAAATAATTCTGATACTTAGACAAAACCTAAAGTTTTCCTTCCATGAAAGCTCAAAGTATTTCTTGTGCTTTGTTAAAAATCGAAGTATTTTGACTGTCCCTTTAAAACTACTCTGAGCAAAAGCAAATTAGCAATGACATGAAAATATTTGAATGATAAGGGTGGAAATCTGACCTATGGGATCAAAATTATTAATATTTTAATGACTCAACTGGGAAGTATGACTATTATGCTTGAGAACCAGACCATATATATGAAATTTGAACTCATAAAACAATTGTAGATCTGGTCCATGATTGCAAGTACAACCTCTAATTTGAATTAAGACAACCTTCATCCCCCAAACAAGAAGGAAAACACATAAAGCAGGGAAAACTAACTAAAAATCAAATGTGCAAACAAGCACTTATTGGGATAAAATAAAAATAAACTATTGTGCTTGAACAAGACTTGGAGGAAAGCAAAACAAACTAACTATGTACAAGGAGCTTTAATCTTTAGTATCAATGTTTTAGATGTATCCCATTTACTAAGATTCAAGATCATCACCATCCATCTTTACAATTCTGAAAGTATTGTGGGATTTGCAGTTGGAGATTGTGTATGGGCCACTCCAAAGGGAATCAAACTTTGTGTGATTTCCTTGTTTATCTCTATCATCATCCAACTTGAGGACCAAATCTCCTTCTTTGAAACTTTGTGAAGAAGCTCCTTTGTCAAAATCTCTCTTCACTTGTGCTTGATGAATATCCATGGCTAGCATGGAATAATTTTTTATCTCTTCTAGCTCCATAAGCTCAACATACCTGATTTCCATAGGCTTATTCTCTAACAATTCAAGTTGATGCATTAGTTATAAAGAAAGAAACTCAAGAGAAAGGGGTAATCTTGCTTCCTTACCATATACCAGCTTGTATGAAGAGTTGGCTATTGATTTTTTGTAGGTGATCCTATCAGCCCATAGATTTTACTTCAATTTGAGATGCCATGATCTCTGATTATCTTTAATAGTCCTTATGATCTTCAATAGGTTCTTTTTTGTTGACTCAACAAGGCCATTGCCTTGTGGATAATAGTTTGATGAAGTGTTAAGATAAATCCCATGTTAGAAATCCCATTGACTAATCTTAGTTCCCAAAAAATCATTACATTATCATAAATAATAGTTGAAGGAACTCAAAAAATTAGTAAGCAAACCTTCATAGAAATCTAAAACATTGGTTTCATTTACTTCTTTCAATGCCACTACTTCTATCCAATGTGTGAAGTAATCTATAACAGTTAGAATCCATTTATGTCTAGAAATTGAAAGAGAATTTATAAGTCCAATAAATTCCAATCCCCATTGGACAAAGGGTTCATCGACTGCAATTGGTTGAAGAGGTAAGGCTATAAGTTTCACTTTTCCTATAAACATAACACACTATTTGCACTTCCTAACCCATGCAAGACAATCGCCAAATATACTAGGCCAATAGTACCCACCTCTCATGATCTTAAGGGATATAGTTCTTTTAGAAAAATGTCCTCCAACATGTCCATAATGAAATTATTCAAGCAACATCTGAGTTTGGCTTGGCTCAATACATCTTAGCAATATGCCGTTGATGTCTTTTTTGAATAAAACACTATCAACAAGAAAAAATATAATTGATTTCAACCTGAAATATCTTCTTTTTGAAGCACTTAGATGAGAGGGATAAGTACCATCTTGGAAATAGCTTACCAAGTTATGAAACTAGCTGGAGGGTGGGCTAAGATCAACTGCAACTTCATCATTTGATATCAAAACAACCTAATTAGTCTCTTGAAAGTCTTGAGCTAGATGCTCACAAAGTCCTTTACCTCTAATCAACTTTGTGACCTTAATTTTCACATCATACTCCATTACCTTGGTTATCCAACTAGCTCTCTTCTCATTTATATCTTTATTCAAAAGGAACTCCTTGATGCTTGGATGAGAAACCAGTAGGTGTATCTTATTGTTAGACAACAAGTATCTAAACTTTTCAAGAGACCTTATAATTGGAAGTACATGTTTTTCAATAAAATAATACCTTGTTTCATACTCTTCCAAGCCTTGATTGAAGAAAGATATTGGCTGCTCCAAAGCCTCATGATTTTGTTGCATAAGAATTGCTTAAATGGTGTCCATATTAGCATATGTATACAAAATGAAATCTTTTGTGAAATCTAGATTTATAAGTGTAAGAGCACTAGATATGGCCTTCTTAATATCTTCAAAACCTTTTACTCCTTCTTAGGACCAGCTGAAGCTCTGATTCTTTTTTAGCATGGCTGTAAGTGGCTTAGCTAAAATTTCAAAATCTAAAATATATCTCTTTATGAAGTTGATTTTCCCAAAAAATCTTTGTATAGATTTTTTGTGCTTAGGCAAGGAGAGTGCAAGAATGGATTTTACCCTTTCAGAATCTATGCTTAAACCATGCTTTGAAACAATATGTCCAAGAAGCTTACCTTCATGAACTAAGAAGACACACTTTTTGGGATTTAGAGATATTCCAAATTATCTACACTTTTCAAACACTTTCTTGAGATGAACCATGTGATCACCTGCATTCTTTGAAAATACTATTATATCATCCAAATAAATAAGTACAAACTTATTGAGAAGGCCTTGGAATGTCATATCCATGGCTCTCTGAAAGGTTACTCCAACATTAGATAAAATGAATGGAATATTTATGTATGCAAATATCCCCCACTTAGTTGTGAAGGATGTCCTAAATTGGTCCTCTTCCTTGACCAAAATTTGATTATAGCCACTATATCCATCCAACAAAGAAAGCCTCTCTGAACCTATAACCAGCTGTAAAATTTATTCCATTGATGGAAATGGATAGTGATCTTTAAGTGAAGCTCTGTTCAAATGATGAAAGTCAACACACAATCTAATCTCACCAATATTATTTCATACCAGAATAAGATTTTCTACCCTAGTTGAGTGCTTGAATGGAAATATAATAGTTGAATCTATGAGCTTGTTAAGCTCAGCTCTCATCAAAGGCTCAAGCTTAGGATTAATGGGCCTTTGTCTTTATCTCACTGGTTTAGTTTTAGCCTCTAACTCAATGGTGTGTTGAGTTAAACTTGGGTCAAATCCCTTGATATCATTATATTTCCAAGAAAATACGTCAAAAAAACTTATGCATAACTCAATGAAATCTTCCTTTTGTGAAGGAGTGTATACCTTACTCAATTTTAAATTCTTACCAGTTGCAATATCTATGTTGGCATAGTGATCTTATTTTGTTGACAAGGATGACTTCTCCTTCCTTAAATCATCATCACCATTAAAAATGTTCTCAAGTGTGACCAATCCCTTTGGCAACTCATTTATTTTTAGTTGCACAATCTGATCACCATACTTCTGCAAATGTTTTACTTAGTTTTTTTTAGAAAACTCAGCCTCTTCTTGTAAGAATCTCATAATTTTACTATCCTCTTTGAACACTTGAAAATTTTCATGATTATCTAGAATAGAAGGCCTTACAACCACCTTTATATGTGACTAATTTTTTTCACTTTTTACATCAGCTGGGATACTAAATTGTGCCCTAACAGTAGCTAGCCTATCAACATGTTTATTCTCACCTTTTAGTATTGATTGAATGTTAAAAGCCTTGAAATATTCAAGTAAGTCCCATATTATATGCTTTTAATACTTAAGCAACAAATTTTTACATATATTCAAACCTCTTACTTGGTGAACTACAAGTTCACTATCACCAAAGAATTGTAAGGTGTTGACTTTCATCTTCCTAGCCCGCTACAAACTGTGAACTAGTGCTTCATACTCAACAACATTGTTTGAATAACCAAACTAAAATTTAATAGAAGATAAATACCTTTGATTTATTCAATAAACCAGCACCATTCTAGATCTGGTTCCATGCTTATTCCTTGATCCATCAAAGTACAATTACCATAGACCTTCACTAGACTCATCATTCTTAACCATGGTTAGAATTGGTGCATCATTTTCACGAAGGCAATACACACCAAGTCATTCATCTTCAATCAGATTATAAGGATCATGATCATGAAAAGTGGAATCCCACTCATTAAGGAACAAATTTGGAACTCCATCTAAAGTTGAGTCACTTTCTACTTCACTAGCTTCTAGTACTTCATCCGAGATGATATTGTTAGAGTTCACAACGCTTGGCATATATGGCTCCATATGAAAATGTGTAATAGGTTTATAATGAATTGTTACCTTGGTAACATACTTGGTTCTAAACCTTAAATAAGTCCAATCAATTGATAAATATCCCCTAATATTTGAGGTGAAGTCCCTTGAAAGGCACATAACAAAGTAGGAAGGCAAGTCTACCACAATAACATCCTATGGAATAGTAACATTAGGAAAAGCATGTAACATCAAATTAAGATATTTGATGATGCCTAATATATATATTTTTGACCCATCCAACTATAATACCCCTTTATTATTGGGCTCGTAAACAAGGTCGAGCTTGTTTGCAATCTATTTAGGCATGAATGTATTACTAGCTCCACTATCCACCATCCAATTATGAACCAAAGTATCACCTACTATCAAATAAAGGTAAAAAGGAGGAGTTTTATTTGATTTTATCATATTTATATCAACCTTTTCCATCTTATTTACTTACTATAGCTACTGCTTAGTTGAATGATCTAAATTAATTAAGACAACACCTTCTTTCTCAACCAGTTTTGGAGATAATTTGAGAGCTAAAAGCTCTTAGATGAGCACATCTTTTTGTCTTGGAATGGAAAAAAAATCCCACATGATAATTATGATGTTAGACTTCTTCAAATAATTTATTATACTAAATTGAGATCCATTAACCTTTGGTTGCACTTTTTGAAGAACTGGCTGCTCATGAACTAGAGGTATTTGATGAACTTTACTAACCTTCGTATTCTAATTTTTTTGAGTTTTAGGGGTATAAAGTTATTATTTTATACTCTTAAAAACAACATGAAGATTAATTTAAGAAATTTTCACCTCTTTCACCTCATCAATGGCTCTTCTTTGATCTCTAGGTACATATGCAACTTAACCACATGTATTATTAGTTTCAACACCCTGAGTAAAAGAAATTTGATAATTCACTTTCCAATTTACATTAATGTCATCAAAATATTATTAAACTTTTTGAGTCTCTCCTTGTGATGCCAAATTTATATATTGGTACTGACCTCCTTGAAAATAAAACTCTTCTTGTGTCATTTGTGGCATAGTGATGTTCTGTGATACCAAGGCCTAGTTTTGAGCATCATTGAGATTTGAGGACTGCCAACCTGAATCATGCATCAAGTTATTTTGAGGTGGGGTGGGATCAATAGCCTTTGAAGTGGAAGGAGCATTAGTATCAAGGGTAGCATATGGCTTAGCTAGAGTTATGGCTCCTTGTGTTTAACAAGGTGGTCTATTCTCTCTGTAACCTTTGATCTTTGAAGTACTGATAGGTGGTCTAATTTTGTTGTTTATATGGCCTATTAGATTGATATTTTTGTATTTTTAGTTTCACTATTTCATTCCCAAAATATTGTAACAAGATTTTCAACTTTCCTATCTCACTATTTTGACTAGTAGGGGTTGTAATTTGAGATTGAGGTGATGGAATAAGAGCTAAAGATGGAATTTGAGGAATTTGAGGGGCTAGCACATTAGTCAACTTTGGAAATATAGGAATTAGATACCTTGGAGAAAGCTTACCATCTTGTATCAAATTATTTTTTTCCCTTATTGCAACCTCATAAGTATCTGTTAAGGTAGGACCACCCATTGATTGTATCGTCACACTAATGTCAAATTAAGGGCTTTCAAATAGTACAAAAATGCATATTTAGAGGATGGCCTTATCAACATAGGTATTTTGGCCCATGTCTTTTGGAATATAATTTTAAAATTAAACATGAACTCATGAGGAGCTCTATTTATGATGGTTAATTACTCAATTAAAGATAGGTGATCAGATTTGTCCTCAAATTGCTTGACTAACATTGCACCCAATTCATCCCAGGTAGAAATGGAGTTCAGTGGGAGATTTATATATCATTACAATGCTTTTCCTTTGAAGGAAGTAGCAAATAATCTAATAGCAACATTATTTTCAATAATATTATGGACTGAATAGAGATTAGCTACATCTTGGATATGCTTAATAGGGGTTGTTTGATTTTATCTTGAGAATAATGGGATGCTCTTGAGGGTAGACACTTGAATGTCATCAAACTAGGCTAAATTTAGTGGGCTACCTCTATTGAATGGAATAAACACTTGATTTTTGATGGCCATTTAGGTAGTGGGGGTTGTAGTGATTAGAACAATAGGATAACCAACAAACAAATATTGATTTTTAGGATATGTTTTTTCCCTCCTAAACCTTGATCTCTTATATGATATAAATTCAAAAGGAATACCTTTACTTGCTGACCTTGTGGTAACCTTTGGCATGAAAAAATCGCTTGAATGATGCTATAAGATCTACAACTGGATGTTGATGATAATGAATATCTTCTTCTACTACAAAACTTCTTTAGATATGCAAATAATTTCTTTGATGTCCCACTCGGCATACCAAAAAATATTATCATTCAGACTCACACCCTTGTGAAGGTAGTTTCAGGCCTTCATAGTCTACTAAAACATGGAAACAATCCTAGGCTATGGGTAACCTAATCAGTGGATTGAATCTCTAGATTGTAAGGGCTAGCTCCCTTTGGTGTATTAATTAGAATATCTTCTCTATGCTACAAACTACAGGGAAAAAAGGGGATAAGGAAAAGGAAAGACAATTGAAAGAAAAATCCAATCTAAAGATGGTAATACACCTAAATTTTGATTGATCCACACAATTTAAGCTTATAAAAACATTGATTAGACAATAAACAAATTGAATTTTTAACCTCAATTAACCTCTATGCATCAGTATTTCATGAAAAGGTTGCTTGAGGGAAATGATGGAATAGGCCTTATTCAAGGCACTAACCAACCAATTATATCCACTATAACTCCAACCAAAAGATATTAAACATAGAACATAGCCTACATAATTTGATCAACTAGTAACTAGGTAAGAATCAGGACTTGACAAATAAGAAAAATCTATCACATATGTAAATCATTGACATAAATACACTATACCAGCACCTTAGAGTCTAAAAATTGTCCTTCTATTAATCTGAAAAGGTTACACAACATACATTTTTAGTAGAGTATGGTCTTACCAAAAAGAGGGATATAATTCAAGGCTAAAAAGCCAACTTATATAGAAAAAGATTTAACAATCAAGAGATTGGCACTAAAAATAGAAGAGGAGGTCAACTCTTACATTAACCAAGTCCAACTTGTGCTATCGTAGCCTTCAAATAATATTCTTTTTGCCTTTTGTCTTGCATGAAAAACTCTTTGGCTTTGTAAATGATGGAGAGCCCAAGTTTGAGTCAAAATTTTTATCATGCATAATGCTACACCAATCTCCAAATATAGAACTCCTCTTGAACTACCTAGAATAAAAGAATAATCTCCTTTACATGAAATCAATGCCAAAACTAAATTTAGAACTCCACTTGAACTGCTAGAAATGTTGAAAGCCTTCAACAAGATAAATAAGAGCACATGTATGAAATTCCATGTTGGCATAGAAGGGATGAGGTGGACCTAAGTTTGGTAAGTCAAACTCTTACATGGAAAGCCATGCCATAATCTTGGACTAACAACTCTTCTTGAAGTTGAGTTGAAAGTGCTTTGAAAGGCTTGGATTCCATGAAAACCAAAAGTGTATACATGAAATTCTATGTTAATCTATCCTTGAACAACCATCCAATGTTAAACTCTTATTCTTGTGCTCTTCACTTTTGCATGTTTTACTTAGAGCTTGGCTCACTTGCATGTAGACTATTTGCTTCTATCCCTATTTTTAGATTTATTATCCATGACTTATTTCCTTGGATTTTCCTTTCTTTCAAACTTTTTGGCATATTTGTTTCGGCTTTTCTTTCCCATGATTACCTCTTTCTTTCAACTTTTCTTCTTGATTCCATTTCCATTTGCCTTAGACAATTCCTTTGAATAAATTATTTGAAGGAATTGATGTCCTCAGTTTATTTCTCCTAAAGGAATTTCTTGGTTTCCTTTGCTCGGGTTTCCTCCTCGAGCTTTTGAATGGTTGCTTCATTGGGTAAGCCTTCTGAGGGAATTCTTTCAAACAATTTCTATAAAAGAATTCCTTTAAACTTTTTTATTTTGTTCATTTCCTTTGGATAATTGGTTCAAACAAATTGTTTCGGGCTTCATGTGTTTTCCTTCTTCTGAAGGAATTCCTCAGAGTAAGTCTCCCACTTGAATTCATTTAGACGATTTATCTAAAGGAATTCCATCAGACTCTTTGCAATATGTCCCTTTAGAAAATGAAAAATTTCCCTTCAAGACTTTGTGAAACATCTCTTTATCTTTGAAATTACCTTTTTTTGAAGGGTAGATACCCTTTGGCCTTTCTAAAATGGTCCATTACCCTTTGAAAAGAACCCTTGAAGCTGTGAAAAAACCCTTTGGGTTTTTTGCAAATGATCCTTTTGAATGGTAAGATACCTTCAAAACTTTGTAAATGCACCTTTTGGCAAAAGTGAAATAGACCCTCCTCTTTATAAAGTGCCTTTTGATATTTTTCAATAGACCCTTTGAAAAAATTGTAATGGTCATTTCTTCATAAAAATTGCCTTACCCTTTTGAAATTGTATCTTTAGATTTTTGACAATGCCCTTTGGGATTTTGTAAATGGTCCTTCAAATAAATGTAAGTGATCTTTGGGAAAGTGTAAAATGGACCATTACTGAATAAAAAAGATCCTTTCAGACAAAGTGAAATGGTCCTATCATTTTATTTATTTCTTTTAGACAAAAAGTTTGAAGGAAATCTTAAAATGGCCCTTCTCAAGGAAAATGACCCTTTAGGTTTTTGTTATACACCTTTAAAATAAATTGAATAGTCCACTTGCCCTTCTAAATTGCCTTTTTTATAAGGGAATATACCCTTCGACAAAGTTAGAAAATAACTTCGAGAAAATGAACAAGCCCTTTAAAATTTATGAAAATGCCCTTCAAGCTTTTGTAAATTGTCCTATTCTAAAGGGAAGAAACCCTTCAGATTTGTTGTAAAGTCCACCTACCCTTTTGAAATGTACCATTCGAGAGAATGAAAGTCCTTTAGGAAATTGTGTGATAGTCCTCAAAAAAGTTGTTTCAGATAAAAAGTTCAAAATAATTTTGATACTTAGATAAAACTTGAAGTCTTCCTACCATAAAAGCCTAAAGTATTTCTTGTGCTTTGTGAAAACCTAAAGTATTCTGACTATTCCTTTAGAACTGCTTTGGGTAAAAGCATATTGACAATGACATGAAAATATTCGAATGATAAGGGTGGAAATTTGACCTGTGGGGTCAAAATTATCAATAGGGACCACTTTTGGTCTACATGCAATTGGTAACATAATGTATCCAAGACATTCTGAAAAGAGTGGAAAATCTTGTAACTCCTATATAGTATGTCCTAACTAGATCAAAAACATTGAACACTATAAATTACATCCCAATTATTTATATCAATCTTGAGATGCTCGTAATAGTCCCCATTGATATTTTCAATAATGGTTATATATTTTTGTTGTGGTCATTTTTGGGTATGCCCTCTTATGATTTGTACATTATAATTTAATTGAGATCAAGGACCTTTGTCATTATTCTTACATTATTTTTATACACCCTTCATTTTGTATTTTTGAATTTACTTCTGTTATGCTTTACAATGATCCATATCATGTATTATGATTCTATGATAATTTAAATATTTGCATCCTTTTATATGGATTAACATGCCTAATGAACTATGTTTAGTAGGTGGTAAAGATATCATCTTGTGCTCAAATAACATGTAAAGTATTATGTGTGGAGCATGTTGTGTTATTGTAATCTATAAAAGCTATTGTGGTGACCTCTATGAGGATTCCAAATTATTCACATGATGTATTTGTATTTATTCCTTGTAAGGTTGACTTAAATATTTTAACCAAGAGGGATGAATTATATAACAAACATTCACATGTTCATCTACTTTTTTTAACTTATCATTATCTAAGGTTGGTTTTACATCCTCTAGTGATGGATTTAACTTATGTGTAACATGACCTGTAGGTGTGAAGAGATTATGTGAGAGTTGATGAAAGGGATCAAAACTAAGATTTTTTAACTACTCAACTATAATATCATGAGGAAGACCATCATCACTATCATAATAATCATAAACCTTGCCATATTTTTTCTCGAAATTTACCAATAAAGGAATCTCAAATGTTTGGTTTTCTTGTTAGTGTAGTACTATGGGTTCCTTTTGTAATGGAGGTTACTCTACCTCCTTGTACTTATTTTTATATGTGTGTACCTCATATGTTATTTCCTTGTGAACATATTGAGATAAATGGTTGATCTTACTTGATTCACCTATCTCATAAGTTGATATATTCTCAATTAGAATAGATTGATTAGGTGGAACATTTTGAGGAACCACTTCTATGTTAGAGTGTAACATTTTGAAAAATTTAAAGGGTTCATCATATGCATTGTCCATAATGTCCCATCATGTATGAATTTTAAACATCAATGTAATGTAGATGGTACAACTTTCATAATGTGTATCCAGAGTAAATTATAATTCAATGATTGGGACATGACATGGAATGTAGTTTGTACTATTTTGGGCCCCAATGTCACTCTTAATGTGATTTGGCCAATTGGTGGGCTGCATGAATTATCAAATTCTTTGATATGTATGTATGATTTTTGAAGAAGATCATTGTTAATACCCATGGTTTGTAAGAAATATGTGTTGCAAATATTTAGAATTGATCTATTGTTAGCTAACACTCTCTTGATTCCCTTATTGCGAATATTAAATTATATAAATAAATGTAAATCTTGATTAATAATATCATTTGAGTGTAGATCATTGCATTAAAAAGTTATGATATTTGCATTATTTTTGAGATCTTGCATAATATCCACAAAATAAGTCACTTGGTACTTGGGTTTCACACAAAGCTTCATATAATATATCCTTATAAATAGTGGAATATTTAAAAATCTCTAGGATTGAGATATTATCATGGTATTACTTAATTATTCAATCATATCACACCCTATATATTATTATTAGTTTATGTCTAAGAGGAACCTATTGCATATTAATAGATGTTTGAGTAGGTTGGGTGCCTTTTCCTTTTTGTGTAGTAACAATGTAGACTGTACAATCTAATATAAGTCATGGGAAAATAATGGGAGCGAGATGATAGCTATCACTTGAATAAGATCTAGGTGGGAAAAAGTGTTGAGAACATGCACATTGGTGCCTAGTGAAGCTAGACACAAGTTCAATGGTATTGAAATAAGAATTATAAAGTGAGATTAGATTTTGAGCTTGTGTTATATCACTCTGTTTATTATTAATAATTTGATGACTCCATTGGATAATCTCTTCAATTAATTTAGAAATATATACAAGATAACTAGTAATGACTACCAATATGTATTGTATAATGAAATAATCACTAGATGTATCCATGTTAAAGTAAATAAACTCCCTTATACTTGAAGCAGAGATGATTTTTTATTTTTTACTAAATTATAAAATTAGAAAGACCTTAGGGTAATATATAATTACACCAAAAGACTCAAAGGTTGGGTTCACTAAATGCTCAACCATTTTTAGGAAAGAGTCAAGGATAAATGGAAATAGCCTAATCAAAATTACATTAAATATTCCCAAGATCAAGCCAATTAAATAATTTAGATTCAAAATATTCAATTATAGGGATGAATTATGGAAATATGATAAATATAAAAAGTACAATATAAAATAGTAATTTGATTGCATAATCATGAAGAAGAGATAATACTTATTTTGTTTATTATTTTACAAGTGGATTTGAGAAGTGCAAGTGTGGAAATAGTTAGCTCGATGCTCAAGATTGATTCATTAAATTATAGAAATTAGCTCTTTGTTATATTGGACACTAGCATGAGATTCAAGACACTAGCATCAATGCTCCTATCTAATTTTAATGCTTCTATCCTATACAAAATATCAATTCTTTTTTTATAAATTCCACTTAAACATATCATATATCACTATCATCTTCTTGATTATCTATCTAGATGTCACATATAGATATTTGATATTAGTGGATAACTCAAAACCCTAAGTCCTTCAATTAGGGCATCTGATCTTACAAAATAAGGGTTACTTATCTCAGGTAAAGTTGAACTAATCTCAAAGACCCCTCTATTAGTGGGCATTACCTACATAGCCAATACTCTGAAGAGGTCCTTAGATATATGTAGTTATCCCCTTTGTGTGGGCTTGTGTGTGAACAATGGTGTAGTATGTTATATGCGAGTGCATGTAGTGATCTAGATTTTAAATTGAAAAATACCATTCATGGATTATTCTTTGAATTCTTCAGACCTGTAAAAATATTGATCATATGAATGATATGTAAATATGAAAGAATAGGGTAGTATTGATTGCTTGAGAGGTGTTTTTGCCTGATAAATGTTAGATATGTTATTGAAGACTACTTGATGATAATGAATGTTATTTTAATTGAATTTATACCACTTATTTTTAAATGAGTCTCACATAGGGTTAATTAAGCATTTTTTTGACCATTATATGTCAAGAGATTTGTAATTTTGAGGTTTTATAAGGTACAAACACTAGAGTTGGAATTGGGACACCGGTGTCCAGGTCTGAATAGTAATGTCCTGAAGAATAGAGAATTGTTGAAGATCTCTAATTGATAGTGAAAGATATATATTAGGCTTTAAGCATCATGTCATCTACATGTGATCTAAATGATTAGAGTAACTGGGCCATATTGATGATCAAACTAATCACATCAATGAATCATCCCTTTCACCTATTAAGAAAGTTAAAGTAGATTCATACCAGTCTAATAGTTAAGGTCTAATAGGTCACAAAGGATCTAAAAGATGTATGAGGGGTTTTAAATGTTTTGGAAAATAACAAGTATGCCAAATACTAATCAATACTTCATTATGATTTTATTAATCAAAAATTTTCTTTAAGTTAAAAGAAATACATGTGAATATATAATCAATCATATCTGATAGAGAAGATATGTGATCAAGATAATCTATTGAAGGAAATATTTATTCCTTTATAAATATTTTTTCTTACTCAAATACCTTGGAATCTTTACATTTTGCTTAGAAAAGATCAAAAGAAAAGAAACACAATGACTTGAAAGATAAAAATAAAATATTGCAATGAATGTAAAAAAAAAAAATTTGAAATAAAAATTAACATAATCACACAAGAACTAAATCTAAAATAATAAAAAACTAAACTAGAACTAAAAACTAGCTTAAATCTAAATCTAATCTTAAATTTAATCTAAAAATAAAATAAAATAAAATATTTAATAATATAATAAAAACTTAATCTAATCTAATGTAAAAATAAAAAAACTATAATAACAACTAACTCTATAATAATTAATTAATCTAAGCCTAAACATGAATAAGAAAATGAAGCAAAATTTAGAAAATACAACGTTAAGATTTAATATAAAACAATTAAATAAAATCTAACTAATTAAGAAAAGACAAAGGCTTTAAACAAAACATAATAATATAGATTAATCAAAGATTAAACTTAATAATATAAATAAATTAATCTGAATTAAAACTAATTACTTAAACTAAATAACACACAAAATAAAATAATTAAAATAAGATAAATGAAAAAAAAATAAAAAATATGAGTCTACAAAAGAGAGTCATCTTATGAAAGATGAAGTAAATTTTATCGAGAAACATAATATTCAGTACATAAATATTTGATATAACAACCAAAAAAATCTGAATGGATCAAGAACATGTCCCATACATTGAAGTATTCATCAGTATTCAAGTCAAGTAGTTTGGATTCTGCTCATATGACTACAAATCTGTAATCATCATAAGATATTAAACCTAATAACTTTTAGATAATCAGTTTATAAATTAAACAATGAAACCTAGATATACCTATGCTAATTAAACATATTACTTAACTGTCAGAGAACGTGTCCTTGATCTATCTAGAAAAATAGCTTTATCTCAAATATATTGCACATAAAAATGTATTATGATGAACTTTGAAGCAAATCAAAGTCTTCAAAATACCTATGTAATGTTCCTCCCTTCAAATGTCACTTTGATCTTCTTTTATAATTGACTTCTCAAGAGATGGTTGAGGGATAAGTTATAACTAACTTTAGTTAGTTATTAGTTAAGTCCCAATTAACTTTAATTAAGTCAATTAAATTTTAGTTATAACTTAATGTAAGACTTTAAAAATAAGTCTTAAGATCAGAATAAATATTAATAGACCAAGGGGACAAACTCTAATCGGGTAGAGGCCCTTAGACATCATAACATATAAATAAACTTATTATGCATAAACATTCAAAACAACATAAGTTATTTAAATGAAAATTACTATATCTAACATTTAACCATATTCATTATCCATAAGTTCATATATTCCACGCAAAAAAGAAAATACTATCTAAAATATTTTAAAACACTGTCAAACAACTATAAAACACTATCAAAATAAAGTTTTAAATAATATTTAAAACGTATAAAGTATCTAAAAATGTGTTAATGTAATAAAATTAAACATCACTCTAAATCCTATTCCTCATTAGAATCTAAAGGCATTTCTATCAATGGACATTCATTGTCAGTCAAATACTATGTATAACTCATGGTTATTACAAAAAACTTTATCAATTTGACAACCTCTTCATTTACTTGATCATCGATTTTTAGCTTAACCTTCTTTATCATCCTGGTGATGGTAGGGAAAATTTGGGGACTTATCTTCTATCTTGTGTAGTTAAGAGGTCTTTTCTTCTCCTAATAAATGATGAGGAAAATCTATAAGATTCAATTTTGAACAAGTTTCAACTAGGTTCACAGGTTTAGGTAATAGGATTATATATTTTAAAGGCACTAAGGCACAAGAATTCAATTTAGTAACTTGCTATAAGTTATTTTTAGGAAAAGGGTCATGATGCTATGGAGAGTGATGAGAAACTAAATTGTGTTTGAACTATAGGGCTGTTAGCATACATTGAGTTAAACCACTTAGTTTTTTGTATCCATGAGGATGAGTTCTACAATACGACCTTTTCAATCCTTGATTTCCTCTATTATTTATGGGATTAAATGGTAAAGCATTAAGTACATACTAATAATTGAGATCTAAGGCATCAAAATGAGTGGACATCTGAGTTCCTCTATTAAAGGGTCTAGGGAAATTTCTATCAGGCTTTCTACCTCCAAAGTATTGACCTATAGAAGCAAAACTATGAGAAGATGAATCTTCATTGTTCCAAGTTAGATCATTCCTCCATACATTACCATGGGAATTATTAAAGTTAGGAGGTGTCCACCCTAGCATTTTTTGAAAAATGAAACAAATGAAAAACTTTGATTACTTGCTTGCATTGAAACTATTCTCAATTACCATATAAAGCCATCTCATAAATTTCAATAAACTGATTGAAATTTGAAACATCACCTCATAAACATAGTCTGAATAAATACCATCATTTTGATAAATGGCCAAAGATTTTTTGTGAATTCAAAATAAATATTTTTTTTCCTAAAAACCATTTTAATAAACAACACCTGCTTAGAATCTTACTAATTTCCTTAATAAATTGATATCTAATAATACTGCCAACTACTAAAATATAGATATCAATATTTTATTTTATAAATGATCGTGAATAACAAATCACACTAAAAAGCTCAATGTTATGCAAACTAAATAATAAATTTCATTTTTAAATCGATAACCAGGGTACATCAATAATTATTTCAACCAAAAAATGTTCACTATCATTATATGGAAACCCATAATATTTTGAACAAGTAAGATTTCTTATATCAAAACTCACATGCAAAAAAATATAATCATTCAAAATTTTTTGTGTGCTTTTTTCACTTCAAAACAATTTACCAACTATAACTTATACACAAAAACAAACTTATAACTAAAAACCAAAAGTCTCATACAAACCCATTTGCTATTTCTATTTTCCGTAGATAATCTCAAATAGACCAACAAAACTATCATACCCGAAACTGAGAATCCAAAAACTTCTTTGAAACAAAATAACATGTAACACCCAAAAATTATATCTATCTATCGTAAGAATTTTCCATAGACTAGATAGGAACTTCATAATTTCAAAACCATCTTCAACTTAAACATAACAAACTAATATCTTGAAAACCCAACTTGTTCTCTCAACATGAATTTATCATATTAATTTCCAAACCAAATAGAATACACCATATTATGAATTAAGAAATAACAAATGGCACACATTTTTATTTAGTATATGAGGAATCAAAATGCAAAACCAACCAGACATAAACCAAACTCAACACTTGATCGCTATAAAAATCAATGAGTGGATCTTATTTACCAAACCATCATCATCAGTTCAAACTAATACATATAGTTCACACCCTTATTTAGAAAACCATTACAAACTATAGCAAAGTTTGACATGCATCATCTCTGTGTCATACAAATTTATCAATCACTAACAAACTATCACATTAACCTGCCAAAAACCCTAATATCAACAAGAACAAACATGCATTTCAAATATTTATCTCATATTCACCAACCATCAACCAAACCAAACTATGCCAAGCCATAAATAATCTAAAAAATAAAACTCATTTATACTCAAAACTAGTACATGTATATGTTTCATTTTCAAATAAGCAAATAAAATAATATGTTTTTAAAGTCTGTATCATTTCTTAATGAAACTGAAACCAAAACTACATTCTTAAACCAAAAAAAAATTCACTATAAATCTCATGTGAAGACATATAAACCAATTTGAACCAGAATCTTTCAAGAATATAAATACTACATAACCTGAAATATACCAAAAGCAAATAGATATGAATCGAATTTTAAATATTTCCATTATCATTTGTATTTAACCATGCATCTTAATTAACTTGAAATGATTCAATATTTCATGCATATCAAAAAAAATTTCAAACTCAACTCTGTTCTTGAGATACCAAAATCAAAATCCATACCTCATCTGCAACTCGTCAAACTTCCTAATTTTTCCTTACCTCCAAAATCTCATTTTCATGACAAGTTTATCCAAAATGACAGTTACCAATGCAAAATTACCTTTTGTATAGTCTTGGATCCATATAATCAACCTGGATACATGTTTTAATCACATTGGATACCAAATTGTTAATAATCTACCACCAACTTAATCTAACTTCTTTGATGACCCTGATAAAATTACATCATGACTATAACTTCTACTAAACTGATCACTAAATTACTTTTAATGATGCACATAACTCATGCTTCAATGCAATAATTTTTTTAGGTTCAAATAAATCTCAAGTTATCCACCATATCTCCAAAACATTAAATCCACACAAGTTTCCATCTAAATGATATCAAACCACTACTTCAAACCCCACAATCAACACTAAACACCTAGGTCATTATAGAGTTTTCATTTCCACCACCCTAGACTTTTAATAATGTTGCCACTTATATCAAATAACATTCAACCTTTAGTCCTTGGGTTTAAATCTATGAGTATTTGACCCTTTTAAAATACAATGTTCTTGAAACAAAAATATTCATAGGTCCTAGTGTTAACATTGTAGCATCAATCCTTAGGTCTTAGGATATAAAACCATTAGGTTTAGAAACAGTTAAAATTTGAAACATTTCAAAGTTATATGCTCGATCAAACATATAAATCAACTTTAAATATGATAAAATTAATGCCAATATAAACCATTCATATGCAACCTTCATGATCTGAATTATCATTTTATCAATGAATCTATGCATCAAACCAGAAATGCTCAAAATTTGACCACTAGCATCTTATTCACATGATCTAATAATTATTTCCCTACCAATTTTTTTACATACTTAATATTTTCATTGAATTCTTTCGAAACCACTTATAATGTAGAGTAAAAATTTCACTAAATGCAAAATTTGTAATAAACATTCATCATAATAATGTATATTCAAATGATGTAATGAACTAAGATTCCTAGTTAGTAGTTTTAGATGTCATGATAAAAGTCATCAATATGACAAAATCAATTTAAACATTTAGTTTTTAGAAAATAAAAAGAGGTGTGTTGAAAATAAGCTCAACATTGGTGACCTTGCTAGTTGATTTTAGAGATGAAATGAGGTATCAAAATAGAAATTTGTCTATTTAAAAAAAAAACACATGAGAGTGTAATATAGGTTAATCATTTCTTAGGCAACTATATGCGAACCCATTTGATAATAAAACACTTTTTAAAGGGATGAAGTGTTTGGTTAGCATGGCATGAAAAAAAGAATAGATTAGGTAGATAAATTTAGATTGGATTAGATAATCAAATTCAAATGACTTAAACACAAATTCTAAAAATAATACTACTTGAAACACATCAATAACCAACTCAAGTTCATTTATAAATCATAATATAAATTATTTTATTTAAACCATCTTATCATGATTATATACTTACAAAAATACAACAATCTTTGTGTACTTTTCCTTCTTTCTGATGAATAAATTTGCTGATGTAACAATAATAATCCAATCAAAAGAAAACAACAATAGAAAAGAAAACACAGGCCAAAAAAAAAAAAAAAAGAAATATTCAAAATCAAAACAAATAATACCAAAATAAACAAAAAAAGAACTATTGATGAAACAATTTCAAATGATACCTATTGACTAAAGAGCACAACCAATTCCCTTCCATATCTTGTAAGTGAAAAGTATTTTTCTTAATTATAGTAGCAATCTTATATGGTCCCAACCAAAGTGAATAAAATTTATGATTCTTACCTAGATCTTCATGGACTTTATCCCAATAAAGTACAAGATCACCAACCTTAAATGTTTTCCTAGAAACCTTTTTATCAAAAAAATTCTTCAAATTTCTTTTAATTTTTTCCAATTTTTGTAAAGCAGTAATCTTACTTTCATCTAAAGCTATTCAATCACTAAGTCTTTGTTCAATTAAATTTTTATCTTCTGATAAATATTTAAAAGTAGTATGAACATATGAGATTTGTATCTCTATAGGTAATGTAGCTTCAAAACTATAAATTAACATAAAAGGAGAATATATTGTAGTTGCATTAATGATGGTACGACTAACCCTTAATGCTTCAAATATCTTAAGATGTCAATTTGTTTCATTTTCACAAACTATTTTCTTCATAATAGAAATTAGATTTTTATTTATAGACTCATCCTATCTATTCCCTTGAGGGTAATAATTTTTTATTTGATGAGGTAAAACCCAAGTTTTATAGGGACCTGAAACCACCAGAGTGTAGTATAAAAATATTAACAGACCATAAATAGGGTTGAGGATCCAAAAAAACAAAAAGCTACAATACTAAAATGAGAGCTAAAAATAGGATACTCTAAAAGGTTTAGGAGGAAAGTCCCTCCTATGGGTCTTTAACATCTTCAAGGTCCTTCACTAGAATGATCTATTTTTATTTAGAAACCTTTACTCAAGTATGGTTCTTAGGGAATTTAGTAGCTTCACCAGGGAAGATTATACAAGGACACTTTTTCCCTTTAACCTGTATGGGGAACTACTTAGGGGGGACCCCCTTGGGGGAGCCCTAAGGGGCAGATTTTAAAACCTTAGGTGATTGAAAGGCAGGGGACTGAGTGGGATGGGTAGATTGAACAAAATATTGAATTGTGGCTTCAACCTGTTAGTGCAATGAGTTCTAATCCTAAATGATTTTGAAAAGACCCATCCCTACTTATTGAACTTTGGAATTATATTTTTCTAGCTATAATTTGTTCTTTTCCATCTCATTAGTCATAATAGATTTCCATTTCTAGGCTATCTTCATTAGATTACCCACTTCAATTGAGATAGGTTTTGGTTTGAAGATAAACAAATTAAGGGGGAGGTCATTAGGTTATCTTGGGGGGTATAATCATAGGGTTAATGGGATCCCTCGAAGGGATCCTCCATCAGGGAATCCTCCTTGAAGAAGGAACCCCTAGGGGGAACCTCCTAGCTGTAAAGGGCTTGGCCATGCTTGACCAAAAAGAGAATCAAACTTTACTGGAGAATGGGATTGGTGTCATTCACTTGATGCAACAAGATGGCGGTCTCAAGGGATTTTAGTAGAAAGTAAGGTAGACTAATTTTATATCTAATAAAATGATTAAACAACAAAAAGTGGTGAAAAAATATAAGAGTATATTTACCTTTGAGTGTCATGTAATGCATGATTTAAAGACAAATGTCAAGCCAGTAACATGGGAGATCAAATTATGGAAAGCCTTTTTTGTCTGTTTATACAAAGTCATTCATCCTGAAAAACATTATAGCAAATCTTATTATTTCAATTGATCTTTGAATGCCTTGGTACTTACACATGACATACCTATTAATTCATCGATGAAATCTTATTAAACATTGATTATGATGCCATGGATTTTCACTTTTCACTTATTCCAAGTGTTAACAAAATCATGGGAAATCTCAATATTGTGTTTAGTGACTCACTCTATGAACTCAGTGAGTCCCCCCTTTTTAATCTTCTTCCATACTTTTTTTTATTTGTGGACATCTTTTTAGAAAATGGGATCCAATCTATCCCTGTTGCCACCCATGGAGACTGTGTGCATAGAGTAAAAGTGGGTAGAATGAAGTTTTTTGATGGGGTAAATTTAAAAAAAGCAAGAATAGTTTAGGAATCCCACTAAAGGCTCATTAAAACAATTAAGTCCCCTCCTTTTAGAATAATTATAGATTAGTCTAATTAAGATATACTCCTTCAAGATGAGGTCATACAAGTGCAAAGAAATGATGTTTCTAACTTGCATCGGTACCTTCAACTCATATGGTATTAAAGATGTTAGTAGGCACGCTGCTTACATCATGATACATAAAAGAATGACTAGAATAAATAGAATATTTTTCTAGAAATTCTAAATATTTAATTAAAACAAATTGAAGACCATTATCTGAAATAATCTCATAAGACACAAAATCTAAAAATAAATGATTTTTAAGGAATAAAATAACTTCAGATGTAACTTAAATTTTTAAAGCTTTAACTTTGGGCCATTTTTAAAACTAATCAATCACAAATAGTATATATCTATGGCCAACAAAAGGAGGATGAATGTCTGATATAAAATAAATTCTACATTTAGTGAATAGATTTTCAAGAATTATAAGATTCAAAGACATTGCTGGTAATATGTCCTTACCAATAAATAATTGACAAGGCATGCATGAATGTACCAATTTATAAGCATCTTGAAACAATGTTAGTCAATAATAATCTGCACATAAAATATTATAAATTGTAGTTTTTGTAGCATAATGAACACTATAACTACCTTCATGGCATCTCCTAAGTAATTTATAGATTTGATTGTGATCAAGACATCTTAACAATACTCCATCATGGTTTCTATAAAATATATATTTTTTAGCAAGCATAATTTTAAACCCTGCACTCTCAATGATCTCCTTTATCTTTTATCAAATTTTTTAGGGCAAGCTTAATTTTGAAAATATTTTTACAAGATCATGGTATAAATCATCTTCAATTATTAAATAGTCCCAATCTTTCATTTTAAGCCCAAACCTAAAAGTTTTTGAAAAAATCGGCAACTTTCATAGACTAAAAATGAGGTTTCGCATTCAATGAATCATCAATAGATAAAAACAAAACATTAATACTATAAGAAGCATTTTCAGATAAATATTTTTTTAATTCATCTCCTTTTAAATTTTTTTAAAATTTCAAATTCAAGGTCAAACTCTTGAATTCTTAAAATAAACTTTGCCTATCTTCCTTGAATAGTAAGTTGTTTTAAAAGATAAGATAAAATAGGTACATTAGATCTTACGAAAACTTTATTTCTCATCAAGAGATGATGAAATTTAATTAACTAAAAAACTAAGGATGAAACAAATTTATCAATAAGAGGGTACCTAGTTTTTTTGTCTTTCAAAACTTGACTCATATATCCAATGGGTTTTTCATCATTATTTCTATCTTGTTGTATTATAAAAACACCTATGGATTTTTCTATTACATTAACATAAAGAATAAAATATTAAGATAAATTGAGTCTAGCAAGCACTAGTGCATTTGTAATAGATTTTTTCACATTGTTAAAAGTACATTCAACTTCTACATCTCACACATATGACTGGTTTTTCTTTAACAAAATTTGTAAAGGATTTGATTTATCAGTAAAATCTGATATAAAATTATGCATGAAATTAATTTTTCTAGAGAAAAACCTAAGACCAGACTGATATTTAAGTGGCTACAGTTCTTAGATTGATTTAACACATTTATAATCAATTAAAATAACATCTTTATAAACAATATGTCATAATAACTTGGCTTCAGTAACATCAAAAACATATTTCTTAGGATTAAAGGAAATATCATATTTTCCACATATTTCAAATACTTCACATAAATGATC
This sequence comes from Torreya grandis, assembly GCA_037957365.1. Lineage (NCBI taxonomy): Eukaryota > Viridiplantae > Streptophyta > Pinopsida > Cupressales > Taxaceae > Torreya > Torreya grandis. The sequence goes on from JARHVA010000158.1 coordinate 1,666,193, forward strand.
TAGATATTTATTTATTTATTTAAATGAACTGTAAGATCATCTAAGTAGACTTGGATGGTAATACCCATTAAATCATCAAATGATACATGCATAACTCTTGGAAAGTTTGCACTTGCATTCATGAAACTAAAATGCATTATGTCAAAAATAAAAGTTCCTCTCCAAATTGTGAAGGTTATCTTATGCCTATCATCTGGATTGACAAATATTTAGTTATAACCAAAAAATACATCAAGCAAATACATCATTTTAGATTTTGTAACTTGTTGCAAAATTTTATCAATACTTAGAAGAGGAAAATTATCCTTTACACTAGCTTTATCTAGATCTCTAAAATCTACACAAAGTCTCAAATCTCTATTCTTTTTACGCACATGTACTAGATTATCTACCCATTCAAAATATGTTATATGAAAAATGACACCACCATCAAGCATTTTATCAAGCTCTTTGTTGATGATGTCTTTCAACAAAGGGCTTATCCATCATATTTTTTGCCTAACGAGTTTAATACTAGGATTAATAGGAATGTCATGTTTTATATAATTAATATCATACCCTTTAGAATATTTGTAGGACTAGATGAAAATATCAATATATTCCTTAAAAAATTTAATAAATTTTACATTCTAATCAGATGTACATTGTATTCTCAAATAAACAACTTTTGGTTTTTCTTTAGGTTCAAGATTTATTGGGAAGATCTCTCCAATAATTTTTCTAGAAGGTTTTTTTGTACGCAAAATCTTAGGCTGGTCATGTGGAGTAAACATGGATCTAAACTCAACAAACAGGATAGTAACTTATTATTCAACTATAAATAGTCTCCATAGTTAAGAACATAATCATCATTATCAAAATAATTTGCTTTAATAAAGATATCCATATGTTCATCATAGTAAAAAATAGACCAATTTTCATTTAAATCAAGAATTTTAAGTCAAAAAATCTCTAAAAATGAAAACTCAACAATAAGTTTTATATCAGTCATAACAAGATTATAAGCAAAAACAACAAGTTTATTAGCTCTTATATTAAATTATTTAAGAATATGGGTGATATTAAAAGCTTTAAAACTTTCATGTAAAGACCAAACCTTTTGAGTATATCGATGAAAATTAGTTTGATTTATTTTATAAACTTTCCTTATTTGTCTAATAACTAATTTAGAATCCTCAAATATCTCTAATTATTTTACATTTAATATTATAGATTTTTTTAAACCAAGACACATGGATTCAAATTTTGTTATATTATTTTTAGTATCAAAAGACAATTTCTAGGCATAATGAAAAATCTTACCTATAGGAGAAATGAGATAAATTCCTGCACCACTTCCAACTTGTGAGCAAGCACCATCAAAATATAAAATCCATAAATCATTATTAAAATATATATCTTGATGTTGATGTTCAAGTTCATCAAGGGTTAGTAACTCATATGTACCAATTCTTGTTTCAACATAAATAAAAATCAGTTGTATAAAGTCAATAGAATTACTAGACCAATCTTTTCTTCAAATAAAATTATTTTCATTCCCAATTAAAATCTAAGTAGTGTCTTTTATAATAAATGCCCTAGTTGCTTTAGACCAATCTTTACCCAAAAACATTGCATAATTACTAAGAACATCTAGAATTTAAACGTTAGTCATACATATGATCCTTTCATCTTGTGCAACTTTAATCACAATATATCAAAATTTACAACTTTTTTTTAACATGAATCAAAACTTGTGAGTTTTTTATTATCTATTTCATAAGAAATACCTAATTAATCAATGATAAATTTAGGAATAATATTCTTTGATGTACCTATATTTAAAATGTAGTTATGTATAACTTTATCAACAATTTTGATAGATATATAAAAAGGTGGTATGTATTTATTAGGAGGGTCATATATTTGAACAAAATATTATAATCTATTTTGTTCATTATTTTATTTTTAACCTTAAAATCATAAAACATATTTAGCATTTGGATTTTTAATGGCTTCATTGATTTTGTCAAGCTATCCTACCAAATTAATAACCTGTAATAATGAAAATTCTACTTTTATGGAAGACAAATCATCAAAGATATTATACGCCCCTACATTTGAATGATGTATATTCATATAAATTTTAGGATTATAATAAGTATATAGGGAATTATTAAAACCTATTGATAAAAAATCATTATGTTTAGAATTCATTGCAACATTATCTAATGCATTATTCTGTATATTCTTACCTTTATCTTGATTTTGAGAAGAATGTTGATTATTTTTAATTATATTAGAATAATATTTTTGTCCAATATTAACAACATAAACATTTTTGGTTGTGATATCATCTAAAAATTCACTAATCCCACACATTTTTATGTTATCAGCTAGACTAATTGAGATACTTTCATTTCCTTGAATATATATTTTGAATTTTTGAACAACTATGCAAGTATTTGGATCATGATCCAACTTAAAAACATTACAATAATAAACCTTTTCTTCAATTTTATTTTTCTGCACAAATGATGACTTACATGATAAAGATGTATTATCATTTAATTGTTGTTTGATGACGACTAGTTCGTTACTAAGATTATGAATGGTTTTTAAATTTTTTACATTATCTGAATTTACACCTATTATAGTTCTATAATTAAAACCAACACATTTAAATTTATTTTCATAATCTATACATAAAGTTATAGTTTCATTATAATCCATAATATCTTTATTCTCTATAACCATCTTATACTTTAAAGCTAAAGCATTACAAAAATATAATCTTGATAACTTTTTATATTATCTAACGTCAGGTGGAATTTTTTGGTGCAATCTAGTAAATCTACTTATGAACCTATAAATGGTTTCACTTGGATCAATTAAAATATTAACCAGTTCATTGATTAGATCTAAATCATTTTTTAGTTTACTGAAACATAATTCTAACCAATCTGTAATATCTTTCCAAGTGATGATAACACTTGTTGGAAGATTACTAAATTCTTGATATATTTTACCTTCTAAAGTTTACGAGAAAATTCTAAGAGAAAATTTTTCATTAACAATACCAAGGGTAGTGAAACTAAGTTGAAAGCATCTAAATGATCTTCCCATGACACACTAGGGATTTTAGAAAATTTAGGGATGTTGAGTCCCTTTAAAGAAGGTAACTTAACTGGATAAGTACCAATATTGATTAGATTTACATGAATCCAAGGATTGACTTGGGCATGAGCAATGTCTTCATCTGAATAATTTTCTTCATCAATTGCTTCAGATTGATCTCTATTATTTTGAAGACTTGGAATTAAATCCCAAACCCTCTACTACTATGCTTTTTCAACCTCCATCTAAAGTTTTAATTATTTTAATCACTTGATTAGGTTGATCAACATTTAAAATAAAATCTTTAGGATGAATGAAATTTGAAATAAAACTGATTCTAGGTCAAGGATTAACACGTAAAATCTTTTGTCTCAAGTCTAATTCTATGATTATTTTCTTGATTATAAATTTGCATTTCATATGTAAGACTTGTGTGAACATCACCAATTTTTAATTCTTCTAATTCTTCATTAATTACTTCACTAATATTAAAAAAATCATAAGGTTTATTATACTAAGCAAAATGAGTCAGACTAAAATCAATGTCAACTTGATCTTCAACAATATCAACTAAGGGTTGAATAATAGGGTGTGGACCTCTAGTGGTCATAGGTAATATAAAATAAAATAGATAATAAAATAAGATTTATAAAAGGATTTCTCAATGGAGTCACCAAATTTTTTGACAATCAAAATTGTCACATTAATGAATCATCTTTTTTGCCTATTATGAAGTTTAACATGGAATCATACCAATTTAATAGGTCATAAAGAATCTAAAAGATGCACAAGAGGTTTTAAATGTTGTAAGAAATAATAAGTATGCCAAATAGTAATCCATACTTCATTATGATTTTATAAATAAAAAATTCTCTTTAACTCTGAAGGAAATAGATGTGAATGTATAATCAATCCTATCTGATAGAGAAGATCTCTGATCAAGATAATATTTTGAAGGAAATATTTTTGTCTCTTATAAATATTTCTATTTACTCAAATACCTTAGAACCTTCATGTTTCACCTATAAAAATCAAAAGAAAAGAAACACAAAGACCTAAAAGATAAAAATAAAATATTGCAATGAATTCCGAAGAAATAAATCAAAATAACAGTTAACATAATCACACAAGAACTAAATCTAAAATTAAAAACAATTAAACTAGAACTAAAAACTAACTTAAATTTTAACCTAAACTTAAATCTAATCTAGAAATAAACTAAAATAAAATATTCAATAATCTAATAAAAATTTAATCTAGTCTATTTTAAAAAGAAAAAACTTATAACATCAACTAACTCTATAATAATTAATTAATCTAAGCCTAAACAAAAATAAGAAAATGAATGCAAAATTTAGAAAATACAACTTTAAGATTTAATATAAAATAATTAAATAAAATCTAACTAACTAAGAAAAGACAAAGTATTTAAACAAAACACAAAAATCTATATTAATCAAAGATTAAACTTAATAAGATATATTAATTAATTTGAATTAAAACTAATTACTTAAACTAATCAACACACAAAATAAAATAAGTAAACTAAGATAAATGAAAATAAAGTAAAAAATTGTTCAAGTCTACAAATAGAGTCATCTTAGCAAAGTTGAAGTAAATTTTATCGAGAAACAAAATATTTAGTACATAAATCCTTGATATAACAACCAAAAAAATCAAATGGATCAACATGTTGCATACATTGAAGTATCCATCAGGATTCAGGCCAAGTAGTTTAGATTCTGTTCATATGACTGTAAATCTATAATCATCATAAGATATGAAACCTAACAACTTTCAGATAATTGACTTATAAAATAAACAATGAAACCTGGATATACCTATGTTAATTAAGTATATTACTTAACCGTTAGAGAATGTGCCCTTGATTTATCTACAAAAATTATTTTATCTCATAGATGTTGCATAAAAAAGAGTATTATGATGAACCTTGAAGCAAATTAGAGTCTTAAAAATACCTGTGTAATGTTTATCACTTCAAATATCATTTTGATCTTCTTTTATAATCCATTTCTTAACAGATGGTTGAGGGATAAGTTATAACTAAATTTAGTTAGTTATTAGTTAAGTCCTAATTGACTTTAATCAAGTCAATTAAATTTTAGTTATAGCTCAACTTAATGTAAGACTTTAAAAATAAGTCTTAAGATCAAAATAAGTATTAATAGACTAAGGGGATAGACTCTAATTGGGTGGGGGCCCTTAGACATCACAACATCTAAATAAACCTATTATGTATAAACATTTAAAAAAATATAAGCTATTTAAATGAAAATTACTACATATAACATTTAACCATATGTATTATCCATAAGTTCATATATTCCACATCAAAAAATATATACTATCTAAAATATTTTTCAAACACTGTCAAACCACTGTAAAAATAAAGTTTTAAACAATATTTAAAACATATAAAGTATCTAAAAATGTGTGAAAGCAATATAATTAAATATCACTTCAAATCCTATTCCTCATTAGAATCTAAAAGCATTTTTATCAACATATATCCCTTGTCAGCTAAATACTCTGTATAAACATAAAATTTTTTATTAGTTTGATAGCCTCTTCATTGTCTTCATCATCCACTTCAAGCTTAACCTTATTTACCATCCTGGTGATGGTTGGGGAAACTAAGAGACTTATCTCCTATCTTCTATGGTTAAGAGGTACGCCCTTTATTCTCTTAGGAAATGATGAGGAAAATCTAAAAAAATTAATTTTGAACAAGTTTCAATTGGGTTCATAGGTTCAGGTGATGGGCTTTTATAGTATAAAGGCACTAAGGCATGAGAATGTAATTTAGCAACTTGTTGTACATTATTTTTAATAAAATAGTCACGACACTGTGGAGAGTGATGAAAATTGAATTATGTTTAGACTGTAGGGTTGTTTACATATGCTGAGTTATATCACTTGGTTTTTTGCATCCATGAGGATGATTTCTCCAATATAACATTCTCAATCCTAAATTTACTATAGTATTTCTAAGATTAAATGGAAAAGCATCAAGTACATACCAAAAAGTAGGATCTGAGGCATCAAAATGAATGGACATATGAGTTTCTCTATTAAAGGGTCTAGAGAAATTTATACCAGACCTATCTCCAAAGTACTCGCCTCTAGAAGCAAAACTATGAGAAGATGAATCTTCTTTGTTCCAAGTTTTATGATTCCTTTATACATTACCATGGGAATTATTAGGTTTAGGAGGTGTCCACCCTGACATTTTCTAAAAAATAAAACAAATTAAAAATCCTAATTACTTGTTTGTAATGAAACTATTCTCAATCATATATTAAATCCATATAAAGCCATATCATAAATTTTAAAAAAATTATTGAAAATTAAAACATCACCTCATCAACACATTCTTAATAAATAACATTATTCTAATAAATGATCAAGGATTTTATGTCAATTTAAAATAAATAAAATTTTTCCTAAAAACTATCTGAATAAACAACACCTACTCAAAATCTCACTGATTTTCTTAATAAATTGATATATAACAATACTACCAACTGCTAAAATATAGATATCAATATTTCCTTTTACAAATGATTGTGAATAACAAATCAGACTAAAAATCTCGATGTCACACAAAATGAAGAAAAATTTCATCTTCAAATTGATAACCAGGCTGAATCAATAATTATTTCAACCCAAAAATGTTCACTAACATTATATGGAAACCCACAATATTTTGAGCAATTAAGACTTCTTATATCGAAACTTTTATGCACAAAAATATAATCATTCAAGATTTTCTATGTGCATTTTCCACTTCAAAACAATTTACCAACCACAACTTATACATAGAAAAACCAAATTATAATTGAAAACCAAAAGTCTCACACAAATCTATTTGCTATTTCTATTTGCCATAGATTATCCCAAATAAACCAACATAACTATCATACCCAAAACTGAGAATCTAAAAACTTATTCGAAATAAAATAACATGCAGTAATCAAAAATCATATCTATCTATCATATTTCCCAAAGAACAAATAATAACTTCATAATTTCAAAACCATCTTCAAAATTAAACATAATAAACTTATATCTTGAAAACCTAACTTGTTCGCACAACATGCTTTTATCATATTAATTGCCAAACCAAATAGAATACACCATATCTATGAAGTAAGAAATAATAAATGGAATGCATTTTTATTTAATATCTGAGGCATCAAAATCCAAAACTAACTAGACAAAAACCTAACTCAACACTTGAATAAAAAAAATCAATGAGTGGCTCTTATTTACCAAAATACCATAATCATTTCAAATCAATACAGACAGTTAACATCCTTATTTCAAAAACAATTACAAACTGTAACAAAGTTTGACATGCATCATTTGTGTCTCATATGTGTTTTATCAATCACCAATGAAATATCAAATTAACTTGCCAAAAACCTTAGTATGAAGAACATACACGCATTTCAAAATATTTATCTCATATTCACTAACCATCAACCAAAACAAACTTTTATAAGCCACAGATAATCTCAAAACTAAAACTTATTTATACTCAAAACCACTACATGTATATGTATCATTTTCAAACAAGAAAATAAAAAAATACGCTACTAAAGTCTATATCATTTCTTGATGAAACTTAAACCAAAACTGCATGCTTAAACTAAACAAAACTTCACTACAAATCTTGTGTGAAGACATATAAACCAATTTGAACCAAAATCTTTCAAGAAAATAAAAACTGCATAACCTAAAATGTACCAAAAGGAAATAGATATGAATTGAACTTCAAATATTTCCATTATCATCTATATTTAATCATGTATTTTAATTAACTCAAAATGATTCAAGATTTTATGCATACCAAAGAAGATTTCAGACTTAACTCTGTTCTTGAGATACCAAAATCAAAATCCATACCTCATCTGCAACTCTTCAAACTTTCTAATTTTTCCTTACTTCTAGAATCTCACTTCTATAGTAAACTTGTCCAAAATGATAATTACCAATGCAAAATTACCTTTTGTATAGTCTTAGATCCATAATAACTGACCTTTCTATGTGTTTTAATCATATTGGATACCAAACTATCAATAGTTTACCACCAATTTAATCTAATTTCTTTGGTGACCCTGACAAAATTAAATCATGACTAAAACTTATACTAAACCAATCACTAAATTCCTTTTAATGATGCACATACCTCGAGCTTTAATTCCATAAATTACATGGGCTCAAACAAATCCCAAGTTGTTTGCCATATCTCCAAAACATTAAATCCACATAACTTGCCATCTAAATTATATCAAACCATTGCTTCAAACCCCACAATCAACACTAAACACCTAAGTATTCATAAATTTTCATTTCCACCACCCTAAGATTTTAATAATGTTGCTGCTTATATCAAATAACATTCAACCTTTAATCCTTAGGTTTAAATCCATAGGTATTTAAGCCCTTTACAATACAATGTTCTTGACACAAAAATATTCCTAGATCTTCGTGCTAATATTTTAGCATCAATCCTTACATCTTGGGATATAAAACCATTAGGTTTAACAATAGTTCAAATTTAAAATATTTCAAAGTTATATGCTTGATCAAACATATATTACAACTTCAAATATAATCAAAATAATGCCAACATAAACCATTCACATGTAACCTTCTTGATCTAAATTATCATTTTATCAATGAATCTATGCATCAAACCATAAATGCTCAAAATTTGACCACTATCATCATATTCACATGATCAAATATCTATTTTTCTGCCAATTCCTATACATGTTTAATATTTTCATTGAATCCATTGAATGTTTTTGAAATCACTTATAATGTAGAGTAATAATTTCACTAAATGTAAAAGTCATAATAAACATTCATCACAATAATATATATTCAAATGATGTAATGAACTAAGACCCCCAATTTGTAGTTTTATATGTTATGACAAAAGTCATCAATATGATAGAATCAATTTAAACACTTGGTTTTTAAAAAATAAAAAGAGAAGTGTCAAAAATAGGCTCAACAAGTCAGGCCATAATATAAGAATTTAAGCACAATGAGATGGTGAATGCAAGCCTTTTGGTTGTGAAGAGGTCATAAACAAAAGCATTGAGCCTTGAGTGATATTTTTCAAGTGTGGAAGACTACTTTATCATATAAATCACATATTTAGCATCTACATGACATATGCCTATATACATAGTACTTAATTCTTGTATCTTTAAGATATAAAAGTATATTTTAATTTTCACATATTTATGCTTTGATAAGTTAATTTATTCTCCAAATTTAATGCTTATAATTTTGTTACACATACTCTTTACTATATTTTTATTTATTCAAACTAATCATCTTAGCCATTTATCCCTCTTGTATTCAGTTATTAAAAAAATACACCTTTATGAAGACCCTGATCCTTTTGTGGAATTGAACAAGTGTCATTCTTAATCTCATTAAATACATGCCCTTATGAATACAACCATAAAAATATACAAGTACAATTTAAAAACAACATGAGTATAATACTAAAGTCTCATATTAGTCATCATAACTATTGAGTTTAAGTCCATAAATGACCTCTTTACACTTAAGAAAATCTTAAGTGAAGGTCAAGACTTATTACACATTTGATAATTGTGTACAAAATGTTTGCTTATAATAACAAAATATCATTTACAACTTAGAATTAGCTTACAATATTTAATTCTTATTCATAAAACCGTTCATATAAGTACTTTAACATGTCCAATTATAAAGTATTCAAATATGTGCAAAATGACCAACATTCTATTATGTAATAGAATAAAGAAATATACTTAATAAATACCACTCATTTATTAGCTTAAGTGATCCAAACTAGTAGCAGATGGTGTTACAAGTTTCTGAGCCAGATTTATCAACATTAAAGTTCAAGCTTAAACACAATTATAACTTATTAACTAAACACACAATGTTTGATCCACCATTTTACATTCTCTTTACCATTAAACAGGTACATGAAGTAACTAAATTTTATAAATTAGTTTGTAATATAAAAAATATGACCATGTAAATTTATCAAGGCATATTGTTCATAGTGCCCCAAACACCCAGAAGTAAACAAAGAGTAGCTATTATAGAGATGTATCTTAAAACTATTCTTGACTATAACATGAATTCACAACTTGAATGATTGAGAATAGCTAAAGTTACATTCTATAGAATTATATAAATGAATTTAACCACTTAATATCTTAGAATACATACTAATCACCACAACCAATTACAATGAACCCTTATTAATTCAACTAATAATCAAGCTTGCAGATAAAATTAATCATAAGAGATAACCTACATACTAATGATACCGACATTAGTATAACTTTGAATAACATAGATTTTACCAATGTCTTGAACCAACTTGTTACTAATCATGAACAAGAATTACATAAATAACTTAGTTAATTAATTGGTTTTTAATCAACTTCACAACTTAGTTCCTACTAAGCAATTGGTAGTCATAACCAACTTTAAGTCAAATATAGTTACAATGGATATCAATCATATTCATTTTACTGGATAATAAAAAATATATATAATTCAACTATACTATAGGCAACCACCTTTTCACAATACATTATGATATCTCTTTAATATAACACAATGGAACCTCATACACACATCTCAATCATGCATTCTAGTGGTTGAAAAAATATATAGATAAGCATCAAATCATACAAGAACCACCTAAAAGTATTTCAATGCTTTATAAATAATTGTATGAACACAAGTAAAACATATGCACCTCAAATAGGAGACAAGTATGGGTAGGAAATATCATGTAGAGAATAATTATCTTCTTAAAGTTCCTAAATAATTAACCATGCCCAAACTGGGCAAGATTATCCCAACCATCAATGGATCAACTTTTGGCCCTACCTAACCCAACCATTGGCTTGGGTGTTGGAAACAATTGAGATAATAAACCATAAACCATGATAAGAGAAAAATAAGAAGAGTTTTATAAGATTCAATCTTTTACTAAAGCTTTTGAGTAAGAGTTATTAATTTCCTATTTTTTTAAGCTTTCCTACTTAAATCATAAACGATGTTTATTAAGCATCCTCATATTTTTATATGTACCACTTTTTACCATAAAGGTATTATGCATTAGAGTACTATAGGCTGTATGTGACCTAAATTTTATTCCAACTGATTAATTTCTCTTAGAAAGTTTAGGAATTTATGAGGTGGGCATATGTTTCCATATTAGGTAAGGTCTTAGATCTTACAATATGTTGTTTGCAACCCATTTTCCTTTTCTTCCTTGTTCATCTTAAGGCTTTAACTGATATTTGACTGACTCTTAATTTAGACTTATATTCTTTACCACCGTAGGTTAAATGGAGAACTTAATGAATTAGGGATTAGGTTATATACAACCTTTAATATCCTTTTTTTAACTTATGACTATAACCTCTTACTTAATTGCCAAGATTATTTTTAGTCTTACTAAGGAAAGAGTCATTTTTTCCACCTAGGTCAATTAATGAACCCATTATAGACCTACAAGTTCACTTGATTACCTTAGAGAAGTTTATATCTTTATTTATGCATGTTCAAGGTATAAACACCTTGTCATTATCTTATTCAACATTACCTAACATACACAAATGTTCCATTCCTTAAGTTTCATGATTAAGGTTTTCCCTAATTTAAGTTTTGGACTTTCGTGACTCAACTAAATAGTAATAGTTAATTTTTTAGCTAGATTTAACTATCTATTTATGATTCAATGATCAATATTATAATAATCCAACCCAATAGAATACCAGTACAATAAATTATAGGGAAATAAGCTTATTCACATATGAAACATAGGCACATTGAAACCACAATTCCGTTACATAATATAATATATATTTTAGTATTTGAAAAAACCAAATCACATTCTATAACCATCACAACATATCAAATGTTTATTAATTTGAAGATCATAAAATGCTTACTTTCCAAAATTGAAATTTTTAATATTGGCCTTTTCCATATTCTCCTAGGTACTCCTTTCTACTTTTCTTTCTCATGACTGCAATGTACTCTATGAGGTGTATCCCAATACTCATTTCCTCTTTTTTTTTATAAATTTTTTGTCCCTATTATTCTCATGTCAATAATATCAAAGCTTAATTAATACATGTCCATTATTAATAACTACAATGTATAGTTATTTGTATTTTCTCATGGGCCTATTATTGCCTCAAAATATTATTTGCATCATACCATGACCCAGACATGATAATAATACTTTGCATGGTCTCTACATAAGGAGAAATAATTGTGAAACTCAGGTAATTCTTTGATCTTATTATCCATTACCAGTCATGTTGAGATTTTGTCTAACACTCCATACAATGATAACATTTCACCCCAAAAAACCTTAAGGCATCAACTTCACTAACTCCCCTTGTGGGTTCAAGTAATACTCTTAGTTAGAATCTGGGTTAGAGTGGGTTTTTACTCAACTCTTTAACCATTTCACATTTTATTTTATTATGCCAATTAAGTATTTAAATATCATCATAACTTTTAGGGTATGGATAATAGGCCTCCCATTTTTTTTAATGTTCTTTCACCCTTGGTGATATTAAATTTATTCAACTATGTTTACAAGTCATGCCAATAAGTGACTTGGTAAAGGTTTTACCATGATTAATGTGACTACTCACTTTATAACCTTGTAATGGAGTGAAGTGTTTAGACAAGTTCCCACATTAAGTAGTGTAAGTTGGGGCCAAACATCTTTTTTTGTGAATTTAATTTCAACAACACTTACCCATGCCATCAATACCACACAAATTCAACTTAAGACATAATGACACCAAAATTACCTTAGTTAAATGATAGCTAGAGTATCATGTGAACTCTTAACCTTGATAAAACTATGTTACCAATTTATGACTAACCAAATAAGTACAATTTAATACACAAGTTAAAAATATCTAAATTGAAATAACTAACTCAATTTGAAGATAAAAATAATGACATTTGATGCAGGAGCATCAAGACTCAAAGAAGCAAAATGAAGATTGATGAAATAAATAATTTTATTTGAGTCAATTTAGTTTATTTTAAAATAAAAAAACATTTAAATAATTAAAATTGGCTCATATTTCCAATTTAATTATTAGTTATATCATTTTAATTCTGAAGATTGGAGTAAATTTTGGAAGTATTTTAAAGAGTCTAGGTGTCTAGAGTGGATAATTAAGTCATTAAAAATAGAATTATAGATAAATATTGTTTGTTATTTTATCTCCTTTATTTAGATATGTCAAGAGAATAATAGGGAGAACATATATGCTTCAACTTGACATTTTTTTAGAAATCCACCGAACATGAAGAGAGTTTAAAAAGATAAGATTTAGAGCTTCTGTAAGATGTTTTTGATGTTATTTTATGAATAATAAATAAATATTTCACTTTTAGGAGAAAACAAGGAGATACATTTGTTTTTGCAAGTGGAATTATATTTAATTCTTCAAATAAGAGGTGTAACCAGTGAACAGGAAGTTGTAAATTCAAGTGTTAGTGAATTAAATTAAAATATTAATTTATTTATCACCATATTCTTTTAAAAACACCATTTTCACAAATTTGTGATTAAAGAATTAATTACTGGTGTTTGCATGTAATTTTATTTATTTAAGGGAAAGGGAATTACATTTATTTAATAAAATAAGTTCTCCTTCTTAAAAATTGGCATGGGAATTCGCATGGTTGAAATTAAATTCTTCCTCTTGAAATATAGTGTGGATTTTGCATGGTGGGAATAATTCCATAAAACATTGAATGCATACAAGTCATTTGAAGTGGTCAACTCTAGTGAAGGCAAGACCTCTTGTTTAATAATCTATTTATTCTATTCTAACATCTAAAGGGGATTATTCTTATTATAAATTGAAGAAATTATTGAAACAGAAGGTGGAATGCTAAAAAGAGTGCAAACAAATTCTAGGAAGAAATTTGTAGTAGCTTCTCAATGAAAATTTGAGGAGAATATAGTCATAAAATTATAGTTATTTAATATTTAAGCTTGAAATTAGTGTTTTTCTAGGATAATAGATCAAATATTGGTGTAAATTAATCAAAAGCTTGTTTATTTAGAAATTATAGAAGGAAAGATTATGGTTTCAAAGCACAAAAATAACATAAAGAAGGAAGCATGGAGAGTCATCTTGTAGGAAGATTATAATTTATGTTCATAGATGAATGGTATTATGGTGGAGATTTCCGATTGAGTTGAAATTAAGAAATTATTATAGAAAGCTTCTATGGAATTATCATGAAAGAGAATAGTTGTTCCTGTTAAAAAATAAATTCATATTTAAAATTTACAATCAAAGGAGATTTGAAGCTTTGCTTTGCATTTTCTAGATTAACTGTGAAGGTTTTAATTTTTTTTTTGGAGGTTCCTTACAAATGTTCACCTTTTATCTAGAAAATGGAATGCAAAGTTTAATCTAAATAAACAAATATACTAAAGAGGCTATTCATTTTAATAGTTGTGCACCAATTTTGGTATTAGAACCATAGGTTCTATAAAAGATCCAAAGATTTTGAAGCAAAACAATTTATAAAAATGGTAATGAGAGCAAGGGGTAGAGGAAGGAGGAAACCAAGCTAAGCTAGAGAAGTAGAAGTAATGGAAGAGATAAGGAATCTAGGAACTAGATAATAGGATTTATAATTAGCTCAGAAAAGAGGAGCTAACATAGGAGACATCAATGATAGAGAAGAAGATGAAGATGAGGAATTGGTGATGGAAGAAGAGATAATAGAGGAAATGATGATTAGAAAAATTATGAATGTTGGTACGAGGTCCAAAATAGAGGTTCTAGTGTATGAAGACAACCTTAATCCTAAAGATCTAATTGATTGGGTAAGTGCATTAGATAAGTATTTTGACTATGAAAATGTTGCTAATGAAAATAAAATTATGTTTGTTGTGACTAGATTGAAGGGTCATGCATCCCTTTAGTGGGATGAAGTACAAGAGGAAAGAAGAAGAAAGGGCAAGGCCAGAATAAAAAATTGGGACAAAATGGTAGAAAATTTCAAAGGTAAAATCATTCCAAAAGATTATCAGGTTGAACTATTTATAAAATTACAAAATTTAAAGCAAAAATCAATAAAAGAGTACACTGAATATTTTTATAAGCTAACAATCAGAGCAGGGCATATTGAAGATGATGTAAAAAAGATGGCGAAGTATCTCAGTGGATTGAGATATAATATATAGGATGAAATTAATCTCTTAGCACCTAGATCAGTGGAAGAGGCCTATCAACTTACTTTAAAGGCTGAAGAGAAAGTGTCAAGAAAACATATCCAATATGCAACAGGCAAAGGATAATCTAGTGAACAATTAAGTGGAAGAAAATGGTTACAGATGCATAATGAAGAAAGCAACCTATAAAGACAATAATTAGTTACAAGAGGTGTTTAAGAATTTAGAGGTAAGAGACTGTTTGATAGAGGTAGAAGTAATAGTTTTATTTGGTAGGTGATTTAAATGTGGTAAATTTAGGCATATATCTTATGAATGTCTAGAGTATGCATATAGTAACCAGGGAAATGTTCATATTGCTCAAGATACTTAGGATGAAGAAGATACTACATATACTATGTATGAATATGCTCTTAAAATTAGAAAATCCTTACTTATTAAAAGGATTCTAATCAAATCAAATAAAAAGTTGTAGAAGAACCCCCTCAGAGAAAAGCATTATTTAGGACAACCTGCAAAGCACAAGGTAAAGTTTGTAAGGTAATTATTGACAATGAAAGCACTGATAACCTTGTGTCCATAGAAATGGTAAATAAATTAAAATTACAGAAGGTAAGATATCCTAATTCTTACAAAGTTTCATGGCTGCAAAATGATCATCAAATTTTAGTAAATGAACAGTGTAAGGTAGAATTTCAGATAGGAAATTATAAGGATGCAGTAATATATGATGTAATACCAATTGATGTATGTCATACCCTGTTAGGAAGGCCATGGCAGTATGCTATGAAGGCCATTCATGATGGAAAAATAAATACATACATTTTTGAAAAGGAAGGGTGTAAACATACATTGTTGCCATTGAAAGATGCAATTTCAGTTGTTGAACATGCTTCTAAGGTGTTGATTACAGGTGAAAAGGTGTTTTTGTAGCAACAAGAAGTGAATGAAGTAAATGAAATGTCAATTAATTAGCCTAATGTAAATGATATGATTTATGAACAAGGGAATTTATCTTTGAAGCCTAAAATTTTGCCATAGAAAAATGTTAAAAGGTTATTTTTAGATTTGTCTAATAGTTTGAATTTCATAAAAAGTGTAAAATTTCTTGAAGGGTTTGCAGAAAAGGTGAGTTTGCTAAAGAAAATTTCCATGGAAGGCAATCTGATTATAAAATTGATAGAGGAATAGGAGACAAAGAAGAGAAGGGAAGTTGTCTTGAAAGATAATGAAGAAGATTTTAGATTAGATGATGGCAAAGAGTTGGTGGCTATCTAAGAAGATGAAAATAAGAAGGAAAAAAAAACAATAGGGAGTGCATATTGATGAACTAAATGGAAAGATAATGTTTGTAGAAGAACCAAGTGGACTTTAAAGTCCAAAATAAAAAGATGATTTTTTTTTATTTGACATGTTTGTTTACTATATAGGTATAATGAAAAACCATGACAGTATTCATAACCTCATATAAGACATCCAGGATTTTAATAAAAGTCACTTTCAATCCATTGAAGGTGAAATAGATTTTCTATCAACATATGAATCATGGGATCCTGTAGGATGCAATTTGATAATAAGATACAATAGTACCAAAGTACCAAAGAAGAAATCAAGAAAAATTCTTTTGAACCTCGATGGATTGATGTAGGCGCATCCAGACTCAAAGAAGAAAAATGAAGATTGATGAAACAAATAATTTTATTTGAGTCCATTTAATTTGTTTTAAAATAAAAATATTTGAATAATTAAAATTGACTCATATTTCCTATTTAATTATTAGTTATATTATTTTAATTGTGAAGAATTATAATAAATTCTAGAAGTATTTTAGAGAGTCTAGGTGTCTGGAGTGGATAATTAAGTCATTAAAAATAGAATTTTAGATAAAGATTGTTTATTCTTTTATCTCCTTTGTTTAGACAGGTCAAGAGAATAATAGGGATAACAAATATGCTTCAACTTGACATTTTATGGAAATTCACCAGACATGAAGAGAGTTTAAAAAGATAAGATTTGGAGCTTCTGTAAGATGTTTTTGATGATATTTTATGAATAATAAATAAATATTTTACTTTCAAGAGAAAACAAGGAGATACAGTTATTATAACAAGTGGAATTATATTTAATTATTCAAATAAGAGGTAAAACCACTAAAGGGGAAGTTTTAAGTTCAAGTGGTAGTGAATTAAATTCAAATATTAATTTATTTATCACCATATTGTTCTAAAAGTTCTATTTTCACAAATTTGTGATTGAAGAATTAATTACTAGTGTTTGCATGCAATTTTATTTATTTAAGAGAAAGGGAATTGCATTTATTTAATAAAATAAATTATCCTTCTTGAAAATTGGTGTGGGAATTTGCATGGTTGGAATTAAATTCTTCCTCTTGAAATATGGCGTTGAATTTGCATGGTGGGAATAATTCCATAAAACATTAAATGCATGCAAGACATTTGAAGTGGTCAACTCTAGTTAAGGCAAGACCTCTTGTTTAATAATTTATTTATTCTATTCCAATGTCTAAAGGGGATTATTTTTATTATAAATTGAATAAATTTTTGAAACAAAAGGTGAAAAGCCAAAAAGGGCACAAAAAGCTTCCAAGAAGGAATTTGCAATAGCTTCTCAATGAAAATTGAGGAGAATATAGTCATAAAATTGTAGTTGTTTAATATTTAAGCTTGAAATTGGTATTTTGATTAGAGAATAGATCAAATACTAGTGTAAATTAATCAAAATATTATTTATTTAGAAATTATAGAAGGAAAGATTATGGTTTCAAAGTACAAAAGTAACAAAAACAAGGAAGCATGGAGAGTAGTCTTGTAGAAAGACTATAATTTATGTTAATAGATGAATGGTGTTATGGTGGAGATTGCCAATTGATTTGAAATTAATAAATTATTATTATAAATCTTCTTTGGAATTATCATGAAAGAGAATAGTTATTCTTTTTAAAAAATAAATTCATATTTAAAATTTACAATCAAAGGAGATTTGAAGCTTTGATTTGCATTTTATAGATTAACTGTGAAGGTTTTAATTTTTTTCTCTGGAGGTTCCTCACAAATGTTCACCTTTTGTCTGGAAAATGGAATGTAAAGTTTGATCTGAATAAACAATTTTACTAAAGAGGCTATTCATTTTAATAGTTGTGCACTAACATCTATGGTCAACTAGGTTATCTACTCTCTCTCTTTTCATGATTTACTTTACCTAATTTTTCCTCTATGTTTTACCACAACCAAGTTTAGATATGGTGGAAAATCTATATAACTACAAAATAACCACAAAATATCATTAGTAAATGATCCAAATATAATGAAACAAAACCAATTGCATGATAAAAACTACTAAAATAATAATGGTTCCCAAGTATACAGTACTAAATCATTGCATATCAATAAAGTATAAACTAAATAAAAATCAAACATCTCATCATATAAACACAGCTACATATAATACTAAATCAAAATTATGACAATAAATAATGTTCATGATAAAGTCCTTGTGCCTCTTGGCACTTATTGTGATATAAAACAAAGTCTTAATGATGAGTATATGACACCCTCCCCTCCTTACTTTGGCAATGTTATGATGCTTATTATTTAATATAGGTGAGGGTAATTGCTATGGAATAATTTTTCATATTTCCATGTAGTCTTTAGCTCACTTAACTAGTCCCATTGGAATAACACTTGATATAACTCTCTATTTCACAACCTGATGTTGTGATGACATAGGATATAAACTGGTTAAAAGAGATTTTCACCCCATCCTCAACCTTAAAAGTTTTCCAATTAAAAAAGTGGTAAGGATTAGGCACATATTTTTTAAGTATAGTTATATGAAACACATTTTTAATTTTGGAGAGAATGGGTGGAAGTGTCAGCTTGTATATAATAGTTCTAATATTTTGAAGGATCTCAAAGGGTCCAATAAAATGTGGACTAGTTTGAGAGCTTTTACAAACTTAATATATCTTTCAAAAGGAGTCTTCTTAGAAATACCTTGTCTCCAACATGAAACTCCCTTGGAGACCTTTTCAAATTTATATAGTTTTTTTGTCTATTCGTTTCATTCTTGAGTTTTTGCCTAATGACAACCATTTGTAGTGTTTTTGTTCATTTACTCACTATATTGTTAGTCTCTCACATACATTCTAAACATATCCTCTATCACTTGATTCACTCTCTCAATTTGACCATCCATTTTTTGATGGTATGTAGAGCTAAAGTTTAATAGTATGCCAAATTCTACAATTAAAATTTTCCAAAATCAAGAAGTAAATAACTTATCTTTATCATAAATATTTACCTTGGGTATTCGATGAATGTAGAAAACATTTATAACAAAGATTTATAAAATTAAGGTTGCATCATATTTGATATTTCATGGGAAAAAGTGGGAAAATTTAGTAAGATTTGCCATTTCTACTAAGATACTATCATGCATTTTGATAGATTTGGGCATAAATGAAATAAAATCCATAGTGATTACAACCCATTTATCTGTTGGAATATAATGAGGATAATGTTATTTTCATGGATGGTAGTGTTCCAGATTAACCTATTGACATTAAAAACATTTGGAATTTTTTTTACCACTTATTTCTTTATTTTGAACCAAAAATAGTATAATTTCATCTCATGTACCATATTGGTAACATCAGGATGGGAGAAATGTGGGGCCACATGAAGTTATGTCATGATTAATTCCATGAATCTACCTTGATATGGTTTAAAAATATTCCCTTAAAACCTTAAAAGTCCATTATAATCATTAGGATATCCAAAATACTTCTTATCTATAGGTTCTTGTGCAATTATATAACTAATTTCTTTTCATTATTTGTACTTTTTTTTCTTTTCTAGTAATTGTTTTCTCAGTTCATACCTGAAAGAGAGATGGAAATGAAGTATACTCTTTTACTAAGTGCATCGCCCACTCTATTTTATTTCCCCTTGACATGTTTTCTTTCCATATCATAATAACTTATCAATTCCAACTATATATGATGTAGAGTATTCAAACTATCTTGGGTATATAGGTGCTCAAGAGTATTATGATCTATTAATAATTTAGAAGGCTTACTTAGAGTAAAATGTATCCACATATTGAGAGTGTGTAAAACCATAATTAATTTTGGATCATGCAGTGGATAATTGAATTCACTTGGCTTTATCTTGTGTGATTCATATGGTATAACTCTTCCATCTTGTGTCAAAACCCCACCAAGTTCATTTGGTGACTCATTCATCCATAACTCAAAAGAGCCATTGGGATTGGGAGCCATCAATATAGGTACTAAAGTAAGAAATTATTTAAGATTCTATAAATCCTCTTCACATTTTAGGGACTATTCAAACTTTTGAATTTTCTATTGTAAAGAGGTAATTGGATGTGCTCTTACACAACCCTTCGATAGTAAATGACTAGGCCCATGAAACTATGAACTTCATATATGTTTCTAGAGGCTAGCCATTCTATAGTAGCCTTGACCTTTACAGGATCCACTACAATACCATATTTAGAGATGATATGACCTAAATAATGAATTTCACTTATATAGAAGGAACACTTTGGTGGCTTACCATACAAAGTATGTTATCACAATCTTCACAAAACCAACCTTAAATTTTGTTTATGTTCTTGCTCATTATTTAAATACATAAGAATATTGTCAAGGAATATCAACATGAAATTATCCAAGTAATTATGAAATACATTGTTCATGAGGTTCATGAAAGTAATAGGTGCATTGGTGTGACCAAATGAGATCACTTTAGTGGCTATACTGGGTTTTGAATGTTATCTTATGAAATCCTCTTCCTTGACATGCAATTGATGATACCCCAATCTAAGATCAACCTTAGAAAATACCACTACTCCATTCAACTAGTCAAAAAAATTATTTATTCTTGGCAAAGGGTTATGATTTTTTATAATGACCTTATTTAACATGTATCAATCAATACATAACCACAAGGTATCATCCTTATTTTTAATAAACATTAGAGGTGTTCCCGATGGGGAAACACTTGGTCTAATAAGTCATTTATCCAGGATCTCTTTCAATTAAAGTTTAAGTTCCTAAAAATCTGTTGAATTCATTCTATAAGGGGCATTGAAGGTTGGTGTAGATTTATGCACTATGTTAATGGCAAAGTCAAAATCTATTACTAGGGCATTCTTGATGGTTCCTAAGTAAAAACATCCCTAAAATCTTATAAGATGAGATAATACATACAACTAGTATCCACCTCTTTGGTTTTATCTTATACATGTAGTGACTAGAGCATACACCCCTTTCTTACCATCGTTTAGATTTGTAAGGCTAACATAATTCTTGGAGATCTTCCATTATTAATGCCTTGAAGGGTTACTATATTACCTTTAGCATCAAGACACTATAATCTATTTTCAAAATAGTCTAGACTAGTTTGACGTTTATGGATCTAGTGTATTCCCAAACTAACATCATATGTACCTAAGAGTGCTAGGTGAAAAATTAACTGAGTCTCAAATACTCCTAGGTCTAGTTGTACTTGCTCCAAATGTTAGGTGACATGATATTTATTCCCTATACTAAATTTAACTTGACACACTTATCTCATTTTTATGGGTTAGGTTTTATATTCTAAATTATATTTAGGAGAAATGGAAGTGTCAAAATACCCATAATCAATAAATATTATTAAAGTAAAACTAGATAAAATAAATCTTATTTCAATCATAGTGGTTTTTAGCTCTACCTGCAGTTTTACACCATTGCATAAACCCCATGGTTGGTCTCATTGTTATCATAATATTATAAAAAATATTTTTTATAGTGGGCCTTACTATATATCCAACAACCTTGATTTGGTGCATTTTGTGGTAATGGTAATTGGTTGGCTCTGACGGCTGGATTAGAATTGCACTAGGAAGGAGGAGTATTATTTTGATACCCTTGAGGTTTTGAACCTCCTTTGGTATTTCCTTGGAATCTTCTAGAGCTATATTTGAATTTTAAACTTTTATTTTAATTTTTTCCCCTTTTAAACCCTTTATTTAAATTAAATTTATTATTTTTGATGGATTTATTATTCATTTCATGATTGCATTTAATTTTGGAGATCTTGTTTTATTTAGTCATGTAGGCTAATTTTATAGAAACAACTAAGGTCTTTGGGTTTGTGAAGTTTATGTCATGAATTATTACATATATTATCCCCAATTTAAATTTGGTAACCTTGGTCTACTCATCATGCTTATAATTTATATAATTGATAAGATCCATAAATTTAGTCTCATACTCAATGACTAACATGTTGTTCTGCTGTAGGAGCTAAAATTCAACTTGTTTTATTTCTATAGAATTGACATAGACATACTTCCACTTGAAGTATTTATCAAAAAAAATTGTGTGATAATGGATTTATCATCTCAACCAAGTGGATCCACCATAATAAGGCATCACTTTCCAAGTGATATATATAAATGTGGGATTGCATGTTCGAACTGATATCTTGCAATCCAAAATAATACTATAGGATGAACAACCATTCCTTAACAAACTATAAAACATATATTTCCCTTCTTCTATACCTTGGAAGAGGGACTTTCTTAATTTCTCATAAAAATGGTCTTCCTTTTCAAACAACATGGTGTATTTATACTTGATGCATTTGCTTGTCTTGTTGGTTGTCATCAGGGTTTTTGTTTTGATGGCCCAAAATACTAGCCAAGAAGTTTTATTGTTCTTACATCCTAGCTTGGAGAGCTTATAAGATACATAGATAAATTTATAAGACTGATACATTATTTCATAGGAGGGGGTGGAAGAGGGTTTTATTGTTGTCCCTAATCATGGTTCTGATCTATGTTTTGGTCTTGATTCTAGTTTTGACCTCTTTTCCTAGCTTGGGATCTTACCCTTCCCCCAAATTTAATTATCATTTGGTTCTTATCTCTACCAGTGTTTTTGGCATGCCTACATTTCTGATTCATGTATTCATCATTTCTATTGAACACAAAATGAATAAGTTAACCTTTTAACCTAGGGTTACCTAGAGTTTAAACCTAGATCTCTAATATCAAGTGAAGCAAACAACCAAAAACCAACCTTTTTTTTTAAAATCACTAGTACATTATACCTATAAATAAAATATCCTTAACACCTATGAAAAATTCTTAATAAGCCAAACTCAAATTATGGATCTTCATAAATTATTCACCTTCAGAGTGATAGTACATGGTGCTTTAATTTGAATAAATCTCAGACTTATAGTCTTACGTAAGGTGGTATCTATAATTTTTCATATATTTTTTATGTTTATGGTTCAATATGATGATACAAGTAAAATATATTCATATTTAAGTACACCATATAAGGGGTAGGTCTTATAGACATATACATATATACATAGTACTTAATGAATATAATGTGAAGGTATGGTATAATCTTTTACATTTCATATCTTTATGCTTTTAAAAGTTTAATTATTTGAACAATCTAGTGCCTATAATTTTATTTCATTTACTATTGATTGTATTTTTATTTATTCCAACTACTCATCATAGCTCTTTATCACTCTTGTATTTAATTATTTAAAAAAAAAAACACCTTTATGAAGACACTGACACTTTTATGGAATTAAACGAGTGTCATTATTAATCTCATTAAACACATGATAGTCTAAATACAACCATCAAACAAGATAGGTACAATTTAAAACTAACATGAATATAATACTAAAGTCTCATATTAGTCTTCATAACTATTGAGTTAAGTCCACACATAACCTATTTATAATTAATAAAAGCCAAATTCAAGGTCAATTTTTGTTCACATTCACTAATTGTGTAAAAAATGTGTACTTATAATAAAAAAAATCCTTTACACCTTAGAATCAACTTATAATATTCATTTTTTATTCATAGAACCATTCATATAAGTAATTTATCATTTCCAAATGTAGAGTATAGAAATAAATACAAAATGAACTTTAATGTAATATGACCAACATTCTATTTTGTAATAGAATAAATAAATTAACTTAACAAATACCACTCTTTTATCAACTTAAGTGTTCTAAAACAGTATCAGGTGGTGTTATAGGTTTTTGAGCCAAATGTATAGAGTTCAAGCTTAAAAAAAATTACAACTTCTTAACTAAACACAATGTTTGATCCACCATTTTAAATTATCAAACATAGAATAGGTACAAATGTAGAGACTAAAACTTCAAACTCAATTTGTAAGATCATAACTATGATCATGTAAACTCATCAAGGCATATTTTTCTTAGTGCCCTAAACATCCCCAAAAAAATAAAGAGTAAATATTATAGAAATGTATCTTAAAATTATTCTTTATTGTAGCATGAATTCACAACTTAAATGTTTGAAATTTTCTACAATTGCATTATACAAAACTATATAAATGAATTGAACCACTTAATATCTTGGTAGACATATTCATTACCACAACCAAGTATAATGAAACCTTGTCAATTCAATCAAAAAAAAAACTTGCATAAAAACTTAATTACAAGAGATAACTTGCATATTAATGATACTAACATTTACATAACATTGAAAAATAGAGATTTTACTAGTGATTTAAAACAACTTGTTACTAACCATGAAGAATATTTCCATAGATAACTTAATTTATTCATTTCTCATCAACTTCACAACTTAGTTCCTACTAAGAAACTTGAATTGATAGCCATTTTTGAGTCAAATATAGCTATAATTAGGATCAATCATATTCATTTTATAAGATAATATAATACAATGCAACTTCATACAAACATATCAATCATGCATTCTAGTGGCTGATAAAAATAAACCTTTACATTGAAACATAATATCATATGATAACCACAAATAAGTTTTTCCATGATTTAAAAATAATTGAATGAACATAAGTACAACATATTCACCTCAAATGGGAGACATGTATGGGTAAAAAATCTCGTGTAAATAATCATTGTCTAATTAAAATTCCTAAACAACCAACCATGCACATATTGGCCAAGATAATCATAACCATCAATGAACAAGATTTTAGCCCTATCCACCCCAACCATTAGCTTGGGTGTGGGAAACAATCGAGATAAGAAACCATAAACCATGATGAGAGAGAGGGAGAGGTTTTACGCTATTAATATATTTTTTTGAGTAAGATTTATTTATTTCCTACAATTGTTTAAGCTTTCATTATTAACTCATAAATTGAGGTTTATTAAAAATCCTTGTATTTTGGTTATGTATTGCTCTTTACTGTAAAGGTGTTATGCATTAGAGTATTATAGGTTAAATGCAACCTAGGCTTTATTCAAATAGAATACGTTCTATTAGATAATTTAATAATTTACCTAATGGGATTACAATTCCATGCTAGGTAAAGTGTTAGATCTTACAATAGGTTTTTTGCCTTTTCTTATTTATTTATCTTAAGAATTTAACCACTCTTTATCTGACCCTTAACTTGTACTTGTATTCTTTTCCATTGTAGGTTCAATGGAGAACTTAGTGAATTTGGGAATAGGTTTTATACAACCTTTAGTACTGTTTTAATTTATTATGATTATAACCTCTTACTTTATTACCAATATTATGTTAAATATTACTAAAGAAAGAGTCATTTTTTCCACCTAGGGTTAATTAGTAAATCCATAGTAAACATGCAGGTTTACTTGCTAGCCTCAGAGAAGTTTATATCTTTATTTATAAATGTTAGAGGTATAAACACCTTATTATTATCTTATTAAATATTACCTAATACACATAAATGTTCCATTCCTTTAAGTTTTATGATTAGGGTTTCCCATAATTTACATTTTGGGGTTCATTAACTTAGCTAAATAGTAATAGTTAATATCTCATCCAGATTTAGATATTTGTTTATTATTCAATGATAAATCTTAAAATAAACCCACCCAATAGAATAATAGTGCAAGGGTTTATTTGGAAACAATTTTGTTCACATATGAAACTCAATTACATTAAAACCACATTTCTCATACAAAATAAAATATATATTTCAGGATTCAAAACAACTAGATGCCTTCTATAACCACCATAATGGATCAAACATTTATTCCTTTAAAGATGATAAAATACTTATTTTCCAAGATTGATAGTTTAATATTGGCCTTGTATGTATTCTTCTAGGTATTCTTTTCTACTTTTATTTCCCACTACTACACTACACTCGACAAAGTGTTCCCCAAAACCAATTCCTAATTTTTTATTCTTGACCCTATTCTTATCATGCTAAGAATCTTTAAGGTTGGACAATACATGTCCATTATTACTAACTAAAGTTAGCATTTCCTTGTAGTTTTGCATGGGCCTATAACTTCCTTGAATTTTTATTTTCATTTTTAAAACCATGACCCAAACATGATATTTGGGTTTTACATGATCTATATATATGGAGAACCAATAGTAAAACTCATGAACCTCTTTGATCCTTTTATCCATTACTAGCCATGCTGAGCTTTCATTCATGACTTAACATTTTCCCCAAACAAAACCCTAAGGAATTGAATTCACTAACTCCCCTCAAGGGTTCAAATAATACTCACAATTAGAGTTTAGGTTATGGTGGTTTCCCACCCAAATCTCTAACATTTTTACATTTTTATTTTTATTATACCAATTAAGGATTTAAATTGCATCAAAATTTTTGGGGTATGGTGAATAAGCCTCCCTTTTTATTTTTATGTTCCTGTCACCTTTGGTGTTATTAAATTTATTCAACCATGCTTACAAGACATGACAACAAGTGATTTGGTAAATGTTTTACCATGATTAATGCCACAACTCACATTATGACCATATCACATAGCAATTTTTTTAGACAAGTACCCACATTAACCTGCATAAGATGGGACAAACCCTCATTTTTTTATGTATTTAATATAACACAAACATAAATTAAGACATTATGATACCAAAATTACCCTAGTTAGGTTTTAATTTTGCATATTTACAATATTACCATGATAACATGAGTGGCATGTGAGAACCAACAATCAAACTCATGATTTATATATAGGGAGAACCAATAGTCAAATTTATTACACAAGTTAAAAATATCTGAGTAATTAAATATGAATATGAAATTAATGACATGTATGGTCAATTAGGTTTCCTTCTCTCTCTATATTCATGGTTTACTTTATCTTTATTTTCCTCAATGTTTTACTATAGCTAAGTCTATCTCTGGTGGCCAATCTAGGCACCTACAAAACATCAGTAGTACCTAGTCTAAGTAAAATTAAACAAATTCAACTAAATGATAAAATATATTGAAATAATAATGGATTTTAAGTATACAATAAAAAAATAATGTATATTATTAAAGTACTAAACTGAATACAAATGAAATTTCTTAGTATACAAACACAACTAAATATAATAATGAATCAAACATATGATAGTCATTAATATTCTAAATAAAATCCTTGTCTCTTTTCTTTTATTACAACACATAATAAAGTCTTAATGACATGATATGACAATATGAATAAAACTAAAAGTAGATGAATAGATTGGGTGTTAATTTGAATGAATGGAAAGGCCTTTAAATACTAAAAAAAGTAGTTATAGGTAGTTTTTTTTTATAATAGATCAACTTGATCTTGAAAAGTCATGGAATTATCCCCCCATAATTCTCCTCCTATAGGTTTGGGGGTTGAGAACAAAAGTGAGCCATGACCATTGAAGTTACCACCATCATCATAGATTATATGTGTGTTATGTATCGATGATGTATGACTTACATTTATTTTTAGTTCTACACTGCATCTCAAATCGAGTATCATATGGATGCCATATAATCTAATATATTTGAATGAAGTATTCATGGCACCTATAATTTGTTAATGAAAGGATAGGAACAACTCTAACTCATCTCATTACTCATGCTATCATCTCATAGAAGATTCTTTTCCATTAGATCATCAGTGATTGAGAACAACCTAATGAGTGGAAAACTATCCACTTTTTTAGTGTATTATCAGTTAGTGTCATTATATTAATTTGATGAAAACATAAGAGAGGGGGTCTACTTAAAGACTACCTTTACCTATGTGATGCATGCTTAGACACTAAAACTCTCCCATGACACACTTCAAACACACTCTTAGACTTGACACACTTCAACACATCTTTATTAAATTCATATTAAAACAATAAAAATGGTTGCACACTCTCTCTCACACTCACATACATGCCAATATAGGATTTTTACAAACATAAATGTGAATAAAAATAAGCATACATAGTCTCTCATAGATTGGTTCATCTACAACCTACTATTTTTCTATTTTTTTATTGCAACTCTCTTTCTCTTTTCCTCACCTCACATTTTATCCTATCCTCTTCTCTCTCCTTCATGAGATTATTTATTTGACCCATTATGACATGTATAATGTCTCTTTACATTAATTTTAGTAAAATAAACACCCCAAACCCATGTGTTTTTATTTAAATTTTTTTACTTTACGTTGTTATTTTGTTGCTATTGATTTATTGTCAAATAGTTGTTCTTATGTGCTTATTTTTCTATTTTTATTATTTTTTAATTTTTTGGTCAATGCAAGATTTCATGAACCCTTAGTGATCCTACATTAGACACCCAATGTATTTTAAATGTGAGATCTTACTCACATGGATAGCATAAGTGGTAAAACTGCTCTTTTAAACATGAAGTATAATGGCCATGGAGTTCCCTTCTAACATACTAAGTACTTTAAAAATAGATTCATAAATTAGAACAATGAGATTCTATCTACTACAATAATAGGATCTTTTTCAACTGATCATCTCTTTTTATCTTCCATTTCTAGATCCATCTTGCTTATTGGTTTCAATTATTTACTCTTCTTATTGTCTCTCTTACTCCTCATTTTGTCGAGTTAGACCCACCATAATCTATCTTCCTCTACCAAAGGATTATCTCCATATTTCTCCATCTACTTATGGGATAAAACCCACCTTCATCTGACCACATCCACTAAGATGTTGGTCCTTGTATCTTACTCTCCCCTATGGGATTAGACCCAATATTATCTATCACCTCTTTCTAAAGCCTTGTTGGCTTTGTTTGATCACTATCCAACCAACTGTTGGATTCCACATTCTATCACCCTTCATTATTTTTAATTCCTTTCTCATGGCTACCATATCCTCTTTCATTCTAATTATCATCTCTATAGACTATACATATATTTGGATATCCAAATGATAACCCATAGTCTCTAGTAACACTTCAAGGATAGTCATTACCTTCTGATATCTTATTTTTTACATTGTTATGTAAATTAACCTCTCCATATATATTACAACATCCTCTCCTTATCTATATAATTTGGCTGATATGAAAATCAACTACTCATCTTCACATTTGGTGAGATCAATAAACTCACTCTCTTCGCCTTGGAATGAATCCATTCTCTTCAGATCTACACCTATAACATCATACTCTTAAATATGTTCTTGGGTTGATGATAAATTTAGTTTCCCCATCTCATCTTCCATATCCACACTATAAGCTTTCTTTTCCTCAAAATTGGGATTCTTAAAACCTATATCATCCTCCCTATTCCACATAACAATACTTAGTTGTTCTTATGAAAACTCTCCTCCTCTTACCAATATCTTTCATTTGATATTTTGAGTCTTCTCTCCCACCTATAACTACTACAAATGAGCTTCCTCATGTATATATTCTTTAGTAAAATATTGTTCTAAAACTTTCAAACCATCTCTTATCTCCATGAAGACTAATCCTCTATCATTGGTATATCTTTACCAACTAGATCTTTAACCACCCTTGCCATACTATCCTATTTTTACACTTATTCAATTTTATTTTCATACAAATGAGCATGCTAGACAAAGCCACACTGTCCTTTTCTTATCCATTTTCTCCATTGCTAGACCTGAACATTTAAGAAAAACATTAAGGGAATCAAACATCCCACTATAAATTGATTAACTACATTATCATGCCCCAAGGACTTGTTGTCCAATTATTCTCCTTTACTTACATGCTTCTCATGGATCCTAACCACATGATGGACTCCCAAAGGCCCATTATCAATAGCCTTCATGGTTGTTTTCTCCACATCCTTATCTCTATTTTCATATCCTTTACATGGATGGTTTACAACCATACTCTCCTAATGTGCATTAGCTTACAAAATAACTACCTATGTGGTTTATTTTATGAAAACCATGAACTCTTTATGGTTGCTCTTTTCATTCACCTATGTTATTTCCTTCAAGGAAAGCTACAACACCTCATGGATACATTATTCATTATCATATATTATTTCCTTCAAGGAAACATGTATCTTTCCTTAGTTATCCTAAACTCTTCTTACCTCCAAAATAGAAATGAAAAACTCATTTATAACATTAACCAAGGATGATTCTATTTTTTCCCATTCCTGGGAGACCACAAACTCATCCCATCATCAAACAATGGGTATCCTTTTGGTTTAATAAATATCATCTCCATATCATAGTTCATGAGGATGTCTTTCTCTATGGGCTACTCATAGCTCTCTTTCACCTTGTTAGTATGAAAATAAGGTTTGGGTTCCTCACATGGAAGCTTCCCCTTCTTTTTGTCATTCAAGACAATATTATTTTTTGCATACATATCTTTCCCCTTGCTACTTTTCAAACTAGATTTAGCTACTCACATGGAAAATTACCTTTGATATTGCCTTTCTTGGAAATTTTATTATTTTCCTTTCTCTCAATCCTCTATAAATGAATCTTCTTTAGCCATTATTTCTTTAATTTTTGGTGTACCAAATGATCAACAACTTAAAAACCACATGTTTCCAGCCACTTACCTTCTTCTTTCCATTTTCTTATCTCTTTCAGTAGAGTTCTCTCTAATATTCAGTTTTAACTTCACATAATTTCTTATTTTCAACCTTTACCCTCATGGGGTATTCAATATTATCCTCTTCAAACAATATCTCTAACTTCACTTTCCAATTCATAAGCTCATTTGGGCTATCTTTACCACAAAACAAAATAATATTGCTAGTGGGCTTACCTCTTTCCTTCATGGTTTTTTTTTTTTATATTCTAGTTGGTCCTCTCTCCAAGACATCCAAATTTGCTTATGTGGATAATATATATCCAAAATTTATTTTTCTTCACTTTCAACTATAACATCTTCACTTTGTGCATCCTTCATCATGTCTAATCTTGTTTAGAATCCCTTCAACATCTCAACCAAGTCTTCTACCTCTAGTGCTCTTCCTTTATGTGCCATATCCTCTTCAATAATCAAGATTATATTTCAAAAATATAAATGGGACTCAAATAAGATAATCTTACACTTTATCTCAACTTTCATGACTTCTCTTGCACATATAACAAACTTATCCTCTATACTATGCAAAATTATTTTTCACAACTTGAAACTCACTCAACAGACTTAATTTTCACAACCTGTTATTAAATCATACATGATACTCATACACAAAAACTACAAGGAAAAAAACCTTTCCATGATACCAAATGATGCAATCACAAGAGATGGGGTCCAATTAAAGATTGCCTTTACCTTTGTGATGCATGATTAGACACTCAAACTATCCCATGGAAACACTTCAAGCAAACTCTTAGACTTGAAACAATTTAACGCATCTTCTTTAAATTAAAATTAAAACAATACAAATGTATGCACACTCTATCTCACACTCACACATATGGATATATAGGATTATTCCAAACATAATCATGAATCAGAATAAGGATACACAGTCTCTCATGGACTAGTTCATCTATAGCCCATTGTTTTTTAATTTTTATACTGTAACTCTCTTTATCCTTTTTTCACCTCACATTTTTATCATTTTATTTTTTCTCTCCTTCATGAGATTATTTACTTGACCTATTATGACATGTCTCATATCTCTTCACATACCTTTTAGTAAAATAAATATGCCAAACTCATGCTTTTTTAATTTAAAAATTGCTACTTTATGTTGTTATTCTATTATTATTGATTTGATATCAAATGGCTATTCCTAATTACTTTTTTTGGGTGAAATATTGCATCATAAATAGATAAAATATCTAGTATTTAGATAAAAACCATTTTAGATGGATTAATGGATTGAACATCATTTCCAAAAGTGATTGGGAGTGAAAACCAAATCGTTCAAAATAGACTATAAAATAAGCCATTCCACTATAAAGTTGTAGACACATAACTGCGTTATTAGACACTTAAAAAAATAATTTTTGACCTATCTTTGACACATGACTTGTGTGTACACATATGGATCTTGCACACCATTTTACTTAACCATTCACCTATTTATGGACTTGGCCTTCCCAGCTTTCTATCATTCATATATAAGATCTCCTTAATATGATTGAATAAACTAGTATATTATGTACACTCTTACCATATTATAAATTAATATTTTATCCATGGTCGATAATGTCAGTAATAGTTAGACACTTCCTTTTATTTCTAGTGTCTACTTTTGTTAGCAGTGTCCCAGGGTTTCCAAACATATGTTTTTTAAATTTAAATTCACATGTTAGTTGTGGATGGAAATTACCCAAATAGTATTTTATAATTAAACATAAAATCTAAGGCAATTTACATCTAGAATCCATTTGATAATTACACTTTCACTTTGAGGAATAAATCTACACATCTTTGAAGCATTATTCTAAATCATCCAAATATAAAAAACCCTTAAAGGAATGGTCACTAAGTCAAGTCTGAACACTGAAAGAAAGGTCAAACTTGCACATTTGTCTTTCAAAATCCAAGATTTCCATTACATAATAGATAATAGCTATTGATAAAACATACACAATGGTGGGAGAACTACATGTGGTTTGGGCCCTGTTCAAATTATTAGAATGTAGGAAATGGTTAACCACTTAGAAGAATGTGGTTAGGTTTATCCAACCCATCTTTTTAACCCCATTTTTAGGTCAAAAAAGTGTCAAAAGAGGAGATACGGTAATAAGGCAAAGGGGGATAAAATTTAAATTTATGCATAGGTCAAGGATGGAAAATTATATATGAACATATTGTAGGCAGTTGTAGTGAGATGTGGTAGAAAAATTACCAAAACCTATAAAGAGAGTTCCAATAGAAAGTGGACACATATAGTAATTTTAGGTGTCTAAGCCTTATTGGTAGTGTCTTGGTATATTTTGATAATCAGTATTCTTATCCAAGTGATCATATAACCGTTGCATATTTTTATAAAAACTATTCATAGATAGAGAGCATAATAGAATAGAAACAACCTAACATAATATAAAAAATTTATGTACCCTATCTTCTTATAATCTCTATAAATAGTAATCTAAATATAAATATGCCTTTTATATTCAAATATGTGTTGTGAATGATATATATTTTGTAATATGAATATTTAATAGTTTAGATTATTTAGATCACTAGATCTGAAATAAGTTAAAATGTTTTCGTAAACCTAATCATTATTTCAAGTGAAACAAACCCTAGGTTTCCCTTATGGTTTTATCCTACATTCTTAAGGTTTTAGATTTACGTGTTATGGTTTTAGGTCAAATTTCTAATTTTACCTTATTCACATAAATAATTCATAGCTGTAATTGATATACATAGTCCATATTTTCTAGTTCAAGTTTTGATTTTCATTATTACACATTGCTTTCTTAAAATATACAATATATTTTAAAAGTATTTAATCATTTTACCCTAATTTGGATGTGGGTCCTATTTAGTGGTTATGGTTAGGGATATATAAATGATAGGGAACAAGGGTGGATATCATATCTACATCAGGACAATTGATGTGCTAAACTCAGATGTACCATATGCTAAATTTATAAAACTAAGATAGACTATTAATGGAAAGTATAACTATGATAGATATATAAATGATATAAAAGAAGTAATTAGTTTTTTTTTGATGCTAATACAATGATAGATAAGGTAAAGGAAGGAAGTAGGTAGTAAGACAATTCTAGATCCATTGTTAGATTATAGATCTAGTACCTTTGGATCTTTAGATATTTTTGTCAACCTGGGATAGTTATGTTGATACTAGTGTTTGACCTCAACATTAGTATCCTATATGAAATATTTGTTAAAAGAGGATATAACCACATGGATGATTTTGGGTTTGGCTTCACCTTCACTCTAGTAGATTTAGATCTAGGTCATGGATTGTTGCTCCTGGTAAAATGGCAAAACACTATCTTTGCATCTATAATGTGACCTTGGGGAAAAATGGGTTAGTGGGCACATGATGTTAAGATGACTTGTAATGATCCCATTATCAATGAGGCCTACATAGCCAATACTCCACATACTCATAGAGTTCTCCCCTACATGTTGAATTATGTGTAAATCATGTAAGGTGTAAAATAATTACAATAGTGGCCTAGCTTATAACTTGGAAAATATGACCATATGACTGGTCTTTTAGTACTTTAGACCTGTAGCTAGGTTTTTATTTTTAATGATATCAAAATAGGGAAGAATATGAAAGCTTTTAGTAACTTGAGTGTTTTTTGAGTGATTTTTTGGTATGATATATAAATAAGTAATGAATGAGGGTTGATATTATATTTATACCAATCTTATTAGTATAAAAATCACATAAAAGCACTTAGGCTGACCATTGTAATACATTTCATTTACAAATTATATGACTTTTAGGGCATTGGATACTTGTGTCAATCCAAGATAGTAACATCGACACTACTGTTTGACCTGAATGTTAGTGTCTAAGGAGAAAGAGAGCAAGCACATGGTTAAAACTTATAGAGGTGTAAGATAAGTACATTTTAATAATTATAGGTAAGATGGGATGTCTATGTCATTGATATAAGGCTACTCATACTAAGAGATAGGCCAAGGGGCACAATATAGATAAGATATGAGGCTTGGGGAAGTAAGGCATGTGTAGAACTAAGAAAAACAACTAGGGTCATGAGTTTTTTAAGCGTACAAGATTGGGGTGCTACATAATAAAAAAACATCATCTACATTTCCTCCCCCTTTAATCAAGTAATGAAATTTCTAGTTTCAAGGAAAGGAATAAGTACCTGGGTGTGTATACACACCTTGTCTTTCTTTAAGTTAAATTTAAGTGTTTTTTTGGAGATTGACCTGTAACCAAGAGAATGTTATAGTGTATAATTAATGCATTTAATCTAGGTTGAAACTAATTTAAATTGATTAAAATTTAAAGAACAAAGTTTAGGAGTACACCTGTGTGTCGATGTAATTGCCTTACTTATTAGTAAGTTATTTTTTCAAAATATGTATCATTATAAAGCTCTAAAATTGAGATTAAGATAAATATAGATAATTATTTAAAGTGTGTGTGTGTGTGTGTATATATATATATATATATATATATATATATATATATATATATATATAGAGAGAGAGAGAGAGAGAGAGAGAGAGAGAGAGTTTCTACCTAGAAGTTAAGATTAGTTCAACTATGCAAACTAATGATACTTATAACTTGGTGAGTTTGGATGACTAATTATAAACTAAAAACTTGGTAAAATTGACTGATTTAATCACCTCAACCATACCAAAATGTGAACTAACTACTGTATATTGACTCACTAAAGTCCATAAAATCCCACTGGGTATTAGTGCATATAATAGTTTTAGAAACTAAATTTGATTTAGATTTTGAAATATTAGGCATATGTTGCATAACATATACACCTTATATTTGTCTCATGCTAAAATAGTGTAACTATGGTACCATGTATAGAATTCTACCACAAATGTGTATCAAAATCATATAACTATGTACTTTGGCTAATTAAAAAAATTGTGTAAGTGTGGAGGAAATTTTTCTAAAGAATACCCCCACTATATATGTATAAATATGAAATTAATATAAGTACCAATGTGGAAGACATGTTTCCACTATAAATTGGAGATGTTGAATATTGAGTAGGTGTGGAGAACATGCTTCCAAGGTATGCCCCCACTAAATCTAAAAATTATAAGTACCATACTAAATGAATGTGGATAACATAATTATAAAGCATGCCCCTAATGAATATAAAAACTATGAATGTGTGGAAGCCATGTCATCATGACATACCCCCATTAAATCGATAAACTGGTGTAAGTACCATATATTATTTGAGTGTCAAGAACATGCTTTTAAAGCATTCCCCCATTATAATTTGGAAACTTTGAAAAATGTGGAAGCCATGTCACCATGACATACCCCCACTAATATTCCCCCTTTTGAGGTGAGGGAAAGATAATACCTAGTAGTTAGCTCACCTCACAAGGGTAAGCCAATTGTAAATCTATGAATGTAACCATGTAGCATATAAAAGGAAATATGTCCAGATAGATGTAACATTAAAGCATATATAACCAATATGATCACATATAGGCTTAAGATGCATTAAAATTATCATGGAAACATATATATAGTAATACTACAAGCTCAACAAATAAACAAGTACACACACAAGAGTGTAGACACTCCTTTTTGGCCACTTCTATGTCTAAATGAACATCAAACCAATTTCTAGAAAACAACACAAATTAAGCCTAGAAATCATTAAAACATATAAATTCATCCACACATTGGATGTAAATTCTCAAAATCACATAAAGGCCTCCCTATTTGGGTAATACCTTGTATGCAATAGTAACCTCTCACCAATTCATCCCTAGTCAAATTGTGACATAGTAAATTGACATTTTTTGACCAATAGTGCATGACAATTAATCAAATTCTAAAAATTGTAAAAAGATTAATTAGATTCACTTAAATAATCAAATAAAATTAAAGACTTAAGTGAAAAATACATGTTGAATTCATGAATATCTAATTTTTGAAAATGAAATTTTAACAAATATTAGGAAGCATGATGTCATTAGCCTCAAAGTAAAAAATTACAAATATCAACATAAATGGGATAAATATTAGGAATGTTGATCCATGATTTATAAATTCAAACTCTATCCTAAAACATAAATGTATCTGAACTCCTAACCTGAACCCAATCTTAAACACACATGGGTTGGAGGTAGTTAGAAAACTATAAATACCCAAGTCCTCACACACTTTCAAAAAGATTATTAAGCAAAAATTATTATGCATAATTATTGAGAGAAGGTTAATAATCAAATCATATGCTGAGACAAACCAAAATTGAACAAGGGGAGATGATGCTTAGGAAGCACTAGTATTGCCAAGGACTCCTAGCTCATAAACTGAGCTCAACATCTATGTACCAGTCTTCAGGGGAGGTAAAAGGTTATATTTATCCTTCTAATTGAAATTATTACTTTTAACTCTAGTATCTCACCCAAGGGATTGGAATTGAGTGGTTATGTCTTTAGATTATTTTTGGTTATTTCACTAACAATTTGACTAAATCACTCTTGGATTTATAATCTACATAATGGCATGCCCGATGGGACCATGCACCCCACATTCATCTTAGGAGTGCTTTGGGATTCTTAAAAATTAAACTAAAATTATCATTTTTTTTGTTTGCCTAGAAAATGATGACTTTGACCTGTATATCGGTGACAACATTGATTTTTCACAAAAATGATGACTTTTACACTAGAAAATAATGACTTTGCCAGTGTCTATGTCATTTTTAAATTCTATGTTTTTCAATAAAATGATGAATTTAACTTGTGTATCAATGATAATGCTAATTTTTTGAGAAAATGATGACTTTGACCTATGTATTGATGATAATGTAATTTTTTCAAAAAAATAGTGAATTTACCATTGGAAATGATTACTTCACTAGTGTCTATGTCCTTTTAAAATTCTATGTTTCTCAAGAAAATGGTGATAATGACCCTACTAAATGGTGACTCTGACCTTGTAAACAATTCCCAACTTCAAGAGGCTCATTCGGTATCATCTAGACTCCATTTTTGTTGTTTTTTTTTAAATAATATGTTTTCTCCTAAATTTTTAGAATATTTCATTAGTTTAAATTCAAGTTTCATATATTTTTCATAAAATAGAGAAAATGAAGTTACTAATATATTTTCTTGTAGGTTAACCTTTTAACTTGTTTCTCATAGGTTTTGCTTGTCAAAAACCACATTTTAAAACTTCTTACTATTTGTGCTATAGGACCTTAACCAAAGAAGTGGTATTTTGAGTCAAACAAATCATTCTATCTCACATTTCAATTTGGGTATCTAAAATGAAATCATAATTCCATTTTGTTCCTAAGAAAAATAACATTTACATTGGTTTGGTGCTCTTAAGAGTGTTTTTATTTCATGTTATTTGTTTCAAACACTTGTTTATTTCTTGCTTTCTTGACTTGATTTAGTAAAAGTGTAGGTATACTCTCCCCATTATTAGGGTAGGTCAACAATGTGGTTTTATTTAGTTTATTGATTGTGTGTCTACCTAAATAAAATCACGTATGCTCTTTCCTTATTCTTAAGAATTTGAATGACTCAAAAACAACCCTTCTTTTGTTTTTTATTTTACTTAGAAAGTGAGAGTTCATAGTCTCTTTGTAAGTCTTTTATGGGTGATTTTACTTAGGGTTTCATTTCCCAACATCATATGAAACCCAATTATCTGGTAGGGTATACAAATTGGGTGTGCCATTTGATTGGACAATGGTTGAGCGGTTAATCTGACAAGTCAAATGGATCCCTAGGGCATGCACATTATAGACATTGTACTTCACTAAGAAATTTATGGATGAAGTGGTTAAAAATGGGAAAAGACCCTATCATAAAAATATATATAGTTTTTTATCCACTTGATGGCTATTTTATTATGTCCAAGTATTCTTTGATACTTGTGGACCATCTAGAAATTTAACTCAAAAATTTTAGACTAAGAAACCCTACTTGCAACATATTATCTCACCAATTTTGAGTTGATTTGAAACTCTAAGTTCCTTTCCACATATAAATTCTTGAGAGATATAGGGGTGATAAACACTTTACCTTCATGCACTTTTATTTATTATATTAACACTTAATTCATCTTAAGAATAAGTATATCAATAGAATTTGGTGGATACAATGCAACCTTGTGTCAACTATTAAGATGGGAGCATG
This sequence comes from Torreya grandis, assembly GCA_037957365.1. NCBI lineage: Eukaryota > Viridiplantae > Streptophyta > Pinopsida > Cupressales > Taxaceae > Torreya > Torreya grandis. The sequence goes on from JARHVA010000158.1 coordinate 1,705,684, forward strand.
TGATATATGTGATTTCTTGATTTCAAAAATATTTAACACAAATAAACAAGTACAAATGCTTATTAAACCAAGTTTTAAATCCACTTTCAAGTTTTTATATAAAGACACTTGGTTTACACTTGTGTCTTGCCTATCACTTGGGCTTGAGTGGTTTACTTTTTGTATTTAGATTTTTTTACTTGGATTGCCTTTCAGTTTAATTTAAGAGATTTATCTAAGTGAAATTTAAAGTGACCATTATAATGTGCCTTAATTTTAAATTTATAAATAAACAAGTTCTTAATTTCAAGTGCCCAAACTTCTTATCAAATGAGTGTCATTATACCATTTGTTTTAGCCCACAACGAAGTGCAAATCCCAATTTGATTCTAATTCCAATTACAAAATTTAAAGTTCTAAGTTCAAATATGAGTTCTAATTCTGGTTTAATTTTTTCCAAGGTTAACCCCTTTTAGAGGATTAATATCTAAACCATGTTTGGATCTTGACTCAACATTTCAAGACAAAGTTTATGATTCTTGTGACCATACTTTACACATTATAGGTGTTAAATTTTGGATGTTCCCAAGGTCTTACCCATTAAGAATTATATATTTGAAACCTTGGAACCTCAAATTTGTGGACACATACTCTTGGAAGAGCTTGCCTTTACTTATGAAAATTGTTGACATTGATACACCCTTTTATTGGTGTGTTAAACACAAGTAAGACACATTAACTTAGACCAATTTACAAGTGTCTTTTATTGAAGTCTAGTGAATTTTTTAAGGTGACCAAATCTCTTGTCAAAATAAAGATCATAGACTTATCCATGCCTAGGTACACACATAGTGGGGCCATATATAACCCCTGATTTAATGAGGAAGTGGTTATAACCCCTATGGATATGACCATTATGTAGAAGACAAGGATGATCAACCATATCTTGATAATGTGTCATCCATTGTTGAATTTGAACTAAATTAACCATTTCTTCCAATTGTGCCAACTACTAATAAATAAAACCAACAATAAAAAAGCTATCTTCCAGGTGTACCAACTCATACCGAACAAGGTCAATAGTACCTCTAACATGTCCCATTTGACACTGAATAGAGACTAAATCCTATGTACCTTGAAAACATATTGCCTAATGATTAATATAGGCAAGATGTATTCTTTAGACAACTATTTGACAACAAAGATGAACATCTTGTTAGATTTTTTGAAGTGGGTGTGAAATTTACTCTAGATTTTCCAATGGAAAACTTTTGATACATGGTTAGAGAACCCAAACAAACACCTCTTGTGTTACAAGAGAGACAGATAAATACTAGCCAATATCCCACTTTTAACCAATCCTTGGTAGTTTCAAATAAAGGAAAATGTCAACTAGTTTATCTTCCCACCCAAATCTAACTAATTGCTTTATAAATACAATAGGCTAAATAGGCCTTGGATATTTTAGTCAACTCATTTAATAGTCTCCAAATTCAAAATCTTACAATGTTAGAAAGAAATATTCCTATGGAACAACCATTACATTTGCCAAACTATCCAATGTACAATATAGATCCCTTTGCTAAAAATACATTAGTTGTGGAAATGTTTAGTACACCTCTATTTGAAACCAACTTAGCAACTAATATTGATTCATAAGTCCTTGTAGATTCTACCCAACAGGTGGTGGACAATTTTCAAATGGCTTATTTTAACCCACACCATACCATCTAAAACACAATAAAATGTTATTCTATCTTCCCCATGAGTTCCTTTTTCTAATGTTCCAAGTCCCTTGTCACAATAAGTTACTAATACATCTAAGCCAAAACAAAAAATTCCATGTACTACACCCTATTGAGTGGTAACTAGTACCCAACCTCCATAAGGGGTAGCTAATTCTCCACTACAACAAGTGTTAAACAATCCACCACCTCAACAAGTTATAACCAAAATTACATTAAAAGTATTAACCAATCCTCTACCAGCATTGTGTAATCCATAATGTGATCCTATCAGCCAACTAATTATTATTTTTATTCAACAAGGGGATTTTTCAATTTAGCAACATGTTCCTCCTATGTAGGGAGTTCCTACCAATCAACAACATGTTCCTCTCCAATTTAAACAAGTGCCATTAAATTTTCAACAAAACATTCCTCCATTTAAGCCTTAGATCCCTCTAAATCAAAACCATTCTCAACAAGTACCATACCAACAAAAATTACCATATCAGTAATACACCTTTAATCCAAGAGTGACTATTCCTAGTAGATCCTATCATGTTAAAATTTCACAACAATCTATGCTTCCTTATTTTCAAGGTCAAGGTAATCCACCTTTGACTACCCAACAAAATGTGCCTACTCCATCTCACTTAGTCCTAGCTTCCAAGATTTGAAAGAGGTTAAAGATATAATTTCAGCCATTCAAATAGGTAATCAGAGTGAGAAATTCAATCTTAATGATATATGTTATTATCCATTTGACATGAGCTACCTTCAAGTACCTCTCCTGCATCACTTTTAGATGCCCAAGTTTGATAAATACAAAGGGAAAGGTGATCCTAAGGAGAATTTAAAGGAGTTTTTTTGTTTCTTATCAATAAGTTATTTATAATGACATATACTTCTCTCTTTTTCCTGTAGTTTAGAAGGGCAAACATTATAATGGTTCATGAATCTACCTAAGAATTTTGTTGACAACATCTATGACTTGTTCGATAAAATTATGCAACATTTATCCTATAATCTAGAACATGAGTTAACTATGGCTGACTTATGTCAAGCTAAATAAAGAATAAGAGAAAGCTTAGATAATTATCTTTAATAATGACACATATTCTCTAGTTGGATTCCACATAATCTCCTTGATAAACAACTAGTTGTAATGTTCATGACCAATATTCAATTTGATGTAGCTCATAATATCAAACTCAAATGTTCCAACACCTTTAAATAAATCACTACTAAAGGACTAAAAATTGAGTAAGTACTCATTAATAAGGGAATTATCAAAATATTCTATCCAAACTAAACATAGATCAAAACTCAAGCACAATCTCCCATGCAAGCACACATGAGTACATCAGAGAAGCCTAAACCCTTTAATAGGAATAATTTTTTTTTAGGATATGGAGTGATCAAATTTAGACACGTGAAAAGGGTTAACCATTTCCTATTCAAATAAACCCTTCTACTCAATAACTCACTTTATAAATACCACCTCCAAGAATGGGTCATTCCTATAGTAGAGATTTTAGTGATCTAGGTGAGTTTATTGACATGGTATTTCAAAATTAAGTTGTAACCAACATGATCATCTAGATAGTACTTAGACCTTTTCCTACAAATCAACCTATATTTGATTAGTATAAGGAAAATGATTTTTGTGACTATCATCGATTTAAAGGACATACTATTCATAGATATGTACATCTTTGGCACCTCATTAAAGACTTACTTGAAAATGGTGAAATAGAGTTGGATAATATGGATACAACATCTAATCAAAATTTAAGTTTATATCAAAACTCCTTTCCATAACATAACTCTAAGAATCAAAATCAGAACTAACATCAGGCCGACAAAAAAAATTAGAACATGTTGCCAAATAATCAGTAACAAAGACATAATCAACAACAATAAAACTAGAATCAGGGTCACAATAGCCAAGTCAACTACAATACCATCCCTTATGACTACAATGTTGTAGGTTGCATTACAAGTGGATGTGTAGATACCATTAAGATCAAACCACCTATGAACAATACCTGTAGACCTATTATATCCATTCTAGGCCTCTTCTTCGATTTTATGATAATCCTCATTGGGTTTATAATATCCCTAATGCTAGTTAATGATATAGAGTTACCATAATAGGTTATTATCCACCTTCATATAATCATAATAAACCTCCACCAAATCAAGGTTGCATAGTCATAACTCAATGTGTCAAGGTTACCATTCAAGGTCCTATACCTTCTTCTTCCAATCATCTTGTTCAAGGTCCTCCACCTTAGAAAGTTAAGCCAAGTTCCCCCATTAATAATAAACCTAATGATATTGTGGGACAATTATAGAAAACACCTACAGAGATTTCTATTCTAGATCTCTCACATATATCTGATGTCCATAATAACATATTAATTATGCTTATGATCCACTAAAAAATCCCAATAAATATTGTGCCTAATAAATTACAAACTCTTGTAAGTCATTTAGCTCCTAGCCAACAACTAACCTTTGATAAAAAAACATGTCACCTCTTGGACCTTTTCACAATAAGCCATAATTAATCATCATAAAATAAAATGAGTCATTATAGACAATGGTTCAGGGTTGAACATTGTAACTTTGAAGTTATTCAAACATTTGGGATACACATCTAAAGATATTTATCCAAACACCATTAAAATCAAATCATATGATAATGAGGAGTGTGAGTCTCAAGGTACCATTTTTTTATTAATTATCATTAGACCTTTAACTCATGATATGCTATGCCATGTTCTAGACTTGGAATTATCATATAATTTACTACTTGGGTGATTATGGATCTATGAAGTGTGTGACATTCCATCTACCCTTCACCATTTCATTAAGTTATTCTATTCTAGGTTAGAAGTCACCATTCTTGGTGACCTACAACCGTACGAGTTCTATAATCATTTAGAGGCTTAATATTAGAGATATAAATGAATTCATGAATTCAAATTAATGCTTAACCCTAAGAAATGTGTTTTTGGTGTTACTTCAATAAAATTTCTAGGATTCATCATCTCTAAAAGGGGCATTGAATTTTATCCAACCAAGGTTAAGTAAATTACTAAAATGCCTCCCCATTCTAATTTAAAATAGTTCCACATCTTGTAGAGAAAGGCCTAATTTATTAGGTAGTTCATATCTTAGTTATTAGGCTAATTCCATCCTTTAACTCATCTTTTAAAAAAAAAGTACCACATTTTCATGGAATGTATATTATCAAAGCACATTTGAGCAGTTAAAATATTCTCTAGCTAATCGACCAGTTCTATTACTACCTATATTTGGAAAGCCATTGCTTCTCTACATTTTAACAACTAAACATGCCTTGGGGTCACTCTTAGAACATAATGACCAAGGGAAAGAAAGATTAGTGTACTAATTGATTCAAACATTAGTTACATATGAACATAATTACACAACCATTGAAAAAACTTGTTTAGTAATGGTGGTTGCAACCAAAAAATTGTGACACTACATGCTTAACAAAAAGACCATTATCATTGCTAAAGTGGACCCTCTTAGGTACTTAATTTCCAAGGTAGAATTGATAGGTTGTATGGCCAAACGGATAATGATCTTAAGTGAATTTAAAATTAAACATGTGCATCAAAAGGACATTAAGGGGAATTTTTTATTGATCAACTTACAGAAGCACCCCTATCAGGTTCTAAACCACTCTTATTCAATTTTACTGATGAGTCCATCATGACTCTTGAGGACATTTCTCCTAAGCTAAAACACTAGACACTCTATTTTGCTAGTTCCTATACTTCCCAAGGATCTAGAGCCAACATTCTATTCATAAGACCACAAGGGGATCTTATTCACAAGGCATTCCATGTTAATTTCACTTGTACCAATAACATATCAGTATATGAAGCACTTGTCATAGGACTTCATCTAACAGTACAATAAAACACCAACATTAATATTCTTAATTGATTATAAATTAGATAATAGAGTAGTACTAGATAAAATATGACAAATTCATTCCATACAAGAAAATATTGGATAATATAATACATAAATTTGATCACATTTAATTTGATTAGATTCTAAGGCACAACAACAAGACTACCAATGCAATGGCAACTATTGATTCATTAATATCAATTACAAATCATGTTCTTGATTAAAAATTTATGACCAAACATCTATTTAGGCCGACTCACAAATGTCCATCATCTGAAATCGTATGCAACATTATTAGTCCCAATACACCTTGGTAGACGTAAAAAAATCTTAACTCCATGAAAATATTATCCCTCTTAACCATTCTTGTAAAAAACAAAGATCTTTCATTCATAATACATCTTATTATACCCTACTTGGTGTCACACTCTATTGTAGAGGGTGTGGTGGAACTCTACTTCATTATTTAGCTTTGATAGAGTTAAAATTAGTGCTTAATTAAGTACACAAAGGAATTTGTGGGGCCCACACTAGCAGAGTTATCCTTGCTAAGAAACTCCTACATAGTAGGTATTACTGGCCCACCATGGAATATGATGCTTGTGCTTATGTAAATATGTGCGTGCCATGTCAAAAGTATTCTAATATTATTCATGTTCCAACTCAAGAATTATATCTGCTCATAATGCTATGGCCATTTTACACATGGGGACTCAACCTCATAGGCAAAATCAATCCAACTTCTTCTTACGACCATAAAAATATCCTCATCGTAACTATATCCTTTACTAAGTGGGTGTAATCCTTTCTCCTCACTTACATTACAGGTAAGTAGATAGCCAAGTTCATCCTAAACCACCTCCTCTACCCCTTTGGTATTCCTTCTAATCTCATTTTTGATAATGGAATCTCCTTTAAAAATAAGGATGTCAAAGCCCTCTGTGCCAAGTACCAAATTACACAACACTTTTCCACTACCTTTTTCCCTCAAAGCAATGGTCAAGATGAAGCATTTAATAAAACCCTCATCCAAATTTTTGAAAAGACTATTAATTCTATTTGTCATGATTGACATTTGAAATTGTTCCCCACCTTCTGGTACTATTTTACCCACCACTAAACTCCCATAAGAGCCATTCCATATTCTATTATTTATGGTACCAAAGTTATTTTGCCTATTGAGGTTGAGTTACCCTCCCTATGCATTTTATTAAAAGGTATCATTAATGAGGAAGAATATTGAGTTTTTCAACTATAATAATTAGAAATACTTGATGAAAAGTAGGTAGTCACTTTGAACAACCTCCATACATATAAAAATAGGATGTGATGTAGCTACAACAAAATGTATCAAATTTAGGGACTTTACAACTTGGTGACCATGTTCTAAAATAGAACCAAAAGAATACCAATGCTTCCCATGAAAAGAAAGGAAAATTTGAAGCTAATTGGCTAAGACCATTCATCATCATGACTAATTATGGATCTGGAGCAGAGTGATTGGCTACACCTAAATGAGAAGAACTAGATGAGCCTATGAATATTACCCACCTTAAATGTTTCTATGCTTGATCATCCTAATCATTGTTTATGAGGACCCCTACTTGGGGGCATGACCATTAAAATTTTTCCATTCATTATTATTTTTCTATCTATACCAATTCTTATTTGATCATATTCCATTATTCCAATACCAATCTTGACCTTGATTTTGATTTACAAGTACTGTAGATAGTTTTCAGATGCCAGATTCAAAAAAAATTTCTAGTAGAATATTCAAATTTGTTCATCATCAACACATATGTAAAGGAAGTAACTCAACACACACATACATGATTGGCTTGATTAATGGTTCCTAAAAGTTTTATTTTTCATTCCTTGTTTATCCTATGCTAATTTGTCCTAATTATTGTACCAAGTCCTATACCACTTGTGCCATTCATATGCCATTTATATTTCCAACCCTATTGTTGATTAGGGTAAAAATTCATTCACCTAAGCTCCATTTGGACTATGTAGGTAGTGCTTAGTTTTTGAGGTTAACTTAGTCACGCTTTTCTAATTCTCTCACCATTTTATAATCAACTTAAGTGACACTCTATCCATTTTATGAGTTATCCCATCATGTATCTCAAAATCCTCCATTAAGTTGAGATGCCAAAATCCATAAAAGTTTGAAAAACCCTAAAACAACCTAAAAAATCAAAAAGTTTAGAATAAGGTTTAAAAATCTCCTTGAGAGATATTAAGTCATAAAATTTCAGCTTGCTTTATCATACTATTTTCTAGTGGATTTACCTCTATTCTAGGTGGCATAATTTACCATATCTTACCAGGTGGGAACCTCTTCTCCAATAATGACCACTTTCCATTTGCCTTTTCCATTTCATGATAGTGTTTACTCCTATTTCTAGGAGAACTACATTGACCTGAGGTCCACACAAACTATGTAAGTAATGCTTGGATGCATTCGGCATCCTGGGTCAACTCAACCACTCTTATTGACATATCATTGTTCCTAATTTTCATCAAATGCCCTTGCTATTTTGTGTATTTAACCATACTATTTTTCTTATATAATCACTCTCTTACTTTTCATAATTTTTATTCTATTCCATATCCTTGGGATAACTACGTTTTACTTGAAGTTCATGTTAGATCCAATGTCCATGGGACTATGTAGGTAATGTACACTTGTCAGTGCATTTAGATTTAGCTCAGCCACACCCTTCCTATTCTTCTATTCCCCCCTTCCTATTCTTCTATTTTCCCTCTTATTCCAAGTTACCATCTTGTATTAACAAAATTTCCAAGAATAATGCCTTATGATCACACACATGTATATGTTTGAATAATTTTTAGTTCACTTTTTATTATTGTGTTTACCTAACATTGTTTATATTTGATTATTATTGGTGTATTCCTTTAGATTGAGCAACTGGATGCATTCTATTACTTTTATTTTAATTCATGTTTGATTGTTTCTTTGCCTTTTTTTTTCTTTTTTTTATCACCATGACTCAGTCCACTAAACCAATGGGGTCATCAACATGGTGCTTCTTATTATGCAATTTTACTTGAGTCCATCCCTTGACATTCATCAACATTACCATCATGGTTTTTATCATTGATGTTATGTTTTCAATTGTCTATTGGATTTAGGGTTAGTCCGTATGCACATTATAGTCAGTTTAACATGGTATTTTATACCATGGTGGATAATATTTCATGCTATATCAAAAATCTAGATTTGGGAGTCTACTCAGCAATGATGCAACACAAATTCTCCTTATGCACTTAGTCCCCATCAATTAACCCACCATAACTAATTTATATGCTCCTAATGATGCATCTAACCATATATAAAAAGGTATATTAATATTATTATAAACCAATTACATTATTATTCAAGCATTATTATTTATTTCTCTTCACCATTTGGAACAATCTATGATCAACATTCTCTCCATTGGGGAAAACTATTTTGAATAATTAACACTTATATATACCTTTTTGGGGAAAAATTAGTTAGTTACTAATCAAAATTTGTCCTATTAGGGAAAATTATTATCCACCTGGACCACCCTAATCGGGGCATGTACCTTCATTCTACCCCCTATGGTAAATTCTTCTAATTTTAAGCCCATAACTTTTGCATTTTTATAGGGTAGGTCAAAATGTGATGCTTGTTTTGGGGTGCATCCTTCCTACTTCCTTCTCTTCTTCGAGATCCCATCTATATCTTTCATCCTAGCATGTCCTTTTGAGGGGCATCATGGGTCATTTTTTATTTCTTCAGCTAAATTCATTATTTTCTTCTTAATAACTTTTTCATTCCTTTAAAATACATTACTATTCTTGTGTCTCCCAATACCTTCTCAAACATGGGCAAAATGCATACACTCCTTTTTGGCCACTTTCATGTCTAAATGGACATTAGACCTATTTCTAGAAAATAATGCAAATTAAGCCTAAAAATCACTGAAACACACAAATTCATTCACACATTGGATACAAATGATTAGAATCACATCAAGGCCTCCCTATTTGGGGTAATAACCTGTACACAATGATAACCTCTCATCAATTCATCTCCAATCAAATTATGACTTAGTAAATTAACATTTTTTGACCAATAGTGCATGATAATTAATCAAAATTTGAAAATTATAAAAAGATTAATCAAATTGACTTAACTAATCAAATCATATTAAAGGATTAATTGAAAAATCCATATTGAATTAATGAATATCTAATTTCTAAAAAATGAATTTTCAATAAATATTAGGAAGCATGATGTCATGATGATGTTATCATCCTCAAAGTAAAAAATTGGAAATATCAACATAAATAGGATAAATAACAAGAATGTTGACCTGTGATTCATAAATTCAACCTATATCTCAAAACATAAATGCATTTGAGCTTCAAAACTAACCCAAGATTAAAACCCACATGGGTTGGAGTCAGTTGGAAAACTATAAATACCTAAGTCCTCACACACTTTAAATAAGCTTCTTAAGCCAAAATTATTATGCAAAGTTATTAAGCGAATCTTTATAATCAACTCATGTGCCAATCCAAACCACAAGTGAATAAGGGGAGATGATATTCATGAAGCACTAATATTACCAATGACTCCTAGCTCACAAGTTGAGCTCAACATCTACATAGGTCTTCAAGGGAGGCAAAATCTTATATTTATCCTTCCAATTATATTTCTTACTTTTTACCCTCATAGCTCACCCAAAGGATTGGACTTGAGTGGTTATGTCTCTATATTATTATTTTTTATTTCACTAACAATTTGACTAACTCACTCTTAGATTTTTTATCTACAAAGAACACTCAAAATCAAGTCAAAATGCAATGGTCTAATGATATTGTAAACAAGGGGCATGTTCAAATGCCATAAAATTGAATAGACATGACTTAGTGAAATGTGCACAAAAGCAAGGAATAACATATTCAAATATCTAAGAATGAAATGACATATTCAAATGTTAAAGAAAGAAAACATAGGCACAGGGGCCACATATAATTGAGCATATTCAAATGATCTAAAAGAAAGATAATAATAGGGCAAAACACTCAAGGAGCTGTGGAAAAAACATAAGCAACCAACATAAACATGTCATAGTGGCCCATAGATCAAATATCTTAGTAAAACACATAAAGTACATAACATATACAATGCCCTATGTAATGTATAAGCATGGATATTAGGCATGTGTAAGTACATATGTAAGCTCAAACATGATATTATAGAGTGATCATCAAATCATATAACCCATGTGTATCAAGATCCTAGAAGATGGATTCCCCCAACATCTTGATGATGTGAATATAAGGACCAACACTCATTAGTGTATCATGAATCTATGTATGCATGTGTATGTATATGTAGGATTAAAAGGATATACTAGTCCTCAATATGAAACTAACACATAGATTCCAAGGGGATAATAGAACATGTAGGTGTGAAAAGTGTTTTTGAATTTTTGAATGTTTTATTATTTTTTTGGTATTTTAAAATGTTGAGAAAAATATCATCTTATGGTTTTATCCAAAGGATGATCATAGGTATCTCCCCACTTGGAACCTAGTACAAGAAACTGGTGATACTTCTAAGGAACATGCATAGGTGAGATATCTATCATTATGGTATCTATGATGCTCGATGTATGTATGACAGGACTTTAGGGTCATGAAGTACCACTAAAAGGAATATGGGTTCTTGGAATCCACCTATATGTATTCTATGGTTTCTTTAGAATATAAATAGTAGGAACATGTTTAGGTGCTCTAGATTTTTGAATATGGTGTGTAAAAGATGAGGATTCTATGGAACCCACTATTTATCTTTGATGTAAAGGTCTCTCAAGTAGTGGACACCTAGTAAAGGGGATTGTTTGTTGCTTACCCTTTTACAATGGATTAGCCTTATGAATCTTGATAATTAATTTCTTGGGTATGAATTTGTCTTATTCGAGAGGATGCTCATATGGAATACCAAAAATTATAATTACCCAATTGGCATAAATGTAATTAACACTACCCAATAATTTACCCAATTGGCATAAATGTTTTTAACACAACATGTCAAAGACACCTATATAAGGTATAACTAAGAAAGTAATAACCACATGTGTGAGATTGACTTGTAAACATAGATCAATCTCACTAAGAACCTTTTGGGGATCCCATAGAATTCTTTGACTAATATAGTAGAGGGGTATAAATCATGGTGAGTATAACCCAAATACATAAGTAATGTCATGTGCCATTATCAATCATAACAATGTATATGGGGTTTTTATCAAGGTATGATCTAATGAATATAGAATGAATATTAGATTCATCATCCTTAATTTCACTATCATCAAATAAATTGTAGGTTTTTGAACCATAAGAGGCATCTATCATGTATAAGTACTAATGAACCCATCTAATGGGTGTATATAATATGGAGGAGGATGTGCATTATGTATACACATAATATATTTAAACTTTTATCAATTACTGATACTTCATATCTTGCAAGAACCTATCGAGTCTCAATCTCTCTGAGTGCATGCTTTAAGGGGTGCACTAAGAAAGGGGTGGGTAGACCATTGGTGATTCATAAGATTGTTTTCCATTTTTACACTTGAAATATACACACTAATATCCTAAAAACCATTTATCCTAGGCTTATTCTTCTCAATCTTACCCATTCCAATCATTTACCATGCTTTATCCTCCTTGCTCTTACCTTGACCCCTTCACTAGTTGACTGTACTAGGTCAACTGGGTTGACCCTATACAATTTTTAGCTTTTGATTATTTTATAGGGTCGATTGGGTCAACCCTATACTATTTAGGGGTATTTTTAATTAGCAACTTTGTTATTCCTTTGGCCGACCTAGCTTGGGATCTAGTGATTTATCTATCAAAAACATATATGGTCGACTAGGTTGACCTTGTATAGATGACATATTCAAAAGGATTTAGGGAAAGATATACCTATATATATATATATATATATATATATATATATATATAAGTTCATTTCCAATAATTTGTAAAAAGAGAAGCAAAAAAGAATAAGTACAAATGAACATCTACTTATTGACCATTCTACTTGAGGAATACAACTTAGGGTTTCATACTTTCTTTGGAGATATGGATCTTATCTTGTCGAGAAGTCTTTTGGATGCATAGATAGGTTGTGTAGCCTAGAGATGATTTGTCTTTTTTATCCTTACATACCACAATAATCTCTTGTGAAGCACCTTGGCCGAGGGAGAGATTGAGGCTTGGTGGGTTTATCTTCAAAGGTAAGTATTCCTAACTTTATTTCTCCTTTATAAGAGTAGATAGATAATGCAGTTGGGCTTCTCTCACATGCATTAGGATTTTGTATACATTGACATGAGTATATGTATCCTATGCACATTTATTTTAGTTTTTTTTTTCTAACCCCCATTTTATGCCATAAACTTTGGTGTGCACTAGATTAGATTTACTTTTCTTGTTTATTAGATATAGAGTGAACATTAAACCTAGGATTCTTTTAGGGTTATTGCATGATTGTGTTAGATTGTAGGATTTGGAACCCTTCCTAGCATGGTGTATTATAACAAGTGATCCCCTAATCAGGTCTAGCAAATCTCCATATTAGTCATGCCCTCGCTTAACAAATGTATTCCCAATCAAAAGTTTAGGTATGCTCTATCTTTTCTAAACCAAGATTGATTTATCAGACATTCTAGTGAACCCAATAAGAACTAAACCTTGCAATATTTTTTAACCTTATTTAATTTATTTCATTCTTTCATCATTATTTTTATCATATATTTGCTATACTTGATCGATTTTGTTGACTTAGTAACCAATTTATGTGTGTAGGTTTTCAGGTACAGGCTAATGGATCTACCCAATTGACCCAATATAGGTTTTTTAGATTTTTAAACATATAATCCAGACTATTAAGTTGATCCAATTAACCCTATATTATTTTAGACATCAAGTTCAACATACTAGGTCAATCCAGTCGACCCTATACATTTTAAGCACTTAATAAGTTTTTGTATAGCTTAAACGACCCAATCGACCCAGTTAGCAGAATTTGCAAGCATATATAAAGGTTCTTGAAAAATAATATTCATTCTCTACATTTATGATCCACCAAGATTCCTTTCTATCTCTTTATGTCTTTCTTTATAGTCTTTCCTTTCACAGTTTGTAGTCTTTAAAACTACCCCTGCATAGTCAACTGGATCGACTCTGCCAACCTAATTCTATGTTCTATGTTCTATTTGGATAACTAGGTTGACTCTATTGACCATGGTTATTTTTAGACCTTGATTCTATAGTACAAGTTTGACCCTATCAACCTTATTCTATATTTTGTGCATACACTATTTACCATATCAAAATTGTACCTTATTTCAAAGTTGGAATTAACCTTATATGCTAGTAATTAGTTCAAAATTTCTTTTCTTATTGCTTGCATGCTTAGAATAGATCACAAAGATTAATTAGGTGGTTTTTTATTAATTGTTTAGTTTCACTATTTTCTATTTTATGCACACATGACCAAATCACAAAATACAAATAATCATTTTAACATTTATCTACCCAAGGTCAACCTACTTGGATTTCATCACCAAGGGGGAAGCTGACTTGATACTCTATTCAAGTATAAAGCATGGTTAATGGTATATTTTATCTAAGCACCCAACACCATTATTACTATGATGTGTGAAGTGAGGGGTTAGGCCTTAATACCAAGCCTATATAATTTCCACTACAATCCATTTCATCTCAAACTACCTAAAACTATCCTTAGATTGTCATTCTAGTTCCTTGCTTATAACCGACTTCCCATCACATTTAGAATCATGACTTAATAATATAATAAACATTTAGGCTGAAAAATTATTTATCTCTTTACTTTCCAAGTTGATTGCTTTTTTTTTACTCAATTATATTTTGTATTGCAAAAACTTGCATTGGCCAACATCAATGCAAGGTTTTGTGCTATGTGCTTCAATTGGATTGGCCAATGTTAATCCAATTGACTCTTTTTTTCCTTTTAGATATTTATTTTTAAATTAATTTCAAAAGTTATGTTATTTTATTCCAAAAATTTGTTATAGGTTTTTTAATTTTCTTTATCTATTGTACTGGGTCGACCCAATTGACCATGTACCTTTTTATAGCCTCTATTCACTATACTAGATTGACCTAATTGACCTTGTATAGTTTGGAGACCCTATTTCCTCTTTTTAATGTCTCTATTTACTATACTATATTGATCCAATTGACCCTATATAGTTTTTAGACCTTGTTTTTGTGTTTGATTGACCCAGTCGATCCCTTACTATTTCTATTATTTCTTATTTCCTTACTTTCTCATCTCCCCTTCTTTTCCTTCATTATGGAATTTTTTTTGATGATAATATTGAGTTGTAGTAAAAAAAAATGATGAATCTTACCAACCCTCATAGGGTCTCCTATAGAAAAAGTAGGGCTCCTCTCTTGGATACTAGTAATGTTTATATTTCCACTTGCACAATGAACTATAGGCCCCCTCCTAATACCTATTCATAGTGTAATCCTATTTTATCATTAGAAGACCAACCCAAACTAGATTATACCCCTTAAATACTCTTTTTTATCTCTAAATTTACTCAACATCAAGGAAAATATCCTTCTACTTTTTACAATCTTATGATTAGTGGTTAATCCGAAGAGTCTCATTCACCTACTCCTACATTGTCAACTAGATTTAGGGGTACCACTTTCTTTGATTCTTAGCCTCTTCCTTCAATTATGACCCCTTATCATACCATGAACTCTTCTTATATAACTCCTTCCACCTCCATGCCTAGTATTTCCACTAACATGGCATGTTCTACATCTAGTGGACCTCTCGTAAGATCCACTATCCTTAATCCTTCCACTAGTGCATTGTTTGCTACCCAAGGTAATCATGATACTAGTGCTTCTTATTCTCAACCATTAACTACTCCATCTTTTTATATATAATAAATTTTTTCCACTAGTGCCTCACATTCTCATAAATCCTCTCAAGTTCCTATTAACACCAATAGTGGCACCCAAGCCATGAACACAAACTTTAATGCTTCTAACAATGCTAATCAAACACATAACCTATTATTACAAACACTCAATAAAATTAATACCTTTAAATATCGTTACATAAATAAAATTATGAGAATGCAAAAACACCCTATTCATCTTCAATCTCATCCATAACCAATAGCTTGGGGCGCACAACCAGAATGTTTCCCCTCCTCCTCTTCAAGATTATCAAGGAAATCTCATCCCTCAACCTCCTTTGGTAAAAAAAACCATTAAACATCTCAAAAATGAACCTCTCACTACTTAAATTTATAACATTGATATAAGAGGTATCACACCTATGATTTATTATAATGAATCAACCAATCCCACCCTTCATATTAAAACAATTGGAAATCTTTATAAGGATTGGGTCAAATTGAACACCTTTGCTGATACCAAACTCTTAGCCAAAATTCTCACAGGTGATGCCTTGGATTGGTAAAAATAACTTATAACTCATTCCATTACTAGTTTGGAGGATTTAGTGAATGTTTTAGTTCAATAATTCTAAACTAGTGATCTTCCTAAAAACACTTTGGCCCACTTCTTAAATTGTAAACAACTTGAAAATGAAACAACTCAAACCTTTGTTAAAAGGTGGAAAACTTTGTAAAATAAATGTGAACATAACATGGCTGATGATAATATTTTCCATCTCTTTACTAATGCTCTTTTTCCTAAACTTCAATATTAGGTCTACACTCTCTCTCCACATACATTGGAGGAGGCTATTGCCCAAGCTAAGCAACAAGATTTCCTTATGCATCAATTAAAGCTACCCCAACCTTCTATGGGTACTCATATATTACTTAATAAAAAAATCACAATGTTACCAATGATGGTCTTACATATTCTTATGACACCATTCATAATGTTGAAGATATCATTCCTACCCCTTCATCGAAACCATCTCTTCCTTCTCAATAATATACCAATCCTCACTTGTCTTTACCAAATAACATTAATGTTCATAAACCTCTATCCTTATCTCAATTTATTAAGCATCTACCTTGGCTTATTACATGATATCTTGACCCTACCCATCTTATGAAATCCTAGTATGATCCTAACAAGGTTTGTTAGTTTCATGTTAGTTGGGGTCATTCTCATGAGACCTGTAGATAACTTCATAATTTAGCTATGGAGTTTATTCTTGGTCCTATTTTTGATCACAATTGTATCATTCAAAAGCATCAACAATATTATGAAATTAATTTTAAAGATTATAAATCACATGATAAAACTCAAGCCTTGAACCAAGTAAATGGTCATTTGGATATCTACAAAGACCCTCTTCCTAATCATCAACCTATTCAAGAAAATCAAGACAAAACCACCCCTTCCACCAATAATGTAAAAAGTCTTGTTGAACCCACTTATGAAGAGAATGTGGTTAACATGACTAATATGCAAAGGGTGGTTGCCTTTATCGATTCCCAACCTATCTACACTCCTCCATCTATAACCTATCATGTTATTTGGGATTCTTCTCCAACTCATTTAAATGAGTTGGAGAAAGATGACCTTATTACTTTTGATAATTAAATTTCCAATTCTCCCTTGGATAACACTTCTTTTTCTATTTCTAACACTCTTCCATCATCTTCTAATACTAATGATACTCAAATTTCTACTAACACTTCTTCCAATTCTCAAAATCAAATTGAACCAGTTACTTCATCATCACAACATAATCTACAACCTTGTTCTAAACCTTCTTCTTACCAAAAAAATTCCAATGCAATTCGAATCCTCCTTTTGAGGACCTTATTAACCACTATGCACCTATTTATAACAACCTTCTTATGGGTTATGATGAGTGGGACCCCATCATAGAACTCACTCATCTCCCATCCTAAATTCCATTTCTTGAGCTTATGAGGACTTATCCATGTCATAGAAACTATCTTATGAAATTATTATTCGAGATGAATGTCCCTCATCCTCCCTAGTAGGATGGGAGGAAACCTTATCTAAATATGAAGATAGAATATTACAATAAAATGAAGAGATGTCTATCAACATTGATGAAACTACAGACACTTCTCTTTCCTTAAAATTTCCCATAGCTTCTATGATTCTTGATGAGATTTTTCTTCTTGTAGATGATCCTCATTTATTCATTTGTGTTTAAATAGGTGACATCCAAGTTAAGTGTGCATTGATTGATGAGGGTTCTAGAACCTGCATTGCCTCTCTTGACTTCATTAAGACTCTTGGATATTCAAAATGCAATCTCAAGTCTACACACAACACCCACCAAGGATATGCCAGAAGGAAAATGCCTCCTCTAGGTTATGTGTGGCTTCCCATTATTGTCCCTCCTATCATTGTCCATGTGAAGGTGATGATATTTAACTTTCCCCTTTTTGATAACATCTTGATTGGTAGGCTATGGACTCACCAACTCACCATATGAGAGCTGTTACTTCTTTTTCATGTCAATGCATTAAATTACCTCATAATGGAGCCATTTATAGGATTCAGGGTGACAGTAACCCTTTGAATTTTGAATAATTCCAAGACTTTGGTGTCTTAAAAATTCTTATTCTTGAACATTTGCCTAATATTCCATTCTGTGAGTCTTAGTGTCTTAATTTTCTTGTTAATTCAACCCAAGGTTATAACATACATCCTAAACTCATTGGGAAAATTATTCATAAACTATCAAATTCCAATGATGATGAACCCAATGAGATTCACCTAAAGATTAAAACTTTTGATCTCTCACCTTACCTCATCTCATAGCTTCCTACTTTCTTGTAGCCTCATTATTGCAATCCCTTATGATGATATTCTTATATTCTTGCCCAATATTCAACATTATATTCACCACACTTCCTCAAATGACATGGTTATCCCTACTTATGTCATTTATCTTGACACCCTAGATTATGATGATGGTTATTCCCTAGATGATCCATTTTAGGCAACCTTGTATAGGCCCATGATATCAAGATTGTTCATTATCATTCTTCTATACTTGAGTCTTTTTATGTATCTTCCCATCTTATTTCATTTATTATTCCTAATTTTAGTATTTTTCCTCTTTATCATAGGATATAGATGGCGCCAACACATCCATTTTTTGAGGAGCCTCATAGGAGTATGCTCATGAATCATGTTATGATGAGGCATTACCACCTTGCTAGGTATCTTGATCACCATAGTTGGTTTACTCCTAAGATTAGTATGACCCTCCTTAGACATTTTTTAGATATTTATCTTCACTTAGTATATCCCTTACCGGAGCCCATTCCTACTCCTACTATAATTGAGCCCATTCTTGTTCTTACTATAGTTGAGCATGTGCCCACTCCTACTCTTGTTGAGCATACCCCTGCTTCTCATTCCATTATTCCTTCTATGGATCTTAGTTACATTATTCCTCTTCACCACCTTCCATTGGTGATGGTTTGTTTCCCTTACCTAAGATGGCTCTATTGCCCACCAAATGGTCTGACGAGTCCTCTTTAGATTCTTCCACTCCTATTATACCTCCTTCTATGAGTGTTTCTCCTAAGACCATTAACAAGGGTATCTATTGATTTTATGAGACAAATAATCATTATTCTAACCATTGTTATAAGTTTCAATAATATATTGATACCTTACATCACCTATGGACCTTCCCTCACCTATGGATCCCTCTCTAACCATGAGTCCCTCACCTATGAATCCTTCTCCACTAGTGATTCCTGCATCTCCCTTAGAGCCCAATCCCATGTATTATCTCAAGCATCCCTTGTCTGATTTTCCTTAGCATGATCCATCTAGTATTCCTACTTTTTTAGTTGAGGAGATTAAAAGATAAGTCTTTTCCCTATTTTCATTAAAGATTGATGAGATATTAGTAGTAGTTTGTATCCAAATTCATAAATATTTCTATGATGTCTTGGATAATGTGTATGGGTATATTTATTAGTATTTATGATAATATGCATGGTGCCTTTACATTTAAATTTTGATTGGATATGTAATCCAATTTTATTTTTATCTATCTGTTATATCATTTGACACTGTGTCAAATTCATATTTTTCTTATATGGTGATTCTTTAATTTTTGATACTATATCTTACTTATATTGTCATTTAACTTTGCATATGATTGTCTTTCTTTACCATTGGTTTCTCTTTATTTATTGAGTTTGTCTCAAAACTCTCTTCTTATTTCTTCATGATTGTTTGCTTTCTTATCTCTCTTTTTAACATATAATTGTCATTGTGTCTTGGTTATACAAACCCTATTCCCTTTCATCCTCATTTTCCTTTTACCATGTGATCATTTAGCAAACAATGAATCTAATTATACTTTCCTTTCACCGGTCTAATTTTGGATCTCTTTTTTCCCCTTCTTTATGTTTTGAAAACTAAGCATAAACATGGTTGAGACTTGAGATCACATGCTAGTTCATTGTTAAGCCTATGTGTCCTAATCAGTCTTTGTCTTTGGTTACTTATCTTCCTTTAGCCTTAGTATAAATCTCATTCATGTGTATAACTACATCTCTCATGATTGGTCATTCCA
Organism: Torreya grandis; assembly: GCA_037957365.1. NCBI lineage: Eukaryota > Viridiplantae > Streptophyta > Pinopsida > Cupressales > Taxaceae > Torreya > Torreya grandis. The sequence goes on from JARHVA010000158.1 coordinate 1,726,003, forward strand.
AATCCATATGAAGGAGGAATCTTCAAAAGCCATAAAAAATTAAAAGCCAAATCATTTTACAAAAGACAATGATATAAAAAGATAAAATATTATTAAAAGTCACATCATAATAAAATATATGATTTAAAACACATCTCCTTCTTCTAGTTGAAGTTAAAAATCCATAGTTGGCCTCATGGTAGATCTGAGGTCCTCTAGGGTGTGGTAGGACAGTAGATTAGAAGAGGAGAATAAAAAATCTTTTAGTGCTACCTACTTTGTCATGCAAGTACCTAATCTTTGTAGTAGACTGATGGATCTATAAGGGTTCTTGAAGAATGGGAAACATGTCAAGGGAAGGTAGGTCCATTTTACCTTTTCTTTTACTAATATACCTTCATGACTTGATCTTAGTAGCACACTTATTTGCCTACAAAGCTTTGTGTCTCTAGCAAACAGGTTTCCTTTGTACATTGATAGTCATTAGTCACTTAGTGTCTTCTCATGTCCTTAGTATGTCTCTTACCTCCTAAGGTCTTCTCATAAGATGCCTAAGTCCTGATTTTTACACTCCCTTTTTTGTTACCTATATCCTTTATATTTTCTCTTAAGAAATAATTTTTTGTCTACTGATCACTCCCCTTGGGATCTCATTTGTGAGTTACATTATAAGACCATGAATAGGACCTGGCCATACTCACAAATTACCACATTTTTCCTCCCTATTACCCACTTCCTTTGATACCTTGTCATATTGCTTATTCCACCCCAATGGTTTTCTCTTTGTGATTTGTAGTGTAAGACCATGGATAGGATCCAAAATTTATCATAAAAATTTCCAATAATACAAGTCACAAACAAAATTACATGTGTCAAATATGAGATAAGTTGTGATTTATTATGAAGTTACACATTATTGACATGCTTCCTAGCTTGCTTTAGTATGTTTTGTGCTTAATTTTTCTTTCACTTTTATCTTCTTATTTTCTGAGTGCATGTAAGAATACAACCATTTCTTAAATTTTTCATACTTCTTGGCTTGAATTAGTGTGATAATTTAAGACCAAATTTTGATGATTTTATTTTTATCTTATACTTCCCAACATGATTTAGTATAGTTGATTGAATTTATTAATTTATTTTTACCATTTATTCTCTTTTACATACCTTCCATTTTACGTTGTTTTCATACTTCCCAATGCGAAGTAGTATGATTTTACTTATTTTAATTTGGTGAAAAAATCTTTCACTTTGGTTTTAAAAAAAATTCCTTTTTAACATCTTATTTTACCATCCCTTGGTTATTTATACTTATTCATTTTCTTTTTATTACACATTTCCCAACTTAAAATAATGTGTAGTACATTTTTGGTTGATTATATTTTACCAAGTCTTTTTGCCTATTTCTTTTTAACCATGCATGTGTTCTACATAATGCTAGAAAAGAAACCACATCTGATAAATTTCCTATAGCATATATAATAAAAGCTAAATACATATTCTAGAAAGAAATATATCCAAATAATCCACAACCACAACCATAATTATGACAATATACACAATCAACATCAATATGCCAAAATGATACATCATATATATATATATATATATATATACATACATACATACATACATATACATACATACATACACACACACACACACACATATATATATATATATATCTCATGAGTTTTAATAAAATAAGTACAACCATATATAATGCTCCAACTCTATGGCTGGGCCCCATCATGTCTATCTCATGGCCTAGCCATGTTATCTGTCAAGGCCTCGATTTGAATCCTAAAAATAGTATGCTATAAGAATTCCATTTAATATTTAAATACATATACCTATCCCTCTATATGTGCCACCTATACTTGTACCTATTCCAACAAGGCTAAGGTCACCCTTTCCTACTCCACCTATGTCATATGGGTTTGGGTCATTATATGTGCCTATGTCATCTACATCACTATAGCCAAATATGTATCTCTCTCATCTGATAAGGAATTTATTGCCTATATCTCACCTTCATTGATCTCTACTGATGGATATATCCTCTCTCTCTATGTTCGTCTCTACCTTGCTACCTCTCCAACTAATCTAAACTAGCTCACTTGAGCTAGTATAGATGGTACACTAGAGTCATCTAATGCAGTAGGATGATATGGATATAAAGTATCATCCAAGATGTTATGGAATTCTCCCATCATAAGGTATCCCCATCTCTCTTCCTTATCCTCAGCTACACCTACAAAATCACACCCAAATAGATATTGGATCACTGTCATTTCTCATAATATCTATCTACCTCTAGTCTCTATTTCAAAATGAAAACTTAAGTAATAATTCAATCACCTTTATTACCTATCTATGTCTCAACCAATATGGTCTTACCATCCACATGATGAGCCAAAACTTAGAAGTTTTGATTGATAGATATTTCAAGAACATAAAAAGAACATAGTAATAATGATTTCTGTGAGAATAGATGTTTTATTACTCAAGATTGTAATACAACCATATGCTTATCTCTGGGAAGAGATGCCTAATTTCCATTTTAGGTTACATATTCATTTATAAAAAAATTTAAGGTAGGATGAGGATGTGTAAGGTCACCAATCTTGAGGGAGATTAAGTGTTTTAACTTTCACAATTTACAACAATACAAAATTTGAGGAATTACTATTTTCAGAAACTTACTATTTTTAGACTGCACTACTAAAATTGAAATTTAGGGAACTTCCATTGTATTTTTGGGGAATAAACTACCTAAAAAATCTCTATTCCATCTCACCATGTTCTCCTCATTCTTAGCTTTCTAATGGTTTAAATGAGAGTTAATCAGAGCTATGGTGCAAAAATTATGGCTCCTAGAAGTTCCATCATCAATTGGGGTAGAACCATCACCTAAATTGTTTCTTGGATCATTCCTCCCTCCTTGAGAAGTAATGGTCCCCATTGCATAATTATTCATCATCATGGGTTGTAGTTGTGTCTCAATTTGATTCTCTATGAGCCACTCACCTTGGTGGCTATGTTGACCCCTTTTAACCACTTGATAAAGTGAAATAGAGCATCCTCTTGTTGTCTTCATCTAGGTGTCCACAATATGATCCTCCTCCACTGGAAAAAAACTCTATGGATCAAGCTCATCAATATATAGTTATACTATGACTGAAGTGTCCAACATAGGTGGATGATATGGTTTGAGGAGCTCCACATTGAATATTGGATGTAGACCAAGGTAGATTGGTAGGTTCAACTCAAAAACATTTTCTCCAACTTTTCTAGTGATGGTGTAGGGTCCATACCATAGAGGCTAATTTTTTTTGTGTGGGCCTAAAATTCATTCCTTTTGAATCCAAAACCAAACATTATCACCCATAACAAAATGGTGTGAAATCCTATGTTTGTCATGGTGTTAATTATACTTCTAATTCATCTTCTCCAAGCTATCATGAACTTGCTACTAGATGTGTTGCATTTGTTCGATGAAATTTATTTCTTTTTCTACCTTAGATCTCCCATGAGGTGTGTAGTCCATGGTGGATAATGGAATGGCTATATAAATTGGTTCTATGGATTGGAACCTAAAGCATACTTGGAATGGATTGTGCTTGGTCAAGATGTGCAGGGCCTGATTGTATCCATATTGTATGAAAATAAGCCCCTCATCCCATATGCATGGATGTTTAGAGTGAGACATCTAAAACATATGAATAATCAAGTGGTTCACCACTTCTATCTGACCATCAATTTATGGATGGAAGACTGTGGACTTCATCAACTTGGTATCCATCATCTTCCATAGAGTAGACTAGAAGATGCTCAAGAACCTACTATCTCTATCTAAGATAATGGACTTGGGGAGACCAAAATGGAGCCATACATGAATAAAATATAGTTGAGAAGTTTATTTAGAAAATATATTTTTCTTACAAGCAATCATGATAGTCATTTTTGAAACATGATCAACTACAATAAAAATATAGTCCTTGCCATGTTCTGAAGTGGGAAAACCTAAGAGAAAATCCATTGAGATAGATTCCCAAGGCCTGGTTGGTTCTGGAAATGGTGTGTACAATCCTTGCTTCTTATTTTTTGGCTTGAATATCACACATGGGGTGCAAGATTTAAGGTACCTTTCCACATCCTTTCACATATGGGGCTAGTAGAAGTGTTTTTGAAGAACTACCAATGTCCTCTCTACACCAAAGTGTCCAACTATCCTACTAAAATATGCTTCCCATATCATCTTTTATTTCTTTGTAGCTAGAACATAGATGTGCCCCATGTGATAGAGGACACTACCTTACAAATAGAAATAAAAAACATGTTTACCTTATTGAAGCACCTGATATATATTAGCAAAGGTAGGATTTGCTTCATATAAAACACCCCAAGTGGCAGTCTCATGTCCACATAGGTCAAGAATTATTGTGAGTGTAGTAATTAATAGGTAGCTCAGACAATCTATAGCCATATTTAAGCTCCCATTTTTATGCTTTATTATCATATGGAATTGCTACAGATATGTGGCCCACTTTTGGTGCCGCTCATTTCATAGTTTGATATGTGTTTGGATGAATTCTAATGGTTTGTGGTCAATATGGATGATCATTTCTTTCCCCAAGATGTAGTGTTTCCATTATTTATAGGCTTACATAATGGCATATAACTCCTTATCATATGTCATGTATTTCCTGAATATATCAGTGAAAGTTTTAATGTGATATGCAATAGGATGGCCATGTTGCATGATGACAACTCCCATGGAATATTCAGATGCATCTGTCATCAACTTGAAAGGTTGATGCAAATATGGCAAGGCAAGAATAGGGGTTGAGAAAAGTCTGTTATTCAAATTCTTAAATCCCCTTTATTGTATTTTTCCCCACTAAAATGTAGCTTTAGCTCTTCCTTTAGTCACTTGGGTTAGTGGCCAAGCAACATGTGAGAATCCAAGAACAAACCTGTGATATAAATTTGTAAGACCCAAAAAGCTATAGAGTTTTGTGAGGGTCATTATTATAGGCCATTCTCAAATAACTTGAATCTTCTCTAGATCACCATGGAACCCTTCCTCATTCTCAATGTACCCTAGGCATTGAATTTTTTTCATCCTAAATGTGCATTTGTTAATATTTACATACAATTTGTGCTCTCAAAGAGTTTGAAGTACCTTACAAACATGTTGTAGATGTTCCTCCCATGTTCTACTATAGGTGAGTATGTCATCCAAGTAGACAACCATGAATGAGTTGATGAAGGGTCATATGATGTCCTCCATCATCCTCATGAAGGTTTTAGGTGTGTTAGTCAAGCCAAAAGGTATAACCAACCATTTGAAGAGACCCTCCTTAGATTTGAATGCAGTATTCTAGACATCAATGGGATCGATGGAAATTTAGTGATAGCCAAATTTGAGATCAATTTTGGTAAAGAACTTCACACCATGGAGTTGGTCCAATAGGTCATCAATCCTAGGGAGGAGGTAGTGATTATTCACAATGATTTTATTTATGGATCAATAGTCAATGAAAAACCTCCATGTTCCATATTTATTTGGTGTCAAGATAATCAGGCTACCACAGGGTGAAGATCTTGGCCTGATATGACCCTTTTGAATCAATTCCTAAATATACCTTTTTATTTCATCATTCTCTAAAATTGATTTATGATACATAGTATTGTTAGGCAAAGGTGATCCTGAGATCAAATTGATAGAATGTTTTACCTGGTATTGAAGTGGAACTCCTGTGGGTGACTTAAATAAGTCATCATATTCTCCTATGATTTGTCCCATCTAATTTTGTTATTGTGTTGATTATGTAGTTAGGACTGCAATATCAACCTTATTGGATTTTTGTGGTTTAAACACTATGAGAATGAATTACTTTATCTTCTCCATAAATCTCTTACATTACTTAGTACTAATTAGGGAGATATATGTGGGAGGTGGTACCTCTAGTACAGTGCCAAGTTCCAAGAGTGAGGGTGATTTTTTAGGTTCATGATTCTTAGATTCCATGTCTGTCATACATGTATGGCTAACCAAGGAGTACATCAAAAACATCTATATTGATCACATCACACAATATTTCATTTTGGAAAGGTTTTATTGCATATGAAAGAAGACACTGATGGGTGACACAGAGGTCTCTCCTTAGGCTCAACCATCCAATACTGTATGACTTTGGGTAAAGATTCATGGATAGATTTAGACTTTTCACAATTTTAGCAAAGATTAAATTATTTTGACTCCAAATATCAAGAATGAAATGTAGAGGCTTACCTTTTACAAATAATTTGGAGTGAAACAACCTTTTCTTGTCATTTAGCCTTTCCTCATGGGTCTATGATGAAACAATGATGATATTGGGCTTAACATATATAATCTCTTCTTCATCCTCTTAGACTGTAGGCTATGTATGAGATAGAGTAGTAGATGTTGAGTATCATGACTCAAAAAGTAGTGATTTGATGGCTCACCATTCTTCTTTGGAGTGAGTTCTAGTTTTGTGGTAATCACACCATTTTCTAGTCTTCCCCTTCTAGAGTTTCTTATCTTGAAACTCCTTTTACTTCCAATTTTGGCCTCATGTTTGACCTTTATTATCACTTTTCCATTTCAAAGGTTGACTCTTTATATTATTTCTTACATACTTATACTCAATCTTCACTATGAACTTGTATGCTTCACCGAGGGTTTCCAAATTGAAGAGTTCCATTTTCCACCGTATGTACCATTATAGTCCACAATGATATTTTAGAGTCTTATGTTTCTCACTTTCTTAGATGCCCAATCTCATAGATAGAGAATGAAAAATGTCACTATAATCTTGAACAGATTAGTCCTTACCTTGGTGAAGTTATTGCCACTATATGTATAGATCATCATATGCTCTAATGGGATAGTATTCTTCCTTTACCACTTCTATGAAATCATCCTAGGTAGGTTCCACCTCAAGGCCAATGTCATCTATACCGAACCTATTTTTTTACACTTTCCACCAATTTTTCATGGGAAATGATGCTTTCAAAAGAGAAAAATTAATCTTTCTCCATCAGTGAATTTATTTTTAAAAAAGTAGGAAGATAATTGATCCAACCAATTTTCTACTGCATCAGCATTGATTTTTCCTTCAAATGTAGGGATATCAAAATTAACATAAACCTTGAAGGGTGTTAGGGTATTAAAAGGATGTTACATGGATGAGGAGCTAGGAAGTGTAGATGAGGATCCATAATTTCCCATCATGATTTGTTAGAGAATTTAGGTGAATTATTGTAGCATCTATGTTTGTTGCCATTGGAGGGCTTCATTAACCATTTCATTGAAGGGATTTGATGTATTAGTGTCATCAACTATTTGAAGTCATTTGGATCGAATAGGTGGATAGTTTGGAAGCTCTATTATTTTCCAACCAAGCTTCTTGTAGCTTGACCTCATCTTCGAGATCATACACTCTCAAGACAAATCGCTCTGATACCACTAATCCAAAACTTAGAAGTTTTAATTGACAGATATTTCAAGAACATGAAAATAACATAGTAATAATGATTTCTCTAAGAAGAGATGTTTTATTACTCAAGATCACAATACAACCATATGCTTATCTCTAAAAAGAGATATCTGATTTCTATTTCAGGTTACATCTTCATTTATACAAATTTTGAAGGTAGGAAGAAGATGTGGAAAGTCACAAATATTGAGGGAGATTAAGTGGTTTAACTTCCATGATTCATAACAATACATAATTTGAGGAATTACTATGTTTAGAATCTTACTATTTTTAGACTACACTACTAAAATTAAAAATTAGGGCACTTCCATTGGTTTTTAGGGGTCAAAAACCATTGAGAAAATATTTGTGCCATATCATCACATTCTCCTCATTATTAGCTTTCCAATGGTTAAAAAAGAGAGTCAAATGGAGCTATGGTGCAAAGGTTATAGCTCCCAAAAGTTTTATCATCAATTGTGGTAGAACCATCACCTGAATTGTCACCTAGATTGTTTCCCAGACCATTCCTCCCTCCTTGAGAAGCAATGGTCCCAATTACATCAATATTCCTCATCAGGTGTGGTATTTGTGTCTTAATTTGATTCTCTATGAGCCACTCACCTTGGTGGCTAAGTTGGCCCCTTTTGACCACCTGATAAAGTAGAATAGAGCGTCCTCTTGTTGTCTTCATCCAGGTGTCCAAAATTTGATCCTCCTCCACTAGAGAAAAACTCTATGGATCAAGCTCATCAATATCCAGTTGTTCTGCTATGAATGAAGTTTCAAATAGAGGTGGATAATATGGTTTAAGGAGCTCCACTTTTAATATTAGATGCAAACCAAGGTAGGTTGATAGGTTTAACTCAAAAACATTTTATCCAAATTTTCTAGTGATGGTGTAGGGACCATATTGTAAAGGCCTAATTTTTTTATGTGGGCCTACAAGTCATTCCTTTTAAAGCCATAACCAAACCTTGTCACCCATAGAAAAATGGTATGCAATCCTATGTTTTTCATGGCATTGATTATACTTCTGTTTCATCATCTCTAAGATGTCATGAACTTGCTGCTAGATGTGTTGCATTTGATCAATGAACTTTGTTGCTTTTGCTACCTTAGATCTCCTTTGAGGTGTGTATTCCATGGTGGAGAATGGAATGGCTATATCAATTGGTGTCATGGGTTGGAACCCAAAGCATCCTTAGAATAGACTATGCTTGGTCGAGTTGTGTAGGGCCTGATTGTATCTATGTTATATGATAAGAATCCCCTCATCCCATGTGTGTGGATGTTTGGAGTGATACATCCAAATCATGTGAATAATCAAGAAGTTCACCACTTATATTTGACCATCAGTTTGTGGATGGAATGCTATGGATTTCATTAGCTTGGTATCCATCATCTTCCATAGAGTGGACTAGAAGATGCTCAAGAACTTTCTATCTCTATCCGAGACAATGGACTTGGGGAGACCAAAATGGAGCCATACATGACTAAAATATAGTTGAGCAATTTTTTTAGGAGATATATTTTTCTTACAAGAAATTAAGATAGCCATTTTAAAAAAATGGTCAACTACAAAAAAAATATAGTCCTTGCCATGTTTTGAAGTGGGCAAACTTGAGAAAAAATACATTGAGATAGATTATCAAGGCCTAGTTGGTTCTGGTAATGGCATGTACAATCCTTGCTTCACAGTGATTTTATTTAGGGCTTGATAGTAAATTTAAAGCCTCCATGTTCCATCTTTATTTATTACTAAGACAATCAGGCTGCCACAGGGTGAAGAGCTTGGCTTGATATAACCCTTTTAAATCAATTCCTAAATCTACCTTTTTATCTCATCATTCTCCAAAAATGATTTGTGATACACAAGACTGTTAGGCAAAGGTGATATTGAGATCAAATTGATAGAATGTTTTACCTATAAGTGAAGTATAACTCTCATGGGTGACTTGAATAAGTCATCATATTCTCTCATGATTTTTCCCATCTGCTTCTGATATTGTGTTGATTATGTAGTCAAGACTGTAACATCCGCTTTCTTGGATTTTTGTGGTTTGACCATCATGAGAATGAATTGCTTTGTCTTCTCCACCAATATCTTACATTTTTTGGCACTAATTTGGGAGACAAATGTGGGATGTGGTACCTATATTTCCCTTTAACACCACATTCCAAGAGTGAGGGTGATTCTTTGGGTTCATGATTCATAGATGCCATGTTGATCATACATGAATGACTGACCAAGGAATACATCACAAACATCTAGATTGACCACATCACACAAGACTTCATATTGGAAAAGTTTTATTGCATATGAAAGAAGACACTGATGGGTGACATAGAGGTCTCTCCCTGGTTTCAACCATCCAATATTATATGGATTTGGGTGAGGCTTCATGGATAGATTTAGATTTTTCACAATTTTAGTAGAGATTAAATTCTTTTGACTCCCACTATCAAGAATGAAATGAAGAGGCTTACCTTTTACCCATAATTTGGAGTAAAACAACCTTTTTTTGTCATATACTTTCTTCATAGGTCTATGATGAAGCAACGATGGTATTAGGCTCAACATCTACAATTTCTTCTTTATCCTCTTTGACTGTAGGTTGTATATGAGATAGAGAAGTAGATGTCGAGTATTGTGACATAGAAAGAAGTGACTTGATGACTCAACATTATTTTTTGGAGTGAGTTATAGTTTTGTGGTAATCACACTATTTTCCAATCTTCCCCTTCTGGGGTTTCTTATCTTGAAATTCCTTTTGCTTCTAATTTTGGCCTCATGTTTGACCTTCTTTGTCATTTTTCCATTTCAAAAGTTGACTCTTCATATTATTTCTTCCATGCTTCTGTTCAATCTTCACTATGAAATTATATGCTTCACCAAGGGTTTCCAAATTGAATATTTCTATTTCTCCCTATATGTACCATTATAGTCCACCATGATATTTGAGAGTCTTATGTTTCTCACTTTATTGGATACCCAATCTTGTAGATAGAGAATGAAAAATGTCAATGTAATCTTTAACAGATTGGTCCTTACCTTGGTGAAGTTATTTCCACTATATGTATAGATCATCATATGTTCCAATGGGATAATATTCTTCCTTTACCACTTCCATGAAATCATCCTAGGTAGGTACCACCTCAAGGCTAATGTCATCGATACTGAATCTCTTTTTCTACACTTCCTACTAATTTTTCATAGGAAATGATGCTTTCAAAAGAGTAAAAGTGATCTTTTCTCCATCAGTGACTTTATTTATAGAAAAGTAGGAAGATAATTGATCCAACTAACTTTCTACTGCATCAACATTGATTTTGCCTTCAAATGTGGGGATATCAAAATTCACCTAAACCTTGAAGGGTGTTGGAGCACTGAAAGGATGTTCCATGGATGAGGAGCTAAAAAGTGTAGATGAGGAGCCAAAAGTTTCCATTAGGATTTGTTGGAGAATTTGGGTGAATTGTTGTAGCATTTGCACTTGTTGTCATTAGAGGGATTTATTCACCATTTCTTTGAAGGGATCAGATGTCTCGATGTTGTCTGCCATTTGAAGTCATTTAGAATGAATAAGTCAATATTTTGGAAGCTCTATTGTTTTCCACCCAAGCTTCTTATAGTTTGACCTCATCCTTGAGATCATACACTCTCAAGACAAACTGCTCTGATACCATTGATCCAAAACCTAGAAGTTTTAATTAACAAATAGTGTAAGAACATGAAAATAACATAGTAACAATGATTTCTCTAAGAAGAGATATTTTATTACTCAAGATTGCAATACAACCATATGCTTATCTCTGGGAAGAGATGTATGATTTCCATTTTGGGTTACATATTTATTTATACACATTTTAAGGTAGGAGAAGGATGTGGAAGGTCATCAATCTTGAGGGAAATTAATGGGTTCAAATTCCATAATTTACAACAATACATAATTTGAAGACTTACTATTTTTATAAATTTACTCTTTTTAGACTGCACTACTAAAATTAAAATTTAGGGCACTTCCATTGGATTTTTAGGGGTCAAAAACCACCAAGCAAAGTTTCATACCATCTCACTATATTCTCTGCATTCTTAAGTTTCCAATGGTTCAAATAGGGAGTCAATCAGAGCTATGGTGCAAAAGTTATGGCTCTCAGAAGTTTCATCATCAATTAAGGTATAACCATCACCTAAATTATTACCCAGATCATTCCTCCCTCGAGAATCAGTGGTCCCCATTACATCAATACTCCTCATTAGGTGTGGCAGTTATGTCTTAATTTGATTCTCTATGAGCCACTCACCTTGGTGGCCAATCTAGCCCCTTTTAACCACCTCCTAAAGTGGAATAGAGCGTCCTCTTATTGTCTTCATCTAGGTGTCCACAATCTAATCCTTCTCCACTAGAGAAAATCTCTTTAGATCAAGATCATCAATGTCTAGTTGTTCTGCTATGACTGAAGTGTCCAAAAGAGGTAGATGATATGGTTTGAGAAGCTCCACATTGAATATTGGATGCAAACCAAGGTAGGCTGGTAGGTTTAACTCAAAAGCATTTTCTCCAAATTTTCTGGTGATGGTGTAGGGACCATATCACAGAGGCTAATTTTTTTTTGTGGGCCTGCATATCATTCCTTTTAAAGTTATAACCAAACCTTGTCACCCATAAAAAAATAGTGTGAAATCTTATGTTTGTCATGGTATTGCTTATACTTCTAATTCATCTTCTCCAAGATGTCATGAACCTACTACTGGATGTGTTATATTTGTTTAATGAGCTTTATTACTTTTGCTACCTTAGATATCCCATGAGGTGTGTATTCCATGGTAGAGAATGGAATGGCTATATCAATTGGTTCCATTGGTTAGAACCCAAAGCATACTTGGAATGGACTATGCTTGGTTGAGTTGTGAAGGGCCTGATTATATCCATATTGTATGAAAAGAAGCCCTTCATCCCATGTGTGTGGATGTTTAGAGTGATACATCTAATTCATTTGAATAATCAAGTGGTTTGCCACTTTTGTCTGACCATTGGTTTGTGGATGGAAGGCTGTGGACTTTACCAACTTGGTATCCATCATCTTCCATAGAGTGGACTAGAAGAACCTCAGGAACTTGCTATCTCTATCTAAGATAATGGATTTGGGGAGACCAAAATGGAGCCATACATGACTAAAATATAGTTGAGCAATTTATTAAGGAGATATATTTTTATTACAAGCAATCATGATATCCATTTTTGAAAAATGATCAAATACAAAAAAAATACAGTCCTTGCCATGTTTCAAAGTGGGCAAACCTACGAGAAAATACATTGAGAGAGATTCCCAAGGTTTGGTTGGTTCTTGAAATGGCATGTACAATCCTTGATTCTTATTTTTTAGCTTGGCTATTGGACATGGGGTGAAATATTTGAGGTACCTTTCCACATCCTTTCACATGTGGGGCTAGTATAAGTTTTTTTGAATAATTGCCAATGTCTTCTCTACACTAAAGTGTCTAGCTATCCTACTAAAATGTGCTTCCCATATCATCTTTTATTGCTTTATAGTTAGAACACAAATGTGGCCCATGTTATAGAGGACATTATCTTACAAATAAAAATTAGAAACATGTTTACCTTCTTGAAGCACCTAATATGTATCAACAAAGGTAAGATTTGCTTCATATAGAGCACCCCAACTGGTATTCTCATGTCCACACAAGTCAAGAAATATTGTGAGTGCAATAATTGGTGGGTGGATCAGACAATCTATGGCTGTATTTTAGCTCCCCTTTTTTGTTTGATTATTAGATATATTTTTTATAGTTATGTGGCCCAATTTTGGTGCCTCTCATTTCATATTTTGTTCTACATATGGATAAATTCTAATGGTCTATGATCAGTGTGAATGACCATCTCTTTCCCTAAGATGTAGTGTTTCTATTATTTATAGGCTTGCATAATGGCATAGAGCTCCTTATCATATGTCAGGTATTTACTAACTATATCAGTGAAAGTTTCACTATGATATGCAATAGGATGGCCATGTTACATGATGATAGCTCCCATGACATATTTAGATGCATTTGTCATCAACTTGAAAGGTTGATGCAAATCTAGCAAGGTAAGAATAGGGGTTGAGTAAAGTCTATTCTTCAAGTTCTCAAATGCCCTTTGTTGTATTTTGCTCCACTAAAATGTAGCTTTAGCTCCTCCTTTAGTCACTTGGGTTAGTGGCCAAGCAATTGTGAGTGAAATAATTGGTGGGTGGCTCAGACAATCTGTGGCTATATTTTAGCTCCACTTTTTTGTTTGATTATTAGATAGATTTTTTATAGTTATGTGTTGGTGCCTCTCATTTCATAGTTTTTTCTACATCTGGATGAATTCTAATGGTCTATGATCAGTGTGAATGACCTGTTAGGATCTTAACAAGAATAATTGATTACTTTGTTGTGTAAGCAATTAAACATGGAATTAAACCAGAATAATAAGAAACTAGAAATCAGAATTAGCAAAGAACATGAGATACAAGAAACAATGGAAACTTGTATTAAACTCTTCTAGAAGAAAATACAATTGAATAAATATCTCTTTCTTCCACACCTCTCAGATGTACAGATCTCTTTCCCTCAAGAGTTCTCTCTATCAATTACAAACACAATTCAGCTACTTGAATTGTCTACAATTTCCCTCTTACATGTCTACAAGCTATGAAGATCTATCCCTATTATATAGAATTAGGGATCATGAGCTATGCATTCTCCACCATTAGATACACCTCCTAATCAAAGGCTCAAATCAGTCCTGCCAAAAATAGAAATGCAGACTCAACACTAATAGTTAAACTTATCATGCAAACAATCTATTCATCCACAAAAATAGACTTCTGGAATGTACAGGTGACCAACGTCAGTCCCTATCTACCTGCATATGACTGACATCAGCAACTGTGTAAATACAACAACCTTGAAATTTGCTCATTGGTGAAGCTTTTAGCTCCACACCTCAACAATCTCCCACTTGGAGATAAACAGCTGCACCTGTACCTATACAGCATCATCCTCTAGCTTGTTTCTCCATCTTCGAGCTCAATCTTGAAGACCAACAAAATTTGAATGAAGATTCAACTTCTCCTTTGTTACTAGCTTTGTTAACATATCAGTAGGGTTCTTATCTATATGGATCTTTTCCAGCTTCAACTCACCATCCTCCAATACCTGTCTAATGAAGTGGTACCTAAGCTATATATGTTTGGTTCTTGAATGAAAGGCTGAATTCTTAGCCAAATGAATTGCACTTTGACTATCACTATACAATCTATAACTCTCTTGCTCCTTTCCCAACTCTTCCATGAACCGTGTCATCCATATAATCTCTTTGCTAGCCTCTATGACTACAATGTATTCTGCCTTTGTAGTAGACAAGGCAATAACCTTCTACAACTTTGAAATCTAGCTAACCACCGTTCCACCAATAGTGAAAACATATCTTGTGGTGCTTCTCCTACCATCCAAGTCACCTACCATATCTGCAACTACATATCCATGTAGAGAAGTGTTTGACCCTCCATAACATAAATGCCTACTGCTAGTCCCTCTCAGATATTTGAGAATCCACTGAACTGCTTTCCAGTGTTTCTTTCCTGGATTGGCCATAAACTTGTTGACAACTCCCACTACTTGGGTAATATCAGGTCTGGTACATACCATTGCATACATTAAGCTCCCAACTATGGAATCATATGGAACTCTACTCATGTACTCTACCTCATCATGTGAATTAGGACACTGTTCTTTGCTCAACTTGAAGTGTCTAGCCATAGGTGTACTTACCAGTTTTTCATTCTGCATATTGAACCTTTCCAACACCTTGTTCACATAATCCTCTTGAGACAAAATCAAACTGTGATTTTTCTTGTCTCTCTTAATACTCATGCCAAGGATTTTATTTGCTACTCCCAAATCCTTCATGGCAAATGTGTGAGCTAATTTTACCTTAAGCTCATAAATATCCTGCATGTGTGAACCTATAACAAGCATATCATCTACATACAGCAATAAGATAATATATCTACCATTATCTAATCTCTTAAAATACACACAATGGTCATATTGACATCTACAAAAGCCATGCTCTGTCATAAACCTGTCAAACCTCAAATACCATTGTCTAGGAGCTTGCTTAAGACCATATAAGCTTTTCTTGAACCTGCACACAAGCTTTTCCTTACCTTTGACCTCAAAACCTTCTGGCTGTTCCATATATATTTCTTCATCTAAATCTCCATGAAGAAATGCTGTCTTAACATCAAGCTGCTCAAGATGCAAATCCTCAATAGCAACTAAAGACAATACAGTCCAAATAGAAGTCATTTTCACTACAGGAGAAAAAATTTCACCAAAATCAATACCTGGTTTTTGTGCAAATCCCTTTACTACCAACCTGGCCTTATGTCTCATTTGTCCATTCTCACCTTCCTTTAACCTATAAACCCATTTATTTTTTAGCGTTTTCTTACCAGCTGGAAACTCAACCAAATCCCACATTTGGTTCTCTTTCAAGGAATCAATCTCCTCATTCATGCCAAGCTCCCACTGTTTCTGAGTTTATACCTGCATTGCTTCATCAAAACTCTCTGGTTCTCCACTATCAGTGAGAAATAAGTAAAATAATGAAGGGGAATATCAAATTGGAGGTTTACTTACACTTTCTGACCTCCTCTTGGGTGTTTGAGACTCATTCACTGCTTGCTGTCTGCCCAAATTCTCTGTCAGTGAACAATCTCAGTCATCTCCAGGTCTGTACCTGACCGACGTCAGTTCTATCTGACTGACGTCAGTTCTTGCATGATCAATGTCAGTCACTGTCTGATCGACATCAGTTCTTGTATGACCGATGTTGGTTCCTGCCTGACTAATGTCGATGTCTGTGTTTTCTTGTGTGTGAAAATTCTTACCCATGAGCTCATTTTAGATCATCATCTCGTCCAAATCAACATTGCTTTGCTCAAAATTCTTTAGCTTCTTGAGCTGATCACTATACATCACCTTTTTCATTAAAAGCAACATCACGGCTTCTAATTATTTTGTTAGTTCCTAGATTCCACAACCGGAATCCAAAATCTCCAGAGCCATAACCAATAAAAGTGCACCTAATAGATTTAACATCCAGCTTCTTTCTATTTTCCTTATCAATGTGCATAAAAGCTTCAGAACTAAAAACTCTAAGAAATGAAAGATCTACCTTTTTACCTGTCCAAGCCTCTTTTGGAATTCCACCATCTAGAGTAATAGAGGGTCCTCTATTAATCAGGTAAACCGTAGTGTCTACAACTTTTGCCTAAAACTATAAGGGTGAACTAACATGCAACCTCATACTTTGTGCACACTCCAATATTGTTCTATTCATCCTTTCAGCAACTCCATTTTGCTAAGGTGTCCTTGGAACCATCCTTTCCCTGCATATTCCATTCATAGAATAGTACCTGTTGAACTTAGAGCTGTAGTACTCACCACCATTGTCAGATCTAAGACACTTTAATCTCAAACCTATTTCATTATCAACCAAAGCTTTCCATTTCATAAATGTGTCAAATACATCAGATTTATTCCTTATGCAATAAACCCATACCTTTCTTGTAGCATCATCAATGAAAGAAACATAATACTGTGATCCTCCAATAGAAGCTACCTAAGCTGGTCCCCACACATCTGTGTGAACAAGCTCCAACTTGTGCTTCTTTGTTGACCCAGTTTTGAGAAATCTCACTCTCTTCTATTTCTCAAAAATATAATGCTCACAGAAATCTAGATCTATGCTTTTCAAATATGAAAGCTTACCTTTTGACTTGAAAACTTTCATTCACTTCTCACTCATGTGGCCAAGCCTACAGTGCCACAACTTTGCATTCACATCTAAAGTATATAATACAGAAGGAGAATAATCAGTAATACAATTACATAAATAGAGAGTACCTACTCTCTTACCTTTGGCTAATACAAGTGCACCCTTGGTAACCTTCCAAGATTCAGTTGTGAGAGTTACTGTGCAACCCTCATCCCCTAATTTTCCTACAAAAATTAGATTCCTCTTCAGGATGGGTACATGCATGACATGTTTCAACACCCATGTGTTGCCATTCTGCAATTTCATCTGCACTTTTCCTTTTCTAACAATTTTACAAGGCTCATCATCCCCTAAATAAACTATTCCAAAATCTCCCTGGACATAATCATTGAAATATTCTCTATTTGGGGTAGCATGGAAAGAAGCACCAGAATCTAAAACCTAAGATTCTATTTTATTATCCAAAGAAAATATGAGAGCATCTTATGCAACAATACCTATAACTTTTGCTTCTTCTTTACCTTTATGCTGATATTCTTCTTTAACCGGAAACCAACAATCTTTCTTTGCATGCCCTATCTTTCCACAATTCTAGCAGGTTATCTTTCTTCCATTTTTGGATTTGGATCTACCTCTCATCTTTGACTTAGACCTTGATCTCCCTTGCTTGTGCTTCTCTTTTTGCCTTCCCCTACTTTCAATACTTAAAGCATTACTGATATTTCCCCTGTGCTTTTCCTACGAGTTTCCTCATTCAAGATTACACTAACAACATCATCTAATTTCAAGATATTTGTAGCAGATGCAGTATTACTAACTACCATTACCAAGCTATGCCAACTTTTAGGTAAAGAGCATAAAATTAAGAGATCTTTAATTTCATCATCAAAAACTATTTTGACTGAATTTAACTGATTTACTATAGCATGGAAATTATTAAGATGACTAGATACAGATCCACCTTCCTGCATTTACAAATTAAATAATTGCTTCATAAGATATACCTTATTCAAAGCTGAGGGCTTTTCATATAAATTTGCCAAAGTATCCATTAACTCTACCATTGTCTTTGCCTGTGATAAGTTGGAAATCACAGAAGATGCCAGGATCAACCTTATGGATCCCAGAGCCTTTCTATCAAGAACATTCCATTCTTCATCTTGCATATCTGTGGGCTTGCTTGAAACCCCACCCAATGGTAAGTATAGATCTTTCTAATACAGATAATATTCTATCTGCATCCTCCATAATTGATAATTCTTGCCATTAAACTTCTCCATTCTTAGTTTACTTTCTTCTACCATTGTCATACTCCCACTCAAAAAATAACCCCTGTGAGTGACCTGTAATCAACACACACTAAACAAATCTGAAACCACCTGTTAGTGAACCTGAGCTCTGATACCACTTATCAGGATCTTAACAAGAACAATTGATTACTTTGTTATGTAAGCAACTAAACATGGAATTAACCCAGAATAATAAGCAACTAGAAATCAAAATTAGAAAAGAACATGAGATACAAGAAACAATGAAAACTTGTATTAAACTCTTCCAGAAGGAAATACAATTGAAGAAATCTCTCTTTCTTCCACACCTCTCAGATGTACAAATCTCTTTCCCTCAAGAGTTCTCTCTATCAATTACAAACATAATTCAGCTACTTGAATTGTCTACAATTTCCCTCTTACATGTCTACAAGCTATGAAGATCTATCCTTATTATATAGAATTAGGGATCATGATCTATGCATTATCCACCATTAGATACACCTCCTAATCAAAGGCTCAAATTAGTCTTGCCAAAAATAGAAACATGAAATTAACACTAACAGTTAAACTTATCATGCAAACAATCTATTCATCCATGAAAATAGACTTCTATAATGCACAGGTGACTGACGTCAGTCCCTGTCTGTCTACATATGACTGACATCAACGACTGTGTAAATACAACCTTGCAATTTGCTCATTGGTGAAGCTTTTAGCTCCACACCTCAACATGACCATCTCTTTCCCTAAGATGTAGTGTTTCTATTATTTGTAGGCTTGCATAATGGCATAGAGCTCCTTATCATATGTCAGGTATTTACTAACTGTATCAGTGAAAGTTTCACTATGATATGCAATAGGATGGCCATGTTACATGATGATAGCTCCCATGACTTATTTAGATGCATTTGTCATCAACTCGAAAGGTTGATGCAAATATAACAAGGTAAAAATAGGGGTTGAGTAAAGTCTATTCTTCAAGTTCTCAAATGCCCTTTGTTGTATTTTGCTCCACTAAAATGTAGCTTTAGCTCCTCCTTTAGTCACTTGGGTTGGTGGCCAAGCAACATGTGAGAATCCAAGAACAAACTTGTGATAAAAATTTGCAAGACCTAAGAAGCTGTGAAGTTCTATGAGGGTCCTTATTATAGGCCATTCTTGAATAACCTAAATCTTCTCTAGATCGACATGGACCCCTTCCTGATTCACAAAGTACCCCAAGTACTAAATTGTTTTCATCTTAAATGTGCACTTGTCAATATTTTCATAGAACTTGTCCTCCCAAAGAGGTTAAAGTACCTTACAAACATGTTGCAGATGTTCCTCCTATGTTCTATTATAGATGAGTATGTCATCTAGGTAGACAACCATGAATGAGTTGGTGAAGGGTCACATGATGTCATCCATCATCCTCATGAAGGTTATAGGTGCGTTAGTCAAGCCAAAAGGCATAACCAACCATTTGAAGAGCCCCTCCTTAAATTTGAATGCAATCTTCTAGACATCAGTAAGATCAATGGAAATTTAGTGATAGCTAGATTTGAAATCAATTTTGGTGAAGAACTTTGCACTATGGAGTTGGCCCAGCAAGTCATCAATCCTAGGGAGGGGGTATTGATTCTTCACAGTGATTTTATTCAGGGCTCGATAGTTAATGCAAAGCCTCTATGTTCCATCTTTTTTTAGTACCAAGACAATCAAGCTACCACAAGGTGAAGAACTTGGCTTGATATGACCCTTTTGAATCAATTTCTAAATCTACCTTTTTATCTCATCATTCTCCAAAATTGATCTATGATACACAGGATTGTTAGGCAAAGGTGATCTTGGGATCAAATCAATAGAATGTTTTACTTGGAAGTGAAGTGGAACTCCTATGGGTAACTTGAATAACTCATCATATTCTCTTGTGATTTATTCCATCTACTTATATTTTTGTGTTGATTGTGTAGTTAAGATTGCAACATCAACCTTCTTGGATTTCTATGGTTTAACCACCATGATAATGAATTGATTTATCTTCTCCACCAATCTCTTACATTTCTTGACACTAATCAGGGAGATAGATGTGGGAGGTGGTACCTATGGTACCCTATAGTGCTGTGTTCCAAGAGTGAGGGTGATTTTTTAGGTTCATGATTCATAGATTCCATCTTGATCATACATGAATGGCCGACCAAGGAGTACATCAAAAAAATCTATATTGACCACAACATATAAGACTTCATCTTGCAAAGGTTTTATTGCATATGAAATAAGACACTGATGGGTGACACGAAGGTCTTTCCTTGGGCTCAACCATCCAATACTATATGGATTTAGGTGAGGCTTCATGGATACATTTAGAATTTTCACAAATTTAGTATAGATTAAACTCTTTTGACTCCCACTATCAAGAATGAAATGTAGAGGCTTACATTTTACCCATAATTTGGAGTGCAACAACCTTTCCTTGTCATCTGGGCTTTACTTGTGAGTCTATGATGAAACAATGATGGTATCAAGCTTAGCATCTACAATCTCTTCTTCATCCTCTTTGACTGTAGGTTGTGTATGAGATAGAGTAGTAGATGTTGAGTATTGTGACTTAGAAAGTAGTGACTTTATGGCTTAACATTCTTATTTAGAGTGAGTTCCAATTTTATGGGAATCACACCATTTTCTAGTCTTCCCCTTCTAGGGTTTCTTATCTTGAAACTACTTTTGCTTCCAATTTTGGCCTCATGTTGGACCTTCCATATCAATTTTCCATTTTGAAGGTTAACTCTTTGTATTCTTTCTTCCATGCTTCTCCTCAATCTTCACTGTGAACTTGTATGCTTCATCGAGGGTTTCTAAATTGAAGAGTTCTATTTCCCACCATATGTACCATTCTAGTCCACCATGATATTTGAGAATTTGAGAGTCTTATGTTTTTCACTTTCTTGGATTCCCAATCTCATAAATATAGAATGAAAAATGTCAGTATAATCTTGAACTGATTAGTCCTTACCTTGGTGAAGTTGTTTCCACTATATGTACAGATCATCATATGCTATGATGGGATAGTATTCTTTCTTTACCACTTCCATGAAATCATCCCAAGTAGGTTCCACCTCAAGGCCAATGTCATCTATACTAAGCCTCTTTTTTTACACTTCCCACCAATTTTTCATGGGAAATGATGCTTTCAAAAGAGCAAAAGTGATCTTTTCTCCATCGATGAATTTATTTTTAGAAAAATAGGAAGATAATTGATCCAACCAATTTTATACTACATCATCATTGATTTTTCCTTCAAATGTAGGGATATAAAAAATCACCTAAACCTTGAAGGATGTTGGGGAATTGAAAGGATGTTCCATAGATGAGGAACCAGGAAGTGCAGATGAGGAGCCAAAATTTCCCATCGAGATTTATTAGAGAATTTAGGTAAATTATTGCATCATATATGCTTGTTACCATTAGAGGGATTCATTCACCATTTCCTTGAAGGGATCAGATGTATTAGTGTCATCCACTATTTGAAGTCATTTGGAGTGAATAGGTGGATAGTTTGGAAGCTCTATTGTTTTCCACCCAAGCTTCTTGTAGTTGACCTCATCCTCAGGATCATACACTCTCAAGATAAATTGCTCTAATACCACTGATCTAAAACTCAAAATTTTTGATTAACAGATATTTCAAGAACACAAAAATAACATAGTAACAATGATATCTCTGAGAAGAGATGTTTTATTACTCTATATTACAATATAACCATATGCTTATCTCTGGGAAGAGATGTCTGATTTCTATTTTGGGTTACATCTTAATTTATAGACATTTTGAAGGTAGGAGGAGGATGTGGAAGGTCACTAATCTTAAGGGAAATTAGGTGGTTTGACTTTTATGATTTACAATAATACAAAATTTGAGGAATCACTATTTTTAGACTGCACTACTAAAATTGAATTTTGGAGCACTTCCATTGGGTTTTTAGGGGCAAAAAACCACTAATCAAAGCTCTATGACATCTCAACATATTATCCTCATTATTAAATTTACAAAAATTCAAATTGGGAGTCAATTGGAGCTATGGTGCAAAAGTTGTGGCTCCTAAAAGTTTTGTCATCAATTGGGGTAAAACCGTCGCCCAAATTGTCATCTAAATTGTTGCCCAAATCACATGACCACTTAGCATAGTCTTTCCATCCATAAAAGCTCTTATTACTTCCTCTATAGGTCACCTTATTAGTATAAATCTAGCTATCATGACTCACATCCACCTCAACCTACACTTGATTGGCCTCTCTATCATCCATCTCTCCTTTGGCTCACCTGCTAGGTCATCAGTGATGGTGATAGTATCCACTCTCTCTTACTCCTACTACCTTCATCAATGTTATTTCCTCAGTGGTCATAGCTCATATCACTATTGATATATTGGTGGTATCTTTTGTCCCACTTTGTCCACATTCCTCTCCTCTTGCTCTGATCCCCATCATGCTCATCTAGTCTATAACCACTTATGACGTGGTTTGAGTGTCAGCCTCATCACTAGTGGCCCTAATCCCCTCTTCCCCTATGGATCTCTCACATGTCAAACCCACTATATAGGCATAAATATCAATTCCACTAGATGATGTAAGCCCATATATCCTAGCACTCATGCTATCAGATGTGGCTCTCACCACTAATAATAGTGTCTAACCACCTCTACCCTCATTATAGCTAGTGTAACTATGTACCGATTTGGCCATGTAGTCGTTATATGCCCATATGGCTACCACATTATGTCTATGCATCTTATCATATATAATCCTAGAATATGGGGCATGACCCATAATACATGGTCCTCTCTCCATCTTTGCACTTAAGATAACTTATCATCAACTTCATGGGGTAGCCTAAACAACTGATACATGGGAAACCTCTTATATATCTATGCCATCAATAATATGATCAGTCATATCAACTTATACCCTTTAAATAACACCTCGTACATATCATGTATGACTTGGACCTAGATGATAGAGCTAAGATGATATAGTATACCCTCCTCTAGGATTTGTTGAGGTCAACATACCCCCATTTTTGAAAAATAAGGACCCTTATGATTATTTTGAACATTGGCACTAAAATTTGATATTTTGCATTCTATTGGAATTTGAATATAATCTCATTTAATGAAACCAGATCATTTTGTTTATGGTTTTATGTAGAACTTGCCTAATGTTGCTAATAGTTGAATTTTTGGTCTTAATATTATAGGTTTCATGGAACTCCCATCAATGGATCATGTTGGGATTTTCATAGATTAGTTCTATCTAGGATTTGATAGCCTTTGGTATGAATAAAACCTCATAGTTGGAATCATGTGATAAAACCCTCCTTTAGAAAACCCTAGCTTGAACCCCTGATTCAAATTCAAATATTGGAGGGAATGCACTTGGTGGGAACATTTCAAATTTACTTTAGACTTAAACCCAATTTTCATGTTAAGGATTGGTCATGTTTCTCAACATGACCAAACCTTGACCTAAAAATACCACTTGGGTCTTTTTATTTTAGCATGGTATCCTTTATAATACACTTGGCCTAAAGTCCTAACCTTAAGGCCCCATTCGTATTTATCAACACGAATAAGACCTTAGTCTTAAGGATTTAGCCTAAGTTCCTTTTATTTACCTATGTCGTAACTTAAGTGCCCTGCTTCTTTGTAGATCCAATGGCTCTCACTTCATCATGTGAAATGGATCCTATGGAGTGTAAGAAGCTTGACAAAATCAAAGCTTTTATCTATTGGACTAATTAGGTGTAAGCACATAGATCGATATTGATGGTCTGTGCTTCAGTGAAACCAAGGATCCAATGACACAAAGTCATCATTAATAAAGTATATCCCCCCTTTATCAAATATAAATTCAACCTAAGTTTTACCCTAAGGTCTCATTGTATTTATTAGTATGATGAAACCTTATGATAAAACTTATGCTAAGTGTAAATATCCAAAACTTGATTGAATGATTTATGCTATATTATAAAGTTTGATCTAATGGAACAAATACAATGATAAAAAGTAAAAAGCTCAAGAAGCCCCATGGAGCCACCATGTGGCATCCCCACATTTTAAGATTTATAAAAAAGGGTCCCAAAAAATAAATTGAACTAATGGTGTGTAACTACTCATATCTTGATCAATGGTTTGTGCTTTATTGCAAAGATTAATCCAATGGAGCATATCAAATCCATGGTCTATGGACTAGAAGGGCTTCATAAGCTTAAAATTAACATTCATGTGATCATCATTTGACTTTCATGAGGTCATCATTGATGTCCATAGGACCATAAACTTTAAGCCCATGAAACCTAATGATGTACTAGCTTGAATTTGACATTCTCATGACCATCATTTGACATTCATGAGGCCATGATTGACGTTAACAAGACTCTAAAATTTAAGTTAATCAATTATTTGGATTACACATAAGATATACTCCATTAATATAACTAAAATATTATGGATTGCACTGCAGATCAATGGGACCCTTGAAAGATGTTCAAACACTTGATATCTTTGAACTATAAATAATAAAATGATCCCATAGCCTAAACATATGTAGAAATGAACTTAGGCTAAGTCTATATCCTAAGGTCTTTGTTGCATTTGTTTGAATGCCATAAACCTTAGGCTAGAGACTTATATTAATTCTTATTTTAAAAGTGTCCTTGTGACATAAAACTTAGCTTAAATGCTTTTAACCTAAGGTTTCATCATGTTTATTAATATAATGAAACCCTTGGTCAAAACCTAACATTTGGTCCTTGTATTATTTTGACCCCTTTGGACATGTTATAAGAACTTAACTTAAATATATTAGCCTAAAGTATATGTTGTGTTTTTTAATAAAACATAAACCTTAACATAAAATATTTAGCCATGGTCCCCTTTTATATAAATCTTGAAAAAATTAGGCATAAACACTTTAGTCTAAAGTTTATTTTGTGTTTAATAAACATGAAATAAACCTTATCCTAATGTATTTAAACCTAAGACCCCTCATAAATAAAAACATTAATTAAAATTCTCACTTTTCTATAGGATCAATGGCCTATACTTCATCACAGAGATCGATCAAATGGACTGAAGGAATCAGTGAGTCTAAGGCAATCAATCCATCAGACCAATTAGGTGTAACCACCTAGATCAACATCAACAACCCGTTCTTGCTCATGAGGGGATGATCAGAAAAAGTATGGCTATTGGTGACTTTTTAACAAGCCCTAAAAGGCCCACATAAATGACATGTAGAAAACACATGTGTAATAAATGGAACATAGAGCTCGAAAGGCCCACAAAGGTGCCAAGTGGCACAACCAAAATACTTGACATAAAACAACCAATGAATTTTGAGCCTTGTGATCATGATCAATGACCTGCATTGATCCATGAATGAGGATCTAATGGCATGAAAGGAAAATTAAATTTTCAAAAGATAATATCTAGTCCCTTAGGGCAATTATGAAAATCAACATGAAAGTTGTCAAATAGATGCCATGTAAACACAAAATGACAAAATTGGAGATTTTTTGTGCTAAAAAATGAAAAGGTATAAAGGCTTGGGTCTTAATAAAATATTAGACATTAATGAGCCTAAGTCTAGATTTACATCACCATTAAAGCCTTAGAAAAACCCTAGCATCCTTAAAAGCCCAAATTTGAGCTCAAATTAATCAACATCAAATTGATAAGAGCTCAATTATGGTCTAAGAAAAGAACAAAGTAATTTGGTGATTACTTGCAATCCATTTGATAAGGATTTGAAACATATATAGCCATAGAAGCTTGAAGATAACAAAAAAGAGATGAGACTAAGTTGTACTTAACCTCAAATAATGAGGGGAGGGTTTTCAAAGACATAGACCTGGACACTGTAGCCTTGAGCAATGGGAACATGAATTGGTCTAAACTCTTTTAGACCATCAAAGAGATTCAAGATTTGACTAGGGAGGAGTAGAATAATGCAAGCACCTTGAGGAGATACAATTACTTTGTTTTCATTTATATGGTAAGCCTATACTATGCTACTGCTAAGCTTGAGGTACTTCACTTCATTGACATCCTTGCTCTTCTTTTTATTGATTGTAAAATTGAGGATGATTGGATTATGCATGAATGTATTTTTAAGAAAATAGCATACATTTATCCCCTAGATTTTAAAAAATACTATAAGCTATATAAACCCCAAGTAGACCTACCCACCATAAAAAGTGGATTGGAGAACATAATATGAATATAATCCTGACCCCATGGCTGCTTACTAGGAATTATGTAGTCTAGGACCCCATAAGAAACATACTGATTGTTCAATTTAGGGAGGGAATTAGGATGATAATGACCTTATTGAATATTATGTAGAGCCCCCTCTACATAATCTAGGTATCATATATTTACTTCGTGGTTGAGAAAGGACTCGCTCCCCCATTGGGTGAGATGATTAACATCTACTTGAAGTCCCAATTCACAACAATCAAGAAGAAAAAAGAAAGTAATTTTACATGATGTCCTATCTATTGGATGCCCTTTTAGCCACCACCGAGATCCAAAATGTCAATAATTGGTCCCCTAATGGAAGACCCACTATCTCCCATCATTACTCAAAGCTACACATATTCAAGTACAAGTAC
Organism: Torreya grandis; assembly: GCA_037957365.1. Classification (NCBI taxonomy): domain Eukaryota; kingdom Viridiplantae; phylum Streptophyta; class Pinopsida; order Cupressales; family Taxaceae; genus Torreya; species Torreya grandis. Next base: position 1,753,252 of record JARHVA010000158.1, read on the forward strand.
AACATGTAGTTCATCTATGATTGTGTCTAGCTATCCCTAGTGGAAGCCATTATAGTAATCCCCATGAGTAGGGTCATCCCATTGATAAAAAAGTACGTGGAGTTGATAGGGGATATTTGGTTCTACCCTGATTGCACCATCATAAGGATTGAAGGCACTTTAACACAACCCTTCAAATTACCCATATATGTACCAACCAATCTTATAGAGTAAGAAGTGACCTACCAACTTATTCATAGTATAGATGGGTTTTGAAAGGAAAAGAGGAAAGGCCTTCCCCATTACTTTTCATTGGTAATTAGTAGAACCTTTTTTTAAAACTAGGAACTTGTGATTGCAATTGCTAGACATATGGATTCCTTTACCCTACGAAAAGATTATTTGAGGCAATAGGACCTTAATGGGGTAGTTTCTAAGCATATAAAGTCCAATATCATAAAAAAGACATATGAAAACTAACCCAGTGTTCATAGCCCATTCTACATTAGATCCTCTATTTTCCCAAAGGTATTGGCCAGTTTGAAAAAGCATAACATTAAGTTAGAGCCCAGATTGGCTAAGGGAGATGACAAGCCACTTGGTGAGATTTAGAAAATGGGGCCCATGTAGTATAATTTATTGCCTAGACCCTCTTCAAGGCCCTAACCAAAAGTTAGCATACAACAACCCCTGGCACAAATTACATAGGGACCTGACAAGGACAAGATGGAAGAAAGACTTGGGGATGGATCATCTTTATCCCCCTTGATAAACCAAAATCTCCCATAGAGTTCTTGGATATTGTTGCATTGGAACCAAATGAGATAGTATAAGATGAACTTAGAGTGATAGCTAAGGCGTATGGGTTAAAGTATGAGGAAGAAAAAAAGGAAAAACCCCAAGCCTAAGTAAAGGAAGTTGAACAAGACAAGGGGAAGGAATTTGCTTTGGACCTGGTTCCCATAGCACCCTAATAAAAAAGAAAGGTAGAATTGGAATTAGTCCTAGTTGGGATAAAGAATCACAAGTTAACCTTCACCCACCCCATGAGTGAGGTCAACTTATTTATCAAATAATACCCCATACATGGACCCATTATCTATGAATATTTTATCTATGAGAAAATGCAAAAGATTCCCACTTTGTCTCACTCTTGGGCCTTGACCAAGATAATTAACATTAATGTCTATGAGGAAATCAAGCCATTGATATTGGATTTGATGAAGGAGGAAGAAGAAAGTATGGTAGTTTCCATAAGAGCATCAAGTGGAACACAAATGGACACCCTAGGTGTATCAAGTAGCATAAGGATGGAGGTCTCAGAACCTCCTAGGGTTATAAATTTATCCACCATGATGAAATTCAACCCTAAGATAGTAGGATTGGAAAAATTAAGCACCAAGAAAACCATGATTGGAGGTGAGGAATTCACCTTTCAAAAGGTTGAGCCATTTTTAGGCTTAACTCTAGTTAGAGGACAATATCTTGGTGAACACCCCATCCATGAGGAAGACATAGAAAACCTAGCTGAGGCTCACTCAGCCTAGATCAAAGCAGGGATTAAACGTGTGAAGAAAAATATATATAACTTGGAGAAGGAAAAGGAAAATCTAGAGACCTAGGTGGTGCTATCAGTCCTAGATGTAATGGTCAAAATGCTTGATGAATCCTTCTATGACATGTTTGATGCCTTGAAATCAATATAATTGAGTCAAAAAGCATTAGAATAGTAGAATATAGTGCCTAAGGGTATATTAGCCCAATGGAAAGATTTAGAGGATAAAATAATAGGGATAATCAAAATACAAGTTGGAAGGTAGATCCCTGGATTCAAAAAAATTAGTTTGGGACATTTGAATGCAATTTTGGGAATAGTTATTGACAAAGTCCAGAGTTTGTGTACTTGGTCAAAGGATCTAGAGAGACACCTAAAGAATGATGAGGATCTAGTAGAAAGGATTTAATATCTCCTTAGGACCATGATCACTAACCTTGCACATCCCACTTCCCAAGGCATCATGAAGGATGATGAGTTTAAGCATAGGGCTACTTTGATGACTCAAAAAATAAAAAGTAAAAGTCAGGGCCAATCTGGGGCAAACAATAGTAAGATCCTAGATATGATATTTAATGTATGGGAAAAGATAAGGCCGAGAGAATCAAGGAATCCATGGCTATAAATGATAGGGAATCAAATGATCTAGCTGATAAAGAGGAAGAGTGTCTCCTAAAGCCAAATTTTGACTTGGATTTAATCAATGAGCAACATCAAAAAGCCATGAACATCCTTCAACAACAAGTGAGTTCTCAAGCATAGGGCCCACCAATGAGTTGAATAATATTTCATTTTGTAAAAATATTGTAATATTTAAACATGGAATATTATTTTGTAAAGGCATATACTAGTTTGTTAGAATATTTGCCTCTAAGTTAGTCCACTTTCGGAAAGCAAGTGTATTCTAGAACTATAAAGAAGGATAGCTATTCTTATCTTTTTACATTTGTATCTTGTAATTGACTGGTATATTGCCTTATCATTCTATAAAAGGTCGTATTACTATTTTTTAAAGAGGGAGTTTTGAGCAAAACTTGTATACTTTAGAGAAATTAATATAGATAAGGAATATTGAAAAGTTTATCCAAGTTTGTTTGTGTCAATTGTTTCATGACTTCTCTCTCAATTGATTATTCTAAGTCTTGAATTTGAATGGTTTCATGAATTTTGAATTTATATCTTTTGATATAGGGTTGGTAATTTGTGCTTATGCTAGATTAGTTGAATGATCTTGAATTTTCTTCATTTCATTTGTTCCACATTAGGATGTGCAAATGCTATTTGAATGTATTAACAAATCTTTAAAGAAAATTTAGTTCTTACTTGTATCCCTTCATATTATCCTGAGAAGTTTGCATGATGTATAATGAGATCTAAGTTTATGCCATTTTAAATTATATACTATTTAAATGCATGTTCAATTGTAATTGAAACTTTGTCATAATGTTTAATTCAAGGATCAATAATCATGTATTCTCTTTCTTCCCTACCCTTCTCTTTTTCTTCATTTTTAACAAAATCATTTTAGTATAGATGTCACTATAAATATTCACTTAGATTAGTATTTAACATATAACTTTGATCATAACTCACTAAGATCAATATAGATACTTCAAAATTCATAAGGACCATGGTGGCTCCCAATGACCAAGTAATATAAATTTGTGGAACAGTCTAAATTACTCTACCTCTATTTCAACATAGGTAACTAGATTACTAAAATTTGCTACTCATGCCATGAATTCTCTAAATTATAAAATGAGAAGTGTTCTTAAACACTAAGAGCACTTGTGATACACATAGAGGCATCAATAGGGTGAAGCTTCCACTGGTGCTAAAAGGAAGGCTCATGTTGGATTTGTTGAATCTTTGTTAATTTTAGCTTGTTTTGATCTAAGATTGGTGTCATATTTACACTTTTGCATAGTTATTTCCTAAAAAACATAAAGATCACTGATATTTTTGGTCTTTAACTCATATTTTTTCTTCTTTTAGATAAAGATCAAAGATATTTGAGCTTGGATGCTTAATTATGGTAAAGATAGTTTAAAATTTGAGGATCCATAGTATTTGAGGTTAGAATAGCTTATTTTGATCAAATATAGGTGTATCTTTCATATATATAAGTTAATTTGAGCTTATATTTGTAAATATAGCCCATATTTATGTAATTAGACACATATTTTAGCTAGATTAGTTAAAATTTGATGCCCATTGTTATTCTTTACATATATATTTATAAAATTAGCTTAGTATGCAAATTTGAGTCTTGTTATTTATAACTATTAGTTTAATACATTGTATTTCAAATAGGATCCAAAGTTATCAAACTGGAACTACCAAGAATTCAAAAAAGATCACATTCAAAGACGAGAACCTCTACTTGAGTTGGAAGTTCATAGGAGAACCAAATGTGACAAAGGTAGACATAAGTATTCAAAATCTTTGCCAACTTTACCAATCCAAGGTACTCCTTCATTAAACCTTCATCTAGATATGGCTTGGTTGGGAAGTTCTCCTATCAACATACAAGGTTCAATTCATGATCTCCCTCACAATCTTGAAAAGTATTTTCTAACTTTTAGTCCTAGTGGTATTGTGACAACATAAGAACATGTTAAATCATTTAAGGCTACATTAAGATTGATGAATGTAACCCATGAGGATGTAACATGTAGTTTGTTCCCTTTTAAATTTAAATATGCTACATATGATTGGTTCTTAAACCTGATTGATGATTGCATCACCACATGAGATGAGTTTAATAACATCTTCATTGACCAATTTGGAAAAATAATTAGCCCCTGTGTCCTGTACTAACAATTTACCACCCTAAAAAGGGATGTCAATGATCCCATAAGAGATTTAAATGATAGATTCCAAAAGATGTATAATAAAACCATTGACCCTTATAAACCTGATTAGGCCTTGGCCTTGGAAATCTATAAAGATGCTCTTGATCCCATAACCTTAATGTTCATCAAGAGAGTTATAGGTCTAATGAACACATTAGCTTTAGCTTATGCTGAAGCTATGATCATAAATGATCAGATGCAACCCCAGGGCCAATGGCCTATTATATTTGTAATCTCAACCCACATATGCCTACCTTAAATGTCTTTCCCAATAATAACTAGAATGTTCCTGCTCTTAACTAGGTCCCACATCTGAACTAATTGCCTTTAAGACATTCTACTCCTAACCAAAATTTGGGGTTCTTGAACCACCCTACTAATAATGGGTTTAATGCAATTAATCAAAGGACATTGGTACCAACCACTAGTAATAATAATAATGAGGTTCATAATTCAAAAACCTCCAAAAATGAGAATGAGTCTATTCTAAAAATGGTCCAAATATTGAGCACTAACTTCCTTCAATTGCAAAAATAGGTTTAGAAAGGAACTAGAAAGAGGTAAGCTAAATCTAGTTTTAGGTTGGTAACAATGAAAGAGATATATATTGGTGATAGTATTGGCTTGGTATTTGGGTCCACCCCCTCACTTCACAATCCCACAACACTAAAGGTGTTAGGTGTTTTACCAATACATGCAATCAACCATATATTTATACTTAGCCATAAAACCAAATCGACTTCCCCCTTGGTGATGAAATCCAAATAGGTAGACCTTAGGTATAATTTTTAACGATTTTTGATATTTTTTAATGTATAAGTGTGTGAATAAAATAACATGTAGTGTGAATAAATCAATAAATTGAACCTTCCTAGTTAGACTATATGTGCTACTCTAAACAAATAAGCAACATAATGAAATATGAATTAATTACTAGCAATGCAAGTTAATTCATTTTTATTGAAGAGTACTAGGTTGAATGGGTCAATAAAGTATGCAAATATATAGAACATAATTGACTTAATCGATTCTATTTGTTAAAGAAAAGGCCAAAAAAACATGGTTGAATAAGTCAACCAAGTCTCCTGGGTAAGAAGCAACTACATAACTAAGCTGATCTAATCAAATTAATTTATTTTAGGGTTATAGTTTTATATAAATAAAAACTATGAAAAATAGGATTGTAATGAAGAAAATAAATGATTAAGTTGGTGAGAATGAACCTGATAATTTTAATAATGCTGAATTATTATTTTTATACTATGTCATCCAAATGAAGAATTTTAAATTGCTAATAGAGTCCACTGAGTCTAAAAACTTTTATGTTGAAAAATTAAACTAAGTCTATTGAATCAATCTTGTTTTATTTATTTTAATATGACCTACATAAATACAAACATAGTCAATTAGATTTACTTTGTTAAAACTGTACATATAATGTTAGACTAAGTCAACAGATTTGATCGAATGATATCAAAATGAAATAAATAATATGAAAATAAATTAAAGTGTGAAATAAGACCTGTAAGGGTTAGTTCATGTTAGGTTCACCATAATCTATACAAAATAAAGTGAATTTGATCTATAAATCAATCCTATCTCAGAAAAGATAAATCAAACTAGCCATTTGGCTTGTTGGTATATTTAGACAATTAGAGTCATGACCAATATGGATATTTTAGACCTAAATTAGGGTATATTACCATACAATATCACTATAGAGGTTTTTAAATCCTCTATTAAAGTAATACCAAACAATAACCCTAGCTAAGTCTTATGGTTTATAACAAAGTAAAGTAAATCTAATCTAGTGCTCACCAAAGCTTGTGGCACAAATCAGGGATAATAAACATAAAAAATAAACATGAAAATAATAACTCTACTCAAGTAAATGTAGAGGTAATCCTAAGTATGGAGAGGTAAATACATTAATAGTCCAATACATGCAAATATATCTACTAATAAAAGAGGAGTAAGATTTAGGAATACTTACCTTGAAGATAAACTTATTGAGTCTCAATCTCTCCCTTAGCCAATGGTGATTTACAAGAATTATCCTATACATCTAAAATACCTTTCCCACAAAGATAATATTATTCTCCAAAGGAAGTATGAAACCCTAAGAAATGACTCCTCAAGTAGAATGGTGGGTAAGTAGATAAAGAAGCATAAATGAATGATTCTCTTTATTAGAAATGAGGTAAAGGATGTGTTTATATAGCTGGATCTAACCTTAAACCCTTCATAAATTTAGCCAACATAGTTATCCCAATCATCCTCATTGTTTAGGAAATACAATAGGCAGGTCTCAAACTAAGTCAATTAGGCCGACTTAGTCCCATAACATGCTCAATTCCTAGAATAGGGTTGACCCATTCGACTTTGTTTGGAGTATTTAAAAAAATATGTTTGGCTTAGGTAGGGGCTATTTGAGGTAGTGAATTACTTAGAGGAGAATGTAAAGGAGGTTTCAAATCTTAGGGAACCATATAAGAGGGAATTGTGTTGGTTGTAATTGGTGGTATAGGGAACAATAATCTTGTGAAACACCAATGGTCTACCCACCCCTTTCCCAATGCATGCTTTAATGCATGCACTCAGAGAGATTGAGACTCAATGAGTTCCTACAAGAGAGAAAACATCAATAATTGACAAAGTTTAAAAATATTGTGTATACAATAGGTACTAATGATTTAGAAGGATTATCCGTAGTCTAATCTTACATCACATCTTCTCCAAGATTATCTAGTCTAACCTCCCCTTTTAGGTCATATTATTTTTAGACTCTTCCTCAACTTCAACATATAAAGGGCCAAGTGTAGCACTTGTATACTTTGGAGGCATCTCTTATTCTTTAGATACATTAAGATCTTGGAGAGAAGGTGGGATAGTTATCCTTTTTCTTTTGTATGTAACTATTGAAGGAGGAGTAGTAGTAGTAATAGTCCTTGGTGGGGAAGGAGTAATAGATATGTAGATGGAGATGATGTAATATAGGCATTGTGAGATACTTAAGAGTAGTAGGAAATGATGTAAATATAATATAAGTATATGCTAGTATAGATTCCATAGTATTAATCACCTATTATATGAGAGGAGGGGAGTTTACTTATGGAACTTATATGGACTAAGTTGTGGTAGCACGTGTAATTAGTTGAGTGGGATACCTAGGAGTTAGGGGTGTTATTAGACCCATTGTAAGAGAAGGATTAATAATTCTTGGTGTACATTTTAGACCCTTGAATATATTGGTCCTAATCTACCTATCAGTCTCAATTGTTTTCTCTTGTCTCTCATGCATAGGAGTAGCACTTACTTAAGCCAAAAGTATTTATTCATTTTCTATGACCTTAGTATCTTCAGGAGAAATGGTAGGGCCATATTTTATTCACTATACAACCATCATGGACATTGAGTATTCATGCATGTTTTTCATCACCTCAATATCATCCTCTAGATTCATGAATATGGGGTCATGGACATAAGATTCATGTTGATATTGGATCTTGACTTTGTTGCCATATTTTTTAAGGATCTCATAAATAACATTTATAGGATCCCAAAATCTAAATTGTTCTTTGATAAAACCATAATGGACCTTATCCCTATTTTCTTGGTAAAATTTCACCCACTATGTATATTTTTGGTGACCAATGCTGAGGGGAAGTTTATGAATGACACCCTACCTAGTTTACTTTAGTTTTAGGTCCACACAATTGGATAATTGAAAATCATTCTTTTGCTCTACCACTATGTCTGGAACATGGTGTGATAGATTCAATGGGGATTCATAGGTTATTTTGATTCTAATCACTATATGGTATGGATAGAACCAATAGTCACCCATTTTCCTAATAAACCTTTTTATTTGGTCTAAAAATCTTGGCATTATTTTCCCATTAATATCTTGATAGAATTTTGGGTAGAGTACATCAGATATATTTTTCATTTGGCCCCTAAACCTATAGATATGGAAGATGAAAAAATCATCACATATCATATTCTTTGGATATTCTACAAAAGGTTACCAAGGTTCCTCTTGAGGGTGGGGGGTCATAGTAGCAGTTATCACATATAAAAAACATGACATCATATAAAAATACCATTGGGATTGTTATCAACCTTACTCATCTGAAACTTTAAGTTAAAGCTAATTTCCTATCCCAAGGTTAGATTTTAATTTGTACTCAAAGTGATGTCGAGTAAAGGGAGCCAAGCATATTTGACATAGGTGATATCTAGGAAGCTATATAATCTATTTAGTAGGGTCATTACTATCCACATTCCAAGCCTAAATCTTATGATTAGAGTGCTACTAATTTGGCCTCTTAAAAAAATAGCATTTGGGTATATTGCCTAGGTCTACAATGTATCCTTGATATTATTCTTAGATAAGCAAGAATATATTATGGGATGGTTGTATATCATGTCGAGAATAGGGATCCTATACTTTTCAAAGGAATTTCCAAATATATAAGCCATGGGAGTTAGACTACAAGGCATGTGAAGAATATTTATTAAGAATTAGCTATAAAAAAATAAATTAAACAAGAGGATAAGACATGGAAATACCTCATCTTTGGTAGTGACATTATGTAGATTGATTACCTTGATCACTAGTATATCATCTATGTATCTTTTGGTGAATGATGATAGCTAATTATTTTCACCAAATGGATTATCTCCATCAACCTTGAACCAAACTATTATATCATGAAAATTTGTGCTCTAACACTATTGACTTGAAGACTATATATGTATACTTATTTATTCTATCCAAGATGAATGTAGATGGGGTTATTTGCCTAGATGATGATGTCATTATAACTCTATGTATTGTCTTGAGTAGACTTGAAAAGTTAATGATTTTGATATAAATATAAATTTGGTAGTAATTCATGAGTTAAATCATAGATATTGCAGTTTTAATTTTACTTTTGGGGCTGAATATATCATGGATTTTGTCAGTCCTGAGACTTCAATGCCTTAGATCATCCCTATGTGATAATTAATTATAGATAATGGTTTGGTCTCTTTTCAAATCCCATTTTTAAATTTGAATTTATGAAATAGTCTTTCATGGGATTGTCTACCACATGGTGCATTGTCACTGATTATGGTTACTTAGTCATCTCGTTGAGTCATTTATTTTGACACATGTCCATTTATTGTAAAATTGAGGTTTGCTTCCATTTACTTGTATTCTTTTATCCAGAGTGTGATATGTGGCCTATAGTCTCTTAGTCGCTTGATGTTAATTTTTTCCTTTTTAAATTTGGACCTTCATTTTTAGTTCAATGAGATGCCAACATGGCATGATCATGCTTATTTGAATAGCCATGGAATTTTTTAGATAGGCCATGAATCTCTGAGATGTTGACACATGGATGACTATCACCCTTCTAGATGTCATCAAAGGTAAATGTAATAATTACATAAATATGAATGGAATTTTGACAAGTGGCATGATCTCACTTATCTAGATGCTTAGAAGCTTTGTGACTTAGGCATTTTACTATGTAGGAAGTGAGTAAACAAAATGGTGACAAGTGTCACCAACCCATAAATATGGTTGGTCATGAAGCCTTGTAAAATTTTTAATAAGTTTTTAGTCATGGATGAGCATGATTATGATAAATGGCATGATCTCACTATTTGGGTGCCTATGAAGATTTGAAAATTATATGAGTTAATGAGACACTATGGGTGAGTGAGATGCAAACACATGGCATGATATCATTCATTCAAATATTTGGGAATGCTCGGGACTTATACATTAAACTTAGAAGAAATGAGTCCATGGAATGATCATAAGTGGTATCATCCCATTAATCTACTTGGTCACAAAGTGTATATGTATAGACTATTGGTGCATTGGCCATGAGTAGATGTGATGATAACACATGGATGGATGCCACTCATTTGGATGACCATTGTAGATGAAGACTTAGATGAAACTACAAATGAGAAAGATTAAGGCAACTAGGAAAATCTTTTAGATTTAGATGCTTACCAATATATGAACACTTAGATGATTGGTATTAATAAGAGAGAGTAAACTTGATTGATACATGTGACATGATCTTATTCACTAGGTTACTCAAACATCCAAAATACACAACCACTCTTTGATTTGATAGTTTTTAGGCATAAAAGAGACATGTGGCCAAAGGCATTGTGAACTTGTATAGTCAATGTGACTTGTAAAAGGACAAAAAAACTTTAGAAAATGTTTATTTATCTCTGTTAGTCCATAATATTAAAACCTAAATTTTTTAAACATCTCAAATTTTAGATCCCAAATAGATGCAAAAAATTAATTTTGATAATAATGCTTATTTAGGATTTTAAACTAAAGGTCATGATATAATAATCCAATTGGAAAAGCAACCTCTAACTTTGAATTCTAAGGTTTTTTATAATCAAATTAGAAATGAACCTAAATTTTTTAGATCAATATGGGTCCTCATTTGAGAAATTTTAAAATAGGAGGCATTGGGTACAATAAATGGTGACTTAATGGGGAAATACTCCAGAGTATTAGAGTATCTAAAATCTTGATTTCACACATAATGACAAAAATTACAAACTTTATTAGAAGGAAATAAATAAACCAGAAAGATTAAAGGGACTTAAATATATCCATGCAACATACTAACCCTTTTAATTTATCATATCATGTGTGACTATGTGAAAGTTATCTCCCCTCATAATTAGAATTTTAGCAAAGATCAGACAAAATCTAAAATTAAAAAAAAAAATGAAAACTTAGCTTTTAAGCAAAAGGTTTTTGTGAATATGGACATTATTTTGTTACCAACTAGGCATCCATATCCCTGATAGAGATACCTTTGATTCAACTATAAACATTCTCTACTAACAACCATGCATCCATAACCCTGATACATTACAAACTTTATTAGAAGGAAATAAATAAACTAGAAAGATTAAAGGGACTTAAATATATCCATGCAACATACTAAACATTTTAATTTATCATATCATGTGTGATTATGTGAAATTTATTTCCCCTCATCATGAGAATTTTAGAAAAGATCAGACAAAAGCTAAAGTTTTTTTAAAAATGAAAACTTAGATTTTAAGCATAAGGTTTTTGTGAAGATGGACATTGTTCTATTACCAGCCAGGCATACATATCCCTAATAGAGATACCTTTGATTTAACTATAAACATTTCTCTACTAAAAAACATGCATCCATAACCTTGATCGAGATTACTTGAATCACCCTTCTTCTATGAGTTCTATTATTTTATTTATTTTGAACATTTCTTGGAAGAAGGGGTGGGAACCACCATTGGTTAGGTGTATAGGAATGTAAGTCATTATAAATAAGATATTCCACTCATATTTTTCCTTCCTAAATGTTTATTATCTCTCAAACAAGTTTTAAGAATGTAAATATGCAAATGCTCTTTCAAAATGAAAATTCTTTCTAAAATTTGCATGAAAATATCAAATCACCTTCCATAGTCATAGGAAACTTATTTAATTCAGATAAAACCTCAATTTAACCATGAAATATGTCCTAACTTTAAGACTTAAAATACACCTAAATCAATATTAAAAATCACCATTTGAATGTGGTTTGACTACCCTTTTATAGGCTAATTTTAGAGAATTTTATGCAAGGAATGATTTTGATTGCTTTGATTTTAAGCAAACTAATATAGAAAACATGAAATCTATTCTAAGAAAAGTAGGAAATATATTTTATGAAAATAATAAATATACTCTACTTAAGTAATAAATACACTCTAACCTTATTACTAAAGTATAACTCAAAGTCACTCTAAGATGTATACAGTCAGAGTAGCTATGATGTAATGTTTCATAAACTACCCATTATGTGGAAAATGTAAATCATTACCTTGAAGGTCTTTTAAGCAAAAAGCATTGTTTCCCATAATTTTAGAGATTTGATATGACCCAATCCATAAGGGGTAAATTTTTTTATGTTGCCCCTTATTTTCATGTGCTTTCATTTTAGATATTTTATTAAACCACCTCTTAACAATGTCCTAGTGTTTGTTAAAGTTGTGTAAAGATTTGGTTCATGCATCTTTAATTTGGATAATTTCTAGTAACCATGAATTCATTCATTCATTATCTTCCATATACTCTTACATGAGTTAGTACATTGATAAATTGAGAGTAATGGGAAACATGAGATATTGTCCATACACTAACAAGAAGGGTGATGCCTTGAGGGCCTATTTATGTGTGGTTCTGTCTTCCTATAGTGCGTACTAAAATAATATATGCCATTCTCTTAGTTTGTATTTTTATTACTTATTTATCACATACATCAAGTTATTATTTGTAGATTCTATGACTCCATTCCATTGTGGATAATAGTTTGAAGAAAAATTAATAATAATTTGATGGTCGTAGGCCCACTCAGTGAACTCTATAGATTAGAAGGCTGATCTGTTGTCACATACTAGGGAGACTAGTGTCCCAAATCTGGTTAAGATGTTTTCTTATAAAAATTTGATCACACCTTATTCTCTATAATTCTTCAAAGCTATTATTTCAGTCCACCTAGTATAGAAGTATGTGGTTATCAATATAAACTTATGCCAATTAGGATTAATTACTCCTAGGAAATCTAAGTCCCCTCTATGCAAAGGGGTGCCCTTCAATTATATGTTGTAAAGGTATTCTTGCATTTCTTTCTTTTTTTTTCTAAATAATTTAGATTGGTGACAATTTATAACATGGTTATGGTCATATTAAAATATGGTAAGCCAATAATAACCCATCCTCAAATTTTTTTATGAATTAGAATTTCTTAAAGGGTGTTTGCTTCAAATATTTTGAAAAAAATTATCTAGGATGTCAACATATTCTTCTTTAAATATGCACCTAAAATAGATGACTTCATATTTTTTTGGTATAACACTCCATTATTTATCATGTTGTGAACTAACTTGAGCTAAGTGATCATCTTTATTCTTTGTTAAATTCATGTGGGCATATGTTTGTGAGTAGATAATGGATAATCTCAGCATACCAATCCTTCCAGCTATTTGCGATTGGTTGATATTTCAATAAATATGCATGGATTAGTCTCAACCATTAGTTGGATGATACCTTTTACTTTTACCATCTTAGTAAAATTGATCTCTAAATCAAATTACTACAACTTGGTCATCCAATAGCCCCTTTTCTCTCTCTTAACTCATTTTTTCTAAGTGTAAGCTTGATTGCTGGGTCTGGGACAACATCGTATGTCTTGATGCACATAATATAATGTTAGAATTTATTTGTGCCTTGATTAAAGCATAAATATTCTTATCTATCATGGAATACTTTATTTATATATCTTTTGGATAGGTACTCATAAATGAAATTGGATGTTCACTATCATCTATCTTATGTGTAAGTATTTTTTTTATAGTATGTTCTCATTTAAATGAATACAAGAATAAATCATTATTGAAATCAAGGATGATCAAAATTAGAAACTTAGGCAATGTTAGTATTAACATATTGAAATTATTTCTTTTCCTCTATTTTCCATTCTATTTTTGCATCCTACTTTAACATGGCATTCAATGGCTTGACAATATCTACAAACCCCAAAATAAAATTGTGACAAAATTAATTTTTAAAAATAAGGATTTAAAGTCTTTCTTGTTTTTTAGATATGGAATATTTGAAATGGACTATAATCTCTTTGGGTATATTGATGACATGGACCAATAATTTACCTTATATGATCATGAAAATAGTTTCTTTTGAGTTTAGGGAGATTCCATATCTTCATCATCTATCAAATACTTTCTACAAGTGGTCCACATGTTCAGATCTATCTTTAGAAAATATATTTAAATCATCCATATAGATGATGATGTATTTTTAAATAAGTCCCTAAAAAGTAAAATCCATGGCCCACTAGAAAGTAGCAGTTGCATTGATTAGTTTGAATGGCATTTTTTTGTATGCAATAGTTCCCCACTTGGTGGTGAAAGCAATCTTCATTCTATCATAATATTTTACCAATACCTGATTATAACTTGAGAAACCATATAGATAGGATATCATCTTTGACCTACTAAGTATTTAAATTAATTCATTTAGGGAAGGCAATGGATAATTATCCTTTTCCAAGGCTTGGATGAGGTCTCTAAAATTCTCACAGTTTGGTTTCTCCATTTTGTTTTTGTACAGGGACTAGGTTGGATACCCAAGTAAAATACCAGATGGGATTTTTTTTTCCTCTAGTAACTTCTATACTTCCTTTTAATAAGAGGTTCAAGAATAGAATTGTCTGGACTCTATCTTTATTTTAAAGGTTTATGTTCCTCTTTCAATGGTACAATATGTGTGATGACTTTAGGATAATTTTTTTTAGATCTTCATAGGTCCAAACAATGACATCTTTATATTCTGTTAGTAAACCTATCAGCCTTAGCTTTTCTTGTTTTTTAAAACTCAACGTAATGTTATCCATTTGGGGGTGCTCATTTCCCCCTAAGTTTACTTTGGTGAAATCATACTCATTTTTCTTGGACTATTTTTATTTCTTTGCTTAAAAATCAATGTCAGAGACCCATTATAGGGACACCATTTCTTTGGGTATGTTATTTTAGTTCAATTAGAAGATACCATTATTTTCATTGTCTACTTGGTTCATTAGATAAAACTCATTTTCATCAATAATCTATGACTCAAAGTCACTAAAACTACACATGAACTGAATAATCTACTAGTCATGATCAAATAACTAGAAATGATCAAAATTATCAAGAATTTAAGGACATGGCACTAGTTCCATAGATAATTTCTACATTTTTTATTCTTTGAGTGGAGCCAAATTAGATATTGAGCAGCTAGGGTATTAACTATTTGATTATGATCCTTGGGGATATATTTTATATTGAAGGCTTCAAATCACTTAATCAGATCCTAGGCTCTATGTTTATACTTCTTGAGATACAACAATTTTCATTAGTATTGACTCCTAATCTAGTTAACAACCAAATTTGAGTCTCTAAACAACATCAACTTGACATGGTGTTTTATTGAAAATTAGAGCCATAGGATTAAAGCCTCATATTCTACATGGTTATAAGTGCATGGAAATTATAGCCAAAAAGCAACAAGGTACTTTCTCCCATCATGATTGGTCTGTGTATACCCACACCAGAGCTTTGATTAGATTGAGCACCATCAAATACAAGGTCCATAACTTTGAAGGACCTTCAAATCATCCTTCATGTCTTTCAAGCCTAGTTGTGAAGGTATAAACACATGTGTGATGAATAAAAGTTCACTCTCTCATCTTTGAAATTATACTCTATGATCATATGCTTCATTTTTGGTTTTTTATCAACCTTAATTTGATTGGATACTCCTTTCTAGGGAAATCACATGTGTGAGAAATCTATATCTATGTATCCATTTAGTGTTCTTGACTAGTCATGGCTTAGGAATAAACCATAATATTTAAGAAAGTTAACAATTAAAATATCAAAATACTAGACATGTAGTTCAGAGGAAAGCTTCATGTGAACAATCAAAAACTCTCTAATAACTGGAATTAAATATTTGTCTAGCTAGAGGACTATTATTTTGGATTAATATGGGGTGAAAACTAGTCTTATGCATATCCCCATGGGAATTACATTAGGTGACTCACATGAGTCAACTAGGAAACTATGCATGTTTTTCAAAAAAATTATGACAGTCAATAGAAAGGGTGGGACCTCATGGTTGTCTTTGTACATAACCATTTTTTCATGTGTAGATTTTGAATTGTTAGTGGATAATTTACTAGTTAAAGAACTAATCAAAATATCTATTTGTTCTATGATATAGGCTAGCACATGAAGAGTAATATTAGCCTTGATTTTCTTCATATCCTCAACTATATCATATCCACTCTTGGTGTATGGATCAACTTGAGTTTGCTAATCATTCCATCTAGGAGGGGGTGGATTGTTATTAGCATTTAGATTAGGGAGACTAGTTGTGTTATTATTAGGAGGTGTAGTTGTGGTAGGCTATTGATTATTGTTCCTCAAATAATAATTTTTATTTTTAAATTGTTAAAAGGCATGAATTTTGTCTATGTTATATTTTGGCTAATTTTCATCCTCAATAAGGAATGGCATGTTATAGGTCTTAAAATACTGTGGTTATATTGGAAGTTTTAGAGGCACTAGTTTTTGATGAATGAGTTTGATTCAGAACTACCTCATATATTTACATATCTTTTTGAAATATTTCAAAAGTATAAAAAATATATATATATTCCAATTCACCATGTTGGGAAGTGCTATGGCCTCTACACCAGTTAGGTAAGGTTGCCTCATAAATATTCTTCTCAAATAACCTGTTAGGTTGAGGGTTTAAATTGTTACCTGACTAGTTGATAAGTATATTATATCTTTGGAATGAACATTTCCTATTAGTTTCATCTCCTAAAATTTTCCCTAAACATTTTTACATGTTTATAAACTCAGTGTTTGGATGGTATTCAACTCAGTTTTGGTAGAATTAGATGTTGTCCCCTATGTGGTAGAGGTATTAAATGGGACTAAAGCTTGATTCTAATTCTGTTGATTAGATGGATGCATAGGATGGTTAATAAAAACTTAGGTTGTAATTTGGTCCAACATGAGTCACATGAAACTAATTAAAAACTTGGTTATAATTATTCACTATGACATTTTGATTGGCATTTAAAATATGATTTAGGACTGGGAAATTTAGATCATTGTTGGGTATGTCCTATAATTGAGGATTTAACTACCTATCAATGTTAATAGATTTTTCATATGCATTTTCTAAGTTATCAATGTTCAAAGCCTATGTAGGAATACTACAATCATAGGATCTAGGGCATTTTTATACACTTCAACTCTCAAGTTAGCAATAAGTTTGTATGCATCAACCACATAAGTGTACATATTTTGAAATCTTATGTGAATGAGAATAATTTGCATTTAACATATTCATGAACTAATTTAAAAAACCCCAAATTAATATTGAAATATTTAATGTGTTCCTCTATAGTTCTTCCTCCAGAGGGAAAGAACATAGGAAGACATTTCTTTGGGTTTTTAGGCATATCATGGATAACACCAACTACAACAATAACTAAACTATCTAACCAAACCATAATAAATCATTGAGGTTGGTTCCCTTGGATTAGTGAATTCAACTAGGTAATATATCTCATAAGGAAACATCTATTTGATTTGGGTCTTTCATGATCATGTAAAGGTGCTAGTAATAATAAACCATATCAGAATTGGCCTTTATCAACCTTACTGGGGGTTCTAGTATACACAACTCAAATGAATATTAATCAATCAAAGATTGTGGGCCCTCTTAATTCCATATAAATTTTTATTGATATGAGTTTTATTCACAAATAAAATAATATTATGAGGATACATCTAATGATTTAGGATCAATGAAAATATTAACTCCACGGAACTAGTTATAGGGTATCAATTTTGTAAATAACCACATGGTGGAATATTGGTGAGTAGAGTAGTTATTTACCTCAAATTATTCAAATATGATGTGAGCCTAGAATATTAAGGTGGATGGGTGGATATAACCTAAGTTGGTATTAGTTAAAAAAGGTTAGAAAGGAGGGAAAGGTAGGGCAGTAATGAAAGGGATCTATGACTCAAATAGGGAATGGACCCTTCCAAGCCAATTTTCTCTATCCTAGGGTGAGCAAACATTTGAGAATTAATACTTGCTATAAATTACCATAAATAAATAGATAAATTAATCATGAAAGGAAATAAGTACAATATAGTCAATAATTGCCACCAAAGATATGGTTATAACTAGATTGCGTAGCACATCCCCACCTCTAACCAATAATAAGTATGATCAATAATCAATGATCATTCAAATTAATGATTAGATAAATTTGAATAATTGTAAAATAACAATAACACAATATAGTCAATATTATATTAACTTAATGGAAATTATTAGCAAGGCATAGAAATTTGGAAGAGTCAACACTTCAACATAAACTTATAGAACAATTTGTGAACTTTATTGTTTGTATTAATTATGGAATTATTCTCCCTCTATAATGAGTGAAAAAAATATACTTATAGATTGGGATGAGGATGACTTATCCTCTTAGTTCAGTCTAATTTTATAATTTATAAATTAAGACCATGTGTAAAAGCATGAAATTTATGCATATTTTATAATATGAATAATTATAATGATTAATTTAGACACATAAGTGATTTTATAAAATAAGTTGTAGCTGATAATGACAATAATAGATCAAAATTGAAGCCAAGTCTTAGTTAGAACTACCAGTTGAACTTGACTCAAAGAATTATAGTGATAATTTGTCATCTTCATATATGGTAATTGAAACATAAGTTGGAACTAGAGTGGTATTTAGAGTCATAGGGGATATCATAATTCAAACTAAAGTTGTAGTAGTTATATATGGTGATAATATAGAAACTATGTCTAATAGGGTGACAAGAATTGGTCATGTAGGAATATGCATTGTAGTATATCTATAGACCATATATAGAGGTGTCTAAGGTTGAAATTTATTTGTATATTATCCTATTAAATTTTTCAAATCCCCTTGTGCTTGTAACAATTTATATTCAACCATGATCACAACATAGTCCAACTCAATAGTTTCAAAATCAATAATGGATCTTTTGAACAAAATTTGAAAATTTTCCATTAAATTTTTATGCATGGCCATGGAATATTTTAATGTGAAATGGAGAGCCTATATTTGGGTGAATTTATCCCTATAAAATGTGATTATCTATACTATTTGATCATTTATTATATATGTGGTGCTCTCCACCTCTACCTTAAAACTATCCATTGCAATCTGTAGTACATTTTAAAAAAAAGGTTTAGTGATTTTTCCTCCTTGAGGTGTACTACACCTATGATCCTTATGTATCAAAGGATATTAATGGCATTATATTATTGATTATCAAATTGATTTACTATTCCTTGCATATTTTGGGGTAATTCTACCAAATGGGCCCATTCAATATTTATATGGTTTTGTGCCAAGGTTACATCTAGTACGAGTATCAAGTTTAGTTACTAGTATGCCTTTAGTCTAGTAGCTTTGATAATGAATGTCAATTTAGCATCCCAATATTTCATTTCCTCATGAAATTTAATAATACCTCACATAATGGTTGAGATTGGGCTCTCGATATTATGATTATGCTCAAGATATGGTACAAATTTCTAGCAGAGCTTTGTACATTATAAATTATATCCCTAGGAGCTTGAATTACACTTTTCTCCTCTAGTCTTTTTTTAGACTATTAAATTAACCTAAACATTTGTTTTATAACTCCCTTATAACATCCACCAATGTGAGGGGATCTTCTTCAAATTCATCTAAGTCTCCAAGATTTGTTTTCCTCTTCTTGGTCAATAAAAATAATTCTTGTTTCTCAAGCTCAATAGGTTTACCATATACCATCATTGACCTCTTATTAACCCTTTTCAACATGTTTGTGATTTTTTTAAACTGCCTAAAAACTTTATGTTACTCAGTGATGACTAGGTCTTACCTTGTAGCTTCTTCTTCTTCTAAGCATTTTATCTTGTTGAGGTATCTTCCTAGTGTTGTTATTAAGTCGTTAATATTGTCATTGATGTCAAAGTTAAGTTGAATGTCTTTCATGTCAAAATTTAGAGTTGATGTCATGATTGGTGAAGTGGTGTGTGACAAAGAAGTTTTGTCTCTCTATTGAGATAAAATTTGAAGGAAACTTGGTATTATTTATTAGGTTTGATGACATGTCAAGATCATGTTCAAGATTCAAAGGAAACATATTAATTGAGCTCTAAGTACCAAGGAGCATACAAGGTAAGCACATGGGTTGACAAGTCCTTTTATTCTATATGAGGTCTTGGTATAAGGTTATAATGTGACAGAGCTCATAAATTTTCTTTAGAGTAGCCTTGTATTCTAAGAATCATGTTTAAATAATGACATCATTGAACGATAGCTTGTTTATATCCAAACTATGAAGTACTAGGTATCTTGATTAGTCTGGTCTAGCTATGTGAAGAATATGTATGCATGAATCATGGTAAAGCTTTGTGATTTGGGTTAGAATAATCATGATAAATTTTCATAATTTGTGTTAAAAATGATCAAGGGACAAAGAAGCTACCTGATGAGTTTTAAGGTCTAATGTTGAGGCTTAATCTTTACTTGAAAGGCCTAGTGAATTGGCATAAGTCTAGTTTCATGATGAGTTTCACCATTTAAGACCTATGTGAGCAAGGTTGGTAGTGTATAAATAGGATATGATGTCACATGACATGTGGATGAGGTTTTTAATATATTTTAAGTGGTTTCAGGGTATGATCATAGCCTAAGTATGACTGGTAGTATAAGGACTAGTATGTAAAGTAACTATAGTGGAGTAATGAGGGGTAAAGATCATTTATAAAGGCTTAAAATATATTGAGAAATAAAAGAGGTATGAGAGGTAATTTTAAGTGTGTGTACAAATTTTTAAGCTAATACCTAAAGGAGAAAGCATGAAAACCTATGATAAGGTTCCTTATGTACACATAATGGGTTGTTATAGACCTGAGAAGAGATTTCTTGTACTCATTAGCACATTAAAAATTTGAATGAGAGTTTTATCACTTTATGGAATTTGGGGAAGGTCCCTATATCTATTTTCATGGCATTAGTTTTGAATATGAGGAGCAATCCTTTATGAACAATTACTAAGAAGTGAAACTAGTCAAAACCCTATCAAAACCATTATAATGACCTGATAGGAAATATCTTGTTAGTTATGGATTATAATGGTCCTATTAACCTATTTTTATGTTTATAACATATAAAATACTCTTCAATGTTTCTAAAAGTGGTATTTTTTGTCATGATAGTGAGTATAAAATACTGAAAACCCCTTATTTCTAAAGAATTTGATGCTACAAGTAGGGTTAACTAGATCAAAGCATGAAAATGGATATAGGATGATGTTTAAGAATTATATTTTATTCCAATTAAATTTTATGATCAGGTTTCATACCAAAAATGTTCTAAACTGATCATAGAATTTGGCCTATCACTAAACAAACCTAATGAGTAGAATAATGAGAAAACTCGGTGAGAATGAGAATGAGATTAGGGATTGGTTGTATAGGACTAGATATGGATCCTAATACATGGGGTAATTATTAAATAACTATTTATATTATCCCCTTGGTTTATAAGTATTTATTATTCTTATACTTAAACAAAAATTTGTCATCAAACTGGTTTGTCTTATAGAATGAAGCCTATGTAAAGTGAAGAAGTGAGATTGGTTTGTAATACCAATAGTGATATATTACCATGATATATATATTTTAAAATATTATATAATGATGATAATTATTAAAAAAAACCCATTTTAATATCACATAATTTTTCCCATAGGTGTTCTAAGAGTTGATTTTCTTGACTCTATTTTTGAGACTACAGGCAACTTTCTATGTATATGTGAAAAATGATGTTTCTAAGTCATTTTTCACTAAGGTGAAGGATAAAATTATATTTAAGGTGTTTAAAAGGACTCATAAGATTATTTTAATGTATTTTTATTAATTTTAAATCCTTTTTCAAGTATGGATATTCAAATACTTTTGACTAATTGTTGACAGTGTTTGGTGGTTCTGAGTAAGCCATTTACAAGAGTGTTTCTGAGACCTTTTGGCCTATGTGATGAAGAAAAAATAATATAAGGAGATATTTTAAGTCATAAATATCATATTTATATTATTTTATTCATGATTTATGTGTCAAAGTTGTGTATATGGTTCAAATTTTCAAGATAGAGTTTCTGGCAGTAAGAAGGCCTAAAGGCATGTAGACCTAATTGGATGGTTCAAGGTGTAAAATGAATAAAATGGTGTTGGGGACCAAATAATATATTATGAGTGGTTTATTAAAGTTAAATATTAATTTTTTAATCAATTTAAAGAGTATCAAGGTATTCTAAGGATGTCTAAGTGAAACATGTGCTTAGGGAAGGCCTAATTGCTTTTGGTCTCTATTAGACCTAATGGTGGTTTTAGCCCTTAAGGATAAGGAACAACCTATGAAATGTTATTTTAAATTGTGAAACGTGTGTATTGATATATTTAAATCATAATACAATTATTTTTATGTCATTGGATGACTAAGATGGGTATGATAAATAATCAAGTATAAAGTCAAGGCCTTATAAGCCTATTTTGACTAGTTAGAGTATTGAGCTATTGAGTGAAGGATATAGAGTTTTAGAGAATAGGTTAAGGGATTTAAGATAATAATATAAATTATATGAATATTACATGAGTATATAAATATATTTATATAGGTTTTGATCAAGGTCTTTTGACCTAATTATGCCAAGGAGAGGGCTAATTGAGTGAGAAAGCCTAATAGGCTATTTGAGAGAGAAATAATTGTGAGATGAGAAAACAAAGGAGGTCATAATCATTTGAATAATAAATAGGTGTCCAAGGGTGATATAATATTAAATGTATTATATTTCATGCTTGGTTTCCTAGGGGGTTGGAGCCTCTTTGTAGGTTTAAGCTTGCTTAAGACTAGTTGAGTGGGTGCATGATTAGTAAGGGGTTAATGCTCCTTGTGGGGTTGCTGCCTCACTAAAAGTGTGATTAATTTCATATAATACAGTATTAAAATATTTAAATTAGTGATTTTTCTTCTCCTATAGGGTTTCCCACATATATATTAATGTCTTTATGGTGTTTACTTTCATATATATTGTGTATGCATTAATTGGTGTATGTAAGTGAATGAATGCTTCATGAATATTAAGTGAAATTAAATGAATGTTTTAATAAAATGATTCACACATCCTATTATTATATATACTTAAAATATTTGGTATGATAATAGGTCCATTTAATGAGGTCTTACAACCTAAAGGAGATTTTAAACAAGCTAAGATGGCTAGTCAAGCACAAGATGATTTTTCTATAAGCAAAATGCCATTATTCAATGGATCTAGTTATGCATTTTAGAGTGTTTATATGAGGAAATATATAATGTATCAAGGCCATGATGTTTGGAAATTAATATTATATGGGTATACTACACCCCCTATTCCTTCTATGGATGCAACAAACAAGAAGGCTAGTGACAATAACTCAAAAGTAATGAATGGTATTATGTATGGCCTATTAGAGGAAAAAATTGTAAAGGTAATGCACTATATTTATGAAAAATAAATGTGGGATAAGTTTAAAACTATTAATTAGGGATAATACAAGGTCAAATTAGCAAATTTGAAAACCCATAGAAGATAATTTGAAAGTCTAAATATGAATGAATATGAGACCATTGTAGCCTACTTGTTGAGGGTTGATGAAGTGGTGAACATAATAATATGTTTAGGAAGAGAATTTAAAGATACTAATATTTTTCAAAAGGTATTAAGTTATATAACTCCAAAATTTTATTCCAAGGTATGTGCCATTGAATAAATGCAAGATCTAGACAAGCTAGAGATGGATGGACTTCATGAAACCCTAATAACTTATGAAACGAGGAAAAGTAAAGGAAGAACTGCAAAGAAGGAAGATGCATTCAAGGTAAAAATAATCCAAAATATAATAATTCACAAGGTAATAAAGTCAAAGATAATTTTTAATCTAATATTGATGATGAGTTGATAGCTATGTTTACAAAAAATTTGAAGATAGGTTACGGTAAATACAAGGGTGAACTACCTTTTAAATGCTTCAATTATGGAGAGGTTAGACACTTTACCAACAAAAGTCCTCATAACCATAAGATAAAGGATGATGGAGAGCATGATGAAGATCATGATGATGACAAAAAGTCTTATAAATCTGATAAGACCAATAAAAACTTTAGAATATATGACAACAATAAAAGGTTCTTCAAAAACAAAAGGAGTCTTTACACTAAGGAAGATTTCAAATCATTTGATGAGAGTGAGATAAGTGATTTAGAGAGTGATCATGAAGGTGATGGTCCTAATGTAAATGAGGTTCTCTTCATAGCTAAAGAAGTAAGCTACTCAAATCTATAAGAATCCACATGGATTGGAAGTGTTATTGGTGATTCAGATGAAGAAGGAGATGAGGTGGATCTTGAGGTTAAGTTGATAAATACTCTAGAATAATTGAAGATGGTAAATAAGAAGAATAGGGAAATGATATCTCTTATAAAATATTATGAATATCAAATGAACTTGTTTGAATATAGACTAAGCAACAACTCCAAGTAATAAGAGTAAATAGTTAGACAAGTGAAGAGTCAACTTGAAATTATGACTACAGGCCTAGAGGCAAAAGAAGAAGAATGTGTAAGGTATGTAGCTAAAGTTAAGTCTTTGAGAGCTAAATTGAATAAAGCATCAAATAAGGTCAAGTCTTTTGTGAGGTTTGAAAAGAGTACCAATGATATAGATAACCTTATGAGTAGTCAAAAGACTTATAATGACAAAACAAGCCTTGGATTCATTGGAGATCAAGAGAAGTACACTAATGTGATAAAAAAGGTCAAAGATCAACCAAAGAATGAGGATTATAATTTAGTAAAGTTCAATACTATCATGTAATATAATAAAATAAAGTATTCTAATCCTTTTAATGGCTATTGTTATTCATGTAACCAATTTGGTATTAGAGAAAGGCATTATAGAAGGCCCCTCAATAATGAATTTTCATGGAACTATGAGGAGAACCCTTAGACAAGAGGTATGAGACATGGT
The DNA here is from genome assembly GCA_037957365.1 of Torreya grandis. Lineage (NCBI taxonomy): Eukaryota > Viridiplantae > Streptophyta > Pinopsida > Cupressales > Taxaceae > Torreya > Torreya grandis. Next base: position 1,778,413 of record JARHVA010000158.1, read on the forward strand.
TTTTTTCCATATATAAGGATAAAATGTTTCAACTATCATAAGGTTGTTTATATTTCAAAATACTATAAGCATGACTTCTCAAGATAAAATAAGAAATTTGAGGCTTCTATAATACAAGAAAGAAGATAATATAGTAAGTAGAAACCCAAGATAGCTAAGGTTGATGACCAATCATCAAGTTCAAGTGGAATATTTGTCATGGTGGAGCATGATCAAGGTATAAAGGAATGCCAATGATTTTCTCTATCTACTTAGATTGTTGATGAAGGAGTCAACACCAATAGATCAAGATAGAATGTTTTCTAAACAAAGATTGAGGGGGATAATATAGAAGGAAAAATCAATAATAAGATGATCATGGATGAAGTTTAGTACTACAAGGACATGGAGATCTGGTAATAGCTTGAATTTATGCTATTCTATTTCTCTAGAACAGAAGTGATTCCATTAAGCTTCATAGAGGCACTCAACTAGTAAGTAAGAAGCATGAAGAATGCTCCATCATAGGGGGAGATTTGTGGTCTTAGGTAACCTTCAGATTCAAGGTTTAATCAATAAGTATGCTATAGGTGTGATCACAAGAAACAATTCACAAAAGGTTTGTATGATGAATTGATCAAATTGAGTCACAGTTTTGAAAATGTCTTAAACTTTAATGGAGACAAAGGGAGCCAATCATGTCTCATGAGTAGGTATGTGAGCCTAGTCTATGATAAAATTTATGATAGAAAGACTTTATGAGGTTGTTTGAGAGAAAAGGTATGTTTTCCCAGGTCTAACGATCAAATAACTACCAAAATGATGAACCTTTGTCATTAATGTCAAAGAGGGAGAAAGTTCTCATTTCAAGATCAAGCATTAAAGAAGATCTAGCTTGAAGGAAAGAGAATGATCTAATATGATTGAGAGTGTTTTCCATAAATTAAAAATGGGAATATTGTTAAGGTATGTTCTTAGTGTTAGTATTTTGGCATTAATGTTGTCATTGATGACAAAGTCAAGTTGAATGTCCTTCATGTCAAAAGTTAGAGTTGATGTGATGATTGGTGAAGTGGTGTGTGACAAATAAGTTTTATCTCTCTATTAAGAGAAAATTTGAAGGAAAATTGGTATTATTTTTGAGGGTTGATTTCATGTTAAGATCATGTTCAAGATTCAAGGGAAACATCTTGATTGAGGTCTAAGTACTGAGGAACATACAAGGTAAGCACATGGTTCAACAAGTCCTTGTATTCTATATAAGGTCTTGGTATAAGGTTGTAATATGACAAAGCTCATAAATTTTGTTGAGAGTAGCCTTGTATTTTGAGAATCTTGTTTGAGTAATGAAATCATTTAGACCAAGCTTGTTTATATCCAAAATTTGAAGTACTATGTGTCTTGAGTAGTTTGGTCTAGCTCTATGAAGAAGATGTATGCATGAAACATGGTAAAGATTTGTGATTTGGGTTAGTAAAGGAATGAGAAATTTTCTTAATATGTGTTAACAATGATTAAGAGACAAATAAGCTAACATATGAGTTTCAAAGTCTAATGTTGAGGCTTAATATTTACTTGAAAGACCTAGTGAATTGACATAGGTCTAGTTGCACAATGAGTTGAGCCATTTGAGACGTGTGTGAGAAATGTTGGTAGTGTATGAGTAGGATTTTATGTCACATGACATGTGGATGAGGTTTTGAATACATTTAAAGTGGTTTCAAGGCATGATCATATCTTAAGTATGACTGGTAATATAAGGCCTAGTATGCTAAGTGACCTATAGTGGCCTAATGAGGGGTTAAGATTATTTAAAAAGATGGTAGAGATATTAAGATAATTTAAATAGGTGTGATAGGTCATTTTAAGTGTGTATACAGAGTTTTAAGTCAATAAATAAAGGAGAAATCATGAAAACCTATGATAAGGTTCCCTATGTACACAAGATGGGGCATTACAGACCCGAGAAGAGATTTCTTGTAATTATTGGCACATGAAACCTTTACATGAGAGTATGATCACTTAATGTAAGTTTGAAAATGTCCATATATTTATTTTCTTGGATTTTTTTTAATATGAGGGGAAATCCTTTATGAATGATTGCTAAGAAGTGCAATCAGTCAAAACCCTCTCAAAACCCTTATAATGACCCAATAGTAAATATCTTGTTAGTTATGGGTAAAAATGGTACTATTGACCTATTTTTATGTTTTTAACATGTAGATTAGTCTTCAAGATTTCTATAGGTGGTTTTTTTGTCATGAAAGTGAGTAGAAGCTATAGGAAACCCCTTATGAAAAATTTGATGCTACAAGTAGGGTTGACTAGGTCAAAGCATTTAAATGGATGGAATATGATGTGTAATACTTATATTTTATTACCATGAAAGTTTTTGAGTAGTTTTTAGACCATAAATGTGATAAACTGATCATGGAAGTTGGCCTATTGCTAAATAGGCCTAATGAACAGAACAATGAGAAAATTAGGTGAGAATGAGAATGAGACTAGGAATTGGTTGCAGAGGACTAGGGATGGATAATAATGGATGGGTTAATTATTAAATACATATTAATCCTATCCCATTTATCTATAATTTTTTATGATGCCTATGCTTAAGTAAAAATTTGTCATCAAATTGGTCTGTCTAACATAATGAAGCCTTTATAGAGTGAAGTAGCGAGATTGGTCCGTAAGACCAATATTGATATATGAACATGTATAATATATTTTTATATATGATATAAGGAATTTAAAAGTTCTCAAAAACCCATTGGAAAATCATATAAGTGTTCTCATATGTTTTCTAAGAGTTGATTTTCTTGACTATGTTTTTGATGCTAGAGGCAACTTTCTATGTATATGTGACAAATGATGTTTCTAAGTCATTTTTCACTAAGGTGAAGGATAAAATGATATTATAGGTGTTAAAAAGGACTCATAAGATAAATTTAATGTATTTTTATTCATTTTAAGTCCCTATTCAAGTATGGAGAGTCAAATACCTTTGATTGATTGTTGATAATGTTTGGTGGTTCTAAGTAAGCCATTTACAGGAGTGTTTCTAAGGCCTATGTGGTGAATAAAAAATAATATAAGGAGGTATTTTAAGTCATAAATATCATATTAATATTATTTTATGTGTGGTTTATGTTTCAAAGTTGTGTATATGGTTCACATTTTCAAGATAGACTTTTTGGTAGTAAGAAGGCCTAAAGGCAAGTAGACCTAATTAGATGGTTCAAGGGATCAAATAAATAAAATGATAATGGGGACCAAATAATAGCTTATGAGGTTTATGTTAAAGTGACATATGAAGTTTTTTATTCATTTTTGGAGGATAAAGGTATTCAAAGGAGGTCTAAGTGAAATGTGTTCTTAGGGAAAGCCTAATTGCATTAGGTCTTTATTAGGCCTAATGGTGGTTTTAGCCCTTAAGGGTAATGAATGAAATATGAAATGTTTGTTTCACTTGTGAAACATGTGTATTGATATATTTATTTAATAATACAAGTATGGTGAGGTCCTCATCTGACCAAGATGGGTATGAGAAAGAATCAAGTATAAAGTCAAGGCCTAATAATCCTATTTTGACTAGTTAAAGTATTAAGTTATTAAGCAAAGGATATAGAGTTTTGGAGAATAGGTTAAGGGATTGAATATAATTATAGAGATGAGATGAATATAACATGAGCATCTAACTATGTTTTTATTGGTTTTGAATAAGGCCATTTAACCTAATTCTGCCAAGGTGAGGGCTATTTGAGTGAGAAGGCCTAATAGGCTATTTGAGAGAGAAAGAAGTGTGAGAAGAGAAAAAATAGGATGTCATAATAAGTTTACTAAGAAAAAAGTGTCCAAGTGTGATATGAGATTCAAGGAATCTAAGTTGGTGCTTGGTTTCCTAAGGGTTTTGAGCCTCCTTTTAGGTTGAAGCTTGTTAAAGACTAGTTGAGTGGGTGCTTGATTAGTAAGTGGTTGGTGCTCCTTATGGGGTTGGTACCTCAATAAAATTTTGATTAATTTATTATGAGATAGTATTCCAAGTTTTTGATTAGTGGTTTTTATTCCCCTAGAGGGTTTCTCATACATATTTCATGTCCTTATGTTGTTTAATTTCATAGTTGCTTGTGTATGCATTAATTGGTGTATGTAAGTGAATGAATGATTCATGAATATTAAGTGAAATTTTAGGAATTTTTTAATACACTAATTCACCCCCTCTCAGTAGTTGTACTTCCAACATATATAGGCAAGGAGTACATTCACAATTTTCTCAATGACTTGGGTTTGAGATGAGGAAGTAGAAGGTGGAGGGTTACCTAGGGGTCTCATTAGTGAAAATGATGGGGTATCCATAGAGGATGAAGTGGAGGGTGTAGGTTGTTTAGGTAAGGTAGACAGAGCAATTCTCCAACACTATGCATTTTATTTTGGGAGGAGTCCTAATGGCATATTTGGTTGTTTATAGGGTCTTATATATAGAGACCATTAAAGACTCAATTTGGGTGGCCTGAGATAATGGCATCCCTAGTTGAGTATAATACCTTACTAATATGGAATAGGTGGAAAAAATAGATTTAGATATAAAATATTCAAAATGTATATTTGTGCCTATGGCTCCTTGGTTAGTGGTGAGAAGCCATGGATGAATTGATTTAGCTTGGGTATATGAATATGATGTAAAATAATTTGTGAAACTAGTAGTAAAAGAATCTAAAGAATGGACAACAAAAAATTAATTTAAGATTACTATCAATATGAACATTTGATCCTTTATTAGTTGTAATGGAATCATCTAAAATTTGAATTACAGTTGGTTATGCAACTATAAAAGGCTATGTAGTTTAACCAATCATAAGATTAGTGGCAATTATTATAGATGAAATAATAGTAGCATGGAATTCCTTGGGTATATCTAACCTAGTAGGCTCTAAAGTAGTGGTAGGTGTAGACATCTAAATCTAGACATTGATAACCTCTAAATAGGCTTTTGACCAATTTCCATCAAAGTGCACAATTTGGCATAAAAACACTAAATCACATTGAATGAGTTGAAATTGATATATTTAAGTGACAATTTTGTCTAGAGTATCATTAAATGGGGTAATGAAATTTATGGGCTAGATAATTTTGATCAGACCATTTTGAGTCAAAATGCCAATTTTGCACCTAGGTGCTCTGGATTGATCTTTTCTATCAAATTTATTATATGAGATGCATGTATTTGTTATTTGGTGTTGGAAACATCATAAATAGGATAAATAATCCAACACATCTAACATTGACTTCTAATTCTAATCCAACAAAATTTTAGACTAATAACAAGGTATTCTAATCAATTTGAGTAATTTGTGCACAAAGTGCTTAAATATGATTAAAATTTAATTAAACCAAATTAGAGCCTAATCAATAATTACATGGAAATTTTTTGAATAATTTGTTTTAGAAATGAATGTTGAATATATGTATCATCAGGTGATCTCATTTCTTGGGAAGACATCCCTAGCCATAAATGCCACAAATATTAGGATTCATGTCTCCCATGCCTTATCAATTCCCTCCATGCCTCTTAATTTCTCCTCTATCCCAAATATTGATGATCCCATTTATCAATTTTAATTTCAAAACTGGATTAATCCTTAGCTACACATCTCAATCTTGAGATGGATGGTTCAGGTTGATTCTGATCAATCTCAATAATCTATAAATAGGAGGCCTTACCAAATCATTTCTAAGATATTTTGATGTAAAGTTATTATGTTTAAATATCTTCAAAAATATTAATTTATGCAAAGTTATAATTTAGGATTTATTCCAAAATATTCATGAAAACTAGTGTTACCATGCCAAATTGATTCAAAGCCAAGCCAAGCCAAAGCCAAAGGTGCCAAGGAGAGATGGAGGTAGCCAAGATTCCATTGCCAAGGACTTAATGAGCAAAAAACTAAGCAAGCCACACTACAAAGGCATTAGGAGCATCCAAGGAAGGTGAAGGAATTATTGTTTTTACTTACTTATTAGTTGTGTTTATCATTTGTTTTTGTTACTAAGCTTACCCTAGTAACTAGGCATGAAGATGTTAGTTTAGTGTGTTTTTGATTTGGTTTCATTAACTAACATGATACTAACCATACTCTTTTAAGTCAAATTCCTAGATCACAATAGGCCCTAAGCTTATGAATTCTACTGCTTGTGATTATTCAACATCTAGATAAGGTATTAAGGAGCTAGGAGGATTATCTTTAGTCTAATCTGCATCACATCTTCTCCAAGATTGTGTAGTCCAACCTCCACTTCTAGGTCATCTTCTTTTTTAGGTTCTTCCTCAACTTTAGTAAATAAAGGGCCAAGTGTAGCATATATATACTCTATAAGCCTCTTTAATTATTTAGATACATTAGGATCTTGGAGAGAAGGCATGAGAGTTCTTCTTTTTCTTTTGTATATAACTACTGAAGGAGGATGAGGAGTAATAGAGGTTGTAGGTGGATATGTTATAGTTGTAGACACTGGGAGAGACTCAACAATAGTAGGAACTAGTGTAAATACAACAAAATTAGATGTTGGATTAGATTCCACATTAGTAATCACCTATTGTATGTAAAGAGGGGAATTACTAGTGGAACTTATGCTAACTGAGTTATGGTATCAAGTGCAACTAGATAAGTGGTATGCTTAGGAGTCAAGGGTGTTCCCAAACCCATTATAAGAGAATGGTTAGTAGTGATTGGTGGCCTTGCTAGACCCTTGAAGATATTGGCCTTAATTTTTCTATCAGTCTCAATTATGGTCTCTTGTCCCTCATGCATAAGAGTAGCATGAGCCCAAGCCATAATAATTTCTTCATTATATATGTCTTTAGCATACTCAAGTGAAAAGGTAGAGTGAGATTGTATTCTATATGAAACCCTCATGGACATTGAGTATTTAATACATGTTTCTCATCACTTTAGTATCATCCTCCACATTAATTAATGTGGGGTCATGACCATAAGATTCATTCCCATTTTGGATCTTGAATTTGTTTCTATATTTTTAGGGACCTCCTCAATAACATTTATAGGATCCTAAAATCTTAACTATGCTTTGCTAAAACCATGATGGACCCTAGCATTTCCTACTTGGTAAAAATGGTCCCATTATGTATATTGTTATGACTAATGTTGAGGGGAAGTTTTTGAATGATACCCTACCTAGATACTTTCAATTTTAGGTCCAAATAGTTGGATAATTGAAAATAAATCTCTTAGTTTGCCACTTTTTTAGAACATGGTGTGGTAGATTCAATTGGGATTTATAGGTTCTTTCAATTTTTATCACTATATGGTTTAGATAGAAGAAATAATTTCCCATTTTACTAATATAAATTTTGATTTTATCTAAAAATATTATAACTCTTTTCTTATTAATATATTGAAATATTAGTGGGTAGAGTACATCGACAATATTTTACATGTGGCCCCTAAAACTATAGATATAGAAGATGGAAAATTCATCACATATCCTATTATTTGGATATTATATAGAAGGTTACCAAGGTTCCTCTCAAGGGGGTTCATATTAACAATTATTGCATCTAAAAAATATGACATCATATAAAAATTACCATTGGCCCTATTCTCGATCTTGTTCATCTGAAACTTCAAGTAGAATTTAATTACCTCTCCTAAGGACATAATTTGATTTTTAGTCAAAACAATTCTAAGTAGAAGGACCCAAATATCCTTGATGTAAGTGATATCTATGAAAGTATAGAATTTGTTCAATAAGGCCCTTTTAATCCACATTCTAGGCCTAAATCTTACTATTAGAGTTCAAAAAATTTGGCCTATCAACATGACATTATTTGGGTTTGTTGCCTAGATATTCAATGTATCCTTGATATTATTCTTAGATAACCATACATCTGCTATGGGCTAGTTTTATGTCATGATGGGAATAGGTTGCCTATAATAATTGTCAAAGGAATTTATAGACACATAAGCCACATGATTTGGACTGAAATCTAGATGAAGAATATTTCTTGAGAATTGGCTAGATACAAATAAATTGAATATGAGGTCAATGTATGAAAATACCTTAGCTTTGGCGTGACATTTGTAGACTGATTACTTTGATCACTAGTAGATAATCTATGTATATTTTAGTGAATAATAAAACTAATTATTTGCAAAATATGGTTTAGCTCCATCAACCTCAAACCAAACTACCATGTAGTGTTATAACTTGTGTTCCAACACTACTGAGTTGAATATTGTATATGTATACTTGATTCTTCTACCTATACTGAATGCAAATAAGGCTAGTTCCTAGGATGATGATGCCACTATAATTTTGCATTTTGTCTTATGTAAACTTGAAAATTTAGGGATTTTGATCATAATAGGACTTTGATAGAAATTCATGAGTTAGCTCGTAGATAATATAGTTTAAATTTTACTTTTGGGTTTAAATATATAATGGATTTCATTGTACCTAAGACTTCAATGCCTTGGATGGTCCCTACATGAGAATTAATTATAGACAAAGGTTTAGTCTCTTGTCAAATCCCATTTTTTTGAATTTTGTTTTATGAATCAAACTTTCATGAGACTATTTACCATATAGTGTATTACACTGACTTTGGCTACTTATTCATCTTTTTAAGTCATTTATTCTACCCTTTGCTTGTATTTTTTATCTAGAGCATGACACATGGCTTGTAGTCACTTAGTTTCTTGATGTAATATTTTGAATTATATAATTTGTACCATTTATCATGTCTAAATGAGATGCCAACATGTGACATGATCATGCTTATTTAGATAGTCATGAAATTCCTACTATCTTTTTAGTATATGTAGGAAAGAAGTTAATGTGATGCTACCATGTGGATGGCTATCATTATTCTAGATAGTTTTTGATTTTTTTATATATACCTTTGATAGATAGGTTGTGTCTCTCTAATATGTTGACACATGGACAACCATTACCCTTAAAAATGGTCACTAAGGGTAAATATACTATTTATTTATAGATGAATAGGATTGTGATAAATGGCATGATCTCACTTGTCTATATATTTGAGAGCTCTATGCCTTAGCCATTTTAATATGTAGGGAGTGAGTAAACTAAATGGTGACAAGTGAAACCATCTTATAAATCTACTTGGTTAAAAATCCTTGTAAGTTGTGTAATAAGCTATCAATTGTGGATGAGCAAGATTGTGACAAGTTGCATAATCTCACTTATTTGAATGCCTACCAAAATTTAGAAATTATAAGAGTTAATGAACCATTGTGGATGAGAAATATGAAAACACATGGAATGATCTAATTCATTTAGATCTTTGGGAATGATTGGGACTTATAATTTTAAGTTGTATGCACCTAATGTTTACATAGTGTGATATTATTGACATGACATGTCTAATGATGATGCAATGATCTCTTAATAATGCCAAAACTAGAACTATATAACACCCTCTCCTCTTTGGATTATTTATATCCCTGAGGTACCTCAAAACCCCTCTTTTTTAGCTTTTTTATCTCTCCTTATATTAGTTTCAATAATCTCCCATCAATGACAAAACCACCCTATTTAGTGATGGAACCACCCTATGGAGTTATAGAACTATCCCATGAGTGATGAGTTCACCAAGGATATTGTGTAAACTACCATGTTATCTATATCCTAAGGGGGTGGTTATAATTAAATTGAGGGTGGTTACATAACTCTATATGGTAATTTTATCCCCAAGAGTGATAGTTACGTAATTGCCCCTGTAAATGGGGGCAGTTCCATCACCATTGTTTTGCTTTCTAATTTTATCTTCCAAGACTCATTCCTTGATGTATTTTTTTTATGATTATGGTCATGTTTCTTTTTTTTTCCTTAATATCACCTTAAATTATTCCTGACCCACTCCCTCTTCTATTTCCAATCATTTTGAGTCCATCCCAAGTTCAACTCCTAGTTCAATTCAATTAAACTCCTTCATGCAACCTCTGTTGCTCTTCTGAAAGTAATCCAATTTTGGATTGATTTCAGATATGGAAAATTTTCATTAGAGATTAAGATTTTTTAATCCTTTATAGACATGCCCTATTACAATTTATTTAGATCTTTGCTTTGATTATTTTAAGGTTTGACTACATAATTATAAAGAATGAGAATGATTGTTCTTTCTATTAGTCTTTACAAACAATATATTCAACCAACCATATTCAAATGTTATCCATTTGGAGATATGTGTATCTTATTTTCATCCCATATGTGATATTAATTTATTAATCCTCCTTCTTAGATATTTCCATAAATCTTTGTTTGGGTAAAGCAGTTAGCACACTAAAGACCAAAATAACACAAATCTCTTACTTTTAGTTGGTCTACATTCAGATCAGGTTGGAGTTTTTTTATTAGATTTTTTTAATTTTATTTATTATATTATATAAATTAAAAATAAATATTATATTATATTATATATTTACTTAAAAAAACAAGTTCTAATAGGAAAAAATATTATTCTCTCATGTCATTGCATAAAAATAACAATTAGTTTCTTATAAATGATTATTTGCATTTATTAAATAGATTATTTCACAACATGATATTACATCTAAACCTTAGGTTAATGTTAGATAATATATCATACATTTCCAACCATTTAAATAATTAGTTTTCAATTTTGAAACAAGTTGTTTTAACTCTCAAAACAAGCAACTAATGAGTAATAAAACCCTAGACAAACCTGAGTGAACAAGAGGTGTCATTATAGTTATAATTTATTTTGTTTATATCAATTTAAAATTTTGTTTTAATTAATTTAATATGATAAATTATATTTTTAATCATTATTTTATATTTAAAATACAATGTTCATTACTAATGTGAAACACTTAGAAAGGTTAAAACTTATTATTGGCTTATTTGGGTGAGAGGAAACTCTAGGAACCTCATAGTGTTAATTTTTATGGATTATATATTTTATTGAATCAATTTAATCTTAATAAAACATATATTTAATATTAGATACAATTACATATCAATAAAAAATCATAAAAATAACTTCATATGGTTTGCATTTAGGAAAGTTAAAAAAATGAGCATTAACATAGATATAATAGATCTCTTTATCTCTCCTACTTTGCATGCATTGAAAAGTATTTAAAAATACAAAAAAAAGTGTTCATTCATTATATTTTAGTTTGATTATTGCTTTATACTTTTATTTATTTTATTTTATAAAGTAATTAGCTTCCATTTCAATCAAATAATCATAAAAAAAATGAAAATGACAAAAACATTACCAAAAGACTTGTCCAACCATACAAACAAAATAAAACCTTTTTTATGACAACATAAAAATTCCTCACATAATCCATTAAAAAATATCCTATGCTTACACATTGTCTAACTCATTTTGGATGACACTTCCAAAAACTCCTGATCTTTTTAGAGGTCTTTTTGCTAGGGTTAGGGCACTTGGCCCCACCATTAACATAAAATATGATATCAATATTGAGATTAGTTGAGAGGTTTTCCATTCCAACCCAATCCCCCACCTCATTTTTGACTCTCTAAATGATATATATGAGTAATAACAAGTTCCCAATCCACCAATCATTATCCTCCCTCAGAATAAAGATTGTCAATACAACATTATCCAAGCCTAGTTTCCCATTCTCACCCCTTTATTATACTCATGTCTAGCCTCTTCTTATATCATTAAAATTTGTGGATGACATTTACTGATAATAACCAACCCATATAGTTTATCTCATCTTGTGAGTCATTTAGCCTAATCTCCTACATTTCCCTAGTATTAACATCGACCAGGAGCTTCACCTCATCATAGTCTCAAAGACAAAAGGGCCTTGGAGCTCTATTTACACATATCTTGAATCTTTCAATAAGAACCATGATGATATAAAGGTATGTTGGTTCCCTAATGATAAACACCACCCATTCTGAATCACATTCTACCTAACAACCAACCCAATTCATGGCCCATCTATTACATCATCTACCTCGAATTGACCTCAGGGATTTGAGTGCACAATTTATCATGTGTTATTCATATGTACACAAATTTGGTGATCTCAACATGAATGACTTATATCCTTTATGTTTTCTCTTTATTCTTCTTTTCCTTTCTCCCTTATCTATTTCCCATCTTCCTTCCATTTATTTTATAGGTATTCATATACCCCCAAAATATGTTTAGATAGGACATAGGTGGATCCCTTAGCATAGAGGGATATAAGATAAGCCAAACTAACTCTAGTGAGTCATCATTGGTGAGTTGGAAAAATTCCACCTTTAACACCAATATAGACTACCAATTCTATGATTACTCTCATCCCAACACCCAAACTAATAGTTGGGTCTCTATCCATGAGATACAAGATGTATTAAAATAATGATAAATCACCCAAAATACAATGCCACAACCATCATTATAAGAGGTATGACCAATCCTTGTATGGCCACTAGGCCATTAATTAACCTACAACTATCAGACATATATTTTTTTTAAATATGATCATTATCTAGGAAGGATATGCCACTTGGAATATGAGGTTAATCATATGCATGTAGATATGAACCCCCACAATAGGAGTCAATACACCTCCAAATCATTAGTATAAACTGTAACTGCTACCCCTGGGGCTCCTAATCAAAACAAACCTCTTCAAGATAACTCATCTCATGTCTTTACCTCTCCCATCTAGGAGGTTATTAGGAATAACATAGTCACTATCCTAGAAAAACTCATAAACACCCTATTTGGGTGCATTCATGACCTGGAGAATAACCAAAAAACTCTAGTTTAGGTGATGGGCCCAAATTATCTTACACAAGCTCATCCTTTTCCTTCTCTTATCCAAACAATGACTCATCAACCATAATTTTTTTTACATGCTTATAACTCAATAAGATCATGCACCCCCAAAAAATCATTCCTCTAACCAACCCATTTGTGATATTTTTAATCATGGTGTCCCTAACATAGATGATTTTGAATTTATTCCATCCTATCATACTCCTATTCAAACTCTAATGGGAAGTATGCACACTTATGCTCTGCCTTTGAAAAATGACTAGGTGGTAAAAAAATACACCATTATTCAAACCTCTAAGTTATGTGCCTTTGACATACACTCACCCTCCACAAACAAGATATACCCCACCTTATGTAGCCATGGGTTGCATGTAAACCACATATTGTCTACCACAACAAACCACCATTCCTTTTACAACTAACAATCTTCTTCCTTAAATTCATAACTATTCCAAATATACTTAGTTATATAACTATTTTTTGGCTTATTCCACTCCATCCTATCAATATTTTGATATCCCTTTTAGAAAATTACCAAACTAACCACTATCCAATCCCACCTTTCCACTCTAGTCCTACCATGATAAAAATTAACTTTAGCAACATGGGGAATTACATTAAATACATTAAGGAACCTATTGATCTCAAAATATTGGGGGTTATTTAGATACATCCCCTACCTAACCTTCCTAAGTTCAAATGGAAAGGCGATCCCAATTCACATGTCAAAGCTTACACTATGGCTATTAGGAAACTCCTACCTTGGGATGGGGTTATTTCCAAAATTTTCCCTAAAACCCTAGAGGTAATAGTGCTTGACTAATATTACTACCTCCATAAGGGGTCTATAAATTATTTTCACCAAGTAATGAATGATTTTTTCAAATATTTCAATATGAACAATCTCCTAAATATTGATATACAAGAGTTCTTGCACATCAAATAAGAAAAAAATAAGTTATCTATACATTTCATCATGAGTTGTAAGTAGGTCCTATATTCTTCTACTAGTGTTCCCCAAATGGATTAATAATAACTATGTGAGTTATTAATCTAATCCCTTAACAAGGAGATAATGGAGGATGTTTAAAAATTTCCATATTAATCTTATGAATAAGATATTTAGATTGCCTTGTGGATTGACTAGGTAGCCATTGATAGTGGTCGGTGAACTTATAAGATCAATAAATGCATCATCACCCCAAACTAAAACAACGGGGGATTTAAAATTTTTAGTCCAAATAATAAAAATAATGAAAGTCCCAAGGTCATAAATAAAAATAGAAACACCACTATCGATAATGTCACTGTCTAGAATAAAAATCTAAACCCTGTGAATAATAATCTATATCAACCTATGAGAAACACCAATTCCAATAATAATATGAGTTATAGGAGCTAAAATAAACCTCATATTATTCATGTATTATAATTTAAATAACCACCACCACACACCATGTAGCACCAAAATTAGAATCATAATCAATATCAACATGTTGAATAATTCACCTAGTTTTAGAACCAAACCTATTACCAAAGAAATAATTAGAAAGGGTTTGGTCAATAGGGGAAAATGCTAAAGCCTAGGGAGTATGATCTAAATGTATAATACATATTATATTGATTTATCAGTAATGATACTCAAAATTACATGGACTATAATAAATTTATTTGAAGTCTCCTAAAAGATCAAAGGCAAACATTTATTGATATGTTAATGGGAAATATTGGTACAAACCCTAGGTATTTCAAAATGGCCTTATCACCCCTTAAAATTAGAATATCTAAATATAAAAAAACCTATTTACTAACCACCAAGTACATGATAATTAAATTAAACAATAGGGTGACCCATAAAACCACTTGATTCAACATAATTAGTCCATGATCACGTGTAACCATGATGTCAAAGCTTCCACCTATGGCACTACCACTATTGATGTTGATCCTCATTTGGGAGTATAATTAAAGACCAAAATTATTGGTGTTTTATATTTATAAGTTGAATAATAGGTGAATACCATTACTCACACTAGATAATATCATCCTATGACTCTCCATACCTCAAATATTTTAGAACTTAAGTCTATCTTGAAACCTATGGGGAACTTTGGTTTTATCTCCAATCTTACCAAAACATTCTCCCAAATCTTATTTCTCAATTTAATTAAGGATTCCCCCACTCATTATTCAACCTTGATTTATACCCTAGGATTGGGGAATTTATTTGAATGTTACTCTTCCTCCATAGGTTTAGATCAACCACATTGATGTAGATATGTTTTTACTTGGTCAATAATCTTGAGATGTTAGCTATTTATTTGATTTGCATAGTATTCATCCTAAATCTGAGTTTTAAAGTATGGGAGCTATATAATTATTTATATAGGTTTGTATTTACAAAAATTATGTGAAGAGGGGCATGGTTGATGATGGAGTGTCCATCAACATTGTCCCCTTTTTGTTTATTCAAAATCTTGGTTATGGGGAAACCAATTATTCTAAAAATTGTAACATGATACAAGGATATGATAATATCAAATATAATTACATAGTAACCATTGTTCTCTTGATAAATTTGGGTCCTAAGATGGTGCTAATTGAGTTCTATGTCATAGATAAAGATACCAACTATAACCTAATCTTGGGAAAGCCTTAGATACACAGGATGAAGGATATCCCTTCAACCTTATTTCAAAAAATATAGTTCCTAAACATAGGGAAGGTATTCTTAGCCTAGGGTATCCTAAACCTTTTTATATTTTATAATAAACCATGCATAAGAAACTAGGGTTACACAACAATTACCATATACCTACCAATGGGGTCACAAAACCCCCACAATTGATTGATGTTACTAAACCCTTAAATCCTAAAGTGGTTATATTAAATAAGGGGGTTGAATTTCCTTAGGCTCTACTAAAAGATAAGTCAGAATAAAAGGATATAGTGATGCCTAAGAAAGTCACTTATCCATAACTAGTCTCTAATTTCATAGTGTCCACCATGCTTATAACTGAAATAATCAATATCTTGGAAAAAGACATGCCACTCATCTTCCCATTTTTTCTAAAAGGGATAGGCATATATAAATTATATGAGACTCAAAGTCACAAACCCAAAGAATATTTATTTATTATACCTAATCTTTGCATGACAAAGGTGTTAGAGAGTGAAGAGACCCCATTCCATAACAATCATTCCTATATTACTACCATCATAATCACCCAATGCCTAACCATATAGGGAAAAATTATACATTGCATACTACTCTTGTTAATTCCAAAACTCTTTAGAGCATGCTAGTAGATCATTCTATAATAGGGCCATATTGGTTTTATATATTTCCTTATCCACTAGGTTTGTTTCCTCCTAAGATGTTAGTCATTGTACTTTAGCCTACACTGAGGTGTGATTCAAACTATATGATGAGTTCACTAACATGAAATTAGGCATTATTTTCTTCCCATGTCATGCAAGTATCTAAAGAGAGGATTCATACCTTAACAATAGGTACCATAGATATTAACATCATGTCTCATTCTTATCCTCACATTCCTAAGAAGATGATTTTTTCCCCTTGTAAAGAAGGGAAAACCTAGTGAACCACTCACTAAATTCTTATGAATTTTTGCACATATAATAATGGGGAAAACAATACTACCCATTTCTTATCAATAGTACTGAAAGATGCATAACTATGTCTACATGCATCCTACACTAAATTGAGATACTAACTATGCCAACATACTTCCCATGCCAAAAATCCATCATAACCATGCTGGTATACTTCCCACACCAAAGAGAAATCCTATCCAATGGTATTTCAAGATACTAGAAGTGCTTACTTAACTCAATCCAAATCTTAGAACTAATCTTTTTGAGTTTCCTGAGGTGCTTCCTTTCCTTCATTCAAACCAAGATTTTTCATATTGATTCAAGCCTAAATGTTTACCTTATGAAGAGGAGGGGCTCATTATTATTCTAAGTCTTAAGACCAAGAACCCCAAATGAGTTACCTAATGTTATTAATAGCATATGGTTGAGATATTGTAAGACCATTTTTTTTTCCTAGATGACTATCCCTATTCTACACATGACCAGTGGGCCCTCTACTATGATGGGGCCAAGTGTCACCTAGGCACTGAGGTAAGGGTTATTATCATCTTTCTTGAGGGAAAAATCACGAGTTTTAATTTTGATATTTTACTTTTGAGTGTAAAAATAATGGGGCCAATTATGAAGATCTATTGCTTGGCATGCTCATTGTAAAACATTTATGAATTCAAAATTTAAAAATCCAAGGAGATTCATAGTTGGTTGCAAACCAAGTTTATAGAGTATATCAAATAAAATTTGAACATCTTAAATTATATAAAGATATTTTATGAAAAATGATTAAATACTTTAACTTCATTTCTATAGAATTAGTCCCTATGGGAAATGATCATCTTGTTGACTCCATGGCTATTTCATCTTCATGATTTGAACCTCATCCCACTATACTGGAGTCCAATTTCATAGTTTCAATTAGGATAAAATGTCTATAAAAATACTAATGACCAAACCTTCTCCAATATTGGAAGAGATGAAAGTCTATTAATACTTGACTTAGTTGAGAATTATGAGGTTATTATAGAGTTCTTTCAAGCCTATGATAACCTTCCATCTTTTCACCACAAGATAGGTCTCACTCTTACATGATATCCCACATCCATCCTTAAAGGTGAATACTTTGATTCTTACTATCAAGTTGAATATTACCTATCCTCTGATGATGAACACAACATTTTCGATATGGAGGGTGAAGATACTAATCTTTTCCTAGGACTTAATGTGTTTGAGGAGGGAAATTCCTCCTTTATTGAAGATACCATTTACATAAACATCAATACTGAGGAGAGTCCCAAAATTATCAAGCTTGGGTCTTTGATATTCATATATGAGGTAGAAGAACACAAATGAATACTCACTAAGATCTCAAAATATTTCACTTTTTCTTACATCGACATGGTAGTCATTAAACCCAATGTGGTTATCCACAATCTACTTACATTGCCCAACATAAAAGTAGTTAAGTAAAAGCTTAGAACCATTAAACCTAAGGTCACATTGATGGTAAAAGATGAATTTATCAAAATTTTAAAAGTTAGATTTATTAAACCAGTGGACTATTCTAAGTGAATGTCTAACATCATTTTCATTCTCAATAGGTAAGATCATGATATGTATAAAATTTCTAGATATCAACAAATCATGTCCAAAATATGACTTTATTCTCCCTTTCATCGATGCCATTATCAATGAAACAATGAGATATAGTTTTTTTATCACTTATGGATAGATTCTCAAGGTATAATCGGATTCACATTTTTGATGAAGATCAGAGTAAGGTCTCATTTAATACAATATGGGGGATATTTTTTTATGTCATGATGCCCTTTTATCTCAAAAACACAAGGGAAATATACCAAAGGTCTATGACCCATATATTCCAAAATATTATTTATAAGATAGTGGAGGTATATGCAGATGATGTTATTGGAAAGTGAGGAGATGAGTATACCACTTATAAGTGTTACACACCATATTAACATGATTAATTAAATAAGGTGTTACTATTAACCCATAAAAATATGTGTTTAAAGTCACCAATAGAAAATTTTTAGGGTATATCATCTCCAAACATGGGATTTATATTGACCTTACAAAAAATTGAGCAATTTTAGAAGTGCTTTCTCCCATAGATTAATTAGGCATCACAAAATTCTTGGGTAAGATAAGAGCCATTCGACAGTTTATTATTGATATTACCTATGTCATTCATCCTATCAATAACCTATTTAAAAAATAAATCAACTTAACTTGGACAAACAATTATCAGGAGGCATTTAAAGCATTGAAACACTTCTTTGTGTCTCCCCCATGCTCATGGCACCTACACTAGATAAGCCCTTGGTAATTTACATTAGAGAAATTGAGGTATCTTTCACCTACATATTGGCTCAAAAGATGATATTGGTAAATATTATGCCATTTATTTCATTATTTTCATCCTTATTGACTATGAGACATGATATGCTCAAGCATAAAAGGAATTCTTAGCTATAATGTTTGTTACCAAGAAGTTGAGAAATTATATGCTCAAGCAATAAACAAGAGTTATCATGAGATATCAGGCCCTACATACTTTTCTAGCCCTACCAAATCTCTCTAGGAAATTTGGGAATTTCATCATACTCCTAAGAGAGTTTGATTTAACTTACATTAACCAAAAATTTGTTAAGGGACATATCATTGCTAATTGGTTGACTAATTCTCCCTTAGAAGTTAATGACCTTGTTGATACTAAATTTACCTATAAATTGATTTGATACATAAAAAACCTACTCTTAGATATTATCTTTGGTACACATATATAATACATTACCTAATAGATCACACATACCTTGAAGGTGTCAACTCATAGTAAAAATTGTGCATTCTTATCATCAATTCCTAGTACATTATTCTAGACATAGTTCTTTACCACAAAGGCTTTGATGGCATGTTACTTAGGCGTGTCAAATAAGAGGAGTCAAAAAGGGTCCTCTTTCATTATCATATTGGAATTTGTGGTGGACACTTTAGTGGACACATGACTACTTGTAAAATACATAAGATGGGATATTTTTAGCCCAACCACAAAGTTGTTGATTATGTGCACAAATGCAAGAAATGTCAAATATTTTCACATGAGATACATATTACTACTAGGGAATTACATCCCATAATCACTCTATGGACCTTTTCCTCTTAGGGATTAGATTTAGTGGGTAAGATCTCCCCTACCTCTTTGGATTGTCATCATTTATTTGTCATGACCATGGAATATTTTAATAAGTGGGTGGAAGCTATGTTGTTAACAACTATCATGGGTTAAGTCATCACAAAATTTATCTTTAACCAAATAATTTGATGATTTGGATGTCCCACAAGTCATAATTAATGAGAAAAGGCCCCTTTCAAAAACCTTAAGATTTATGATCTATGTAATAACTTTTATATATCAAACCACTTAGCCTCCTTATACTACCTATAAGCCAATGGTCATGTTGAAGCTACTAAAAAAACCCTAAAGTCAATTTTGGTCAAAATTATTAGAGATTATAAATAATATTAGCACTTATAGCTCTATCCAACATTTTGGGATTACAAAACAACTATTAAAAAACCTATAGGGGAAAACCCATACTCACTCATGTTTGGGTTTGAGGCTATACTACCCTCAGAGGTAGAGATACCTAGTATTCATATTTCCCTCTAGGGTGTCCTTGATCATGAGGAGTATGGAGAGGCATGAATATCTGAATTAGAAACTTTAGATGAAAATCATATCACTAATGTGAACCATCATATTACTTTCACTGATCATAAATGCAAAAAATACAAAAAAACATATGTGAATGCCCAATACATGTAGGAGACCTTGTCCTTAGACTAGAAAATCAAATCAACAAATATAAAGGATAAGGTCAAAAATTTAGACCAAATTAGTTAGGTCCTTATCATGTGACTAAATATTTAAATAGTAGAGCTTATTAGTTATGCACTCTAGAGGGTAAATATTTTGGTGAATCCATGAACTCTTTACACCTAAAATGATTATACATCTAGTACTTACATATCATGTTTCCCTCATTTACATTGAATTTTCATAAGTTGTATGTTCATATACATATCATATATTTTGTTCAGTGATTATTTGAATGTTAGTTTGCACAACATAAAACATTCAAGATGAAACACATTATATCATCCCATGATCATAATACATTATTGTCTGTTAGAAAACATTTTCAAAATCAGAATTACATTGGTTCTTGCCTTATTTATTATAAGTAGAGTACACATATTTTACATATGTAGTATTACATAGCTTAGGAACTATTAGCCTATAGTCTAATCTAGAATCTTGTCCATTGTATAATCTCATCTCATGGTACCTTCTAAAGTAGAATATTAGCATTATCAAAAATAGGTAACTTTACTCACTTGTCTTGGTCTTTAGTGATGAGATATTGCATCTTACTAGTTGCATGGGGATAATATTTGGGGGTGAAGGCCTTACAAATAATAAAATTAGACACTATTATGAAAATAAAAAAGACTTATGCAAATAAAAATATTGAATTTTCCATTTTTAACCATTTCTAGCCTTCGATATTGAGCCCTCACATCTTACTATTTGCATGGGGTTAGAATTAGGGAGATATGGCCTTACCCACATACATCTAGCCTTTGGTGATTATCCCATGTGTTTTCTTGGTCACATGAGATTAAGTGTAAGGGGTCATAAATAGAAGATAAAAGCTAAATGCAGAAGCACTATTAAATTAGAAGGCATCTAACTTAAAAGTTATTCCAAAGGCTTGCCTATATGTCTATGATAAAAAGGGTAACCTTATCCCACTTAAAGATACTATCAGGGCTAGTTATATCTAGATGAGGACCACCAAGTTAGTATTTTATAATTTCTATCAAAAATCACACTTTTCCTCTTTGTTCATAAGGATTAGGTCATCTTCCTTTTTCTTATAAAATTTTGATCTACGATTTTCATTATTATCACCTCATGTTTATCCTATTCCCCTTTTCATTCCTTTCTACATATTAATAGTCATATGTTAAGTAAACAAAATCACTAGGTCATCACCTACAAAATAAATGTTATCACACTTACAGTTTCTTATATATATATATATATCCATCACACTACATCATCTGCATATATTTTGTTCTCACGTGTATAAGAATTATCCATAAAATTATATCAAAAACATAGAGGTATGAGATATATCATCACATTACAAGTCATATAGAATGTATAAAATGAAAATAAAAAGATGGAAATTAAAATATCATAATACATAATGATGAGCCATTGAGAAGTAAGCCAAAATATCTCTATATATATCATAATAACTATTAAGTTTGTATAAAAATGGTGTCCAATACAAACACCTCCGTGGATGGCCAATGTGCCTCAAAGAATCTAAAAAATATTTAACATATACATTGGTATATAAAAACATATAACAAGTCTTAGGACCTTTTCCTCTTCCTATGAGAAGGTCTAATGCAGAGGAGTGTCATGGACTATCACTCTAATGATGTCTCCTACTAGTGCCTCCCTTAGAGACTATCTCACCATCTCCAATCTAGAGGCCAATATGATGGCCTCTACTAACACCTCCCTCTAAGTCTATCCTTCTTATCATGTGGTTATAGGATCAACATCCTCCACATATCATCATATCCACCAGGGCCTCCACTCTCCTTTCCCTTACTAGTAAGGTAATGTTCTTCATCCTTAGCATTGGTACCATTCATAGATGCATAGTATGTTATGGGAAAGACATATGCATGTTATAAAATCCCTATAGGGAGTCCATGATATATCAAGATAAAATCCCTATTCATGCTATTACTAAATTAAAAAAGGTTAATCTGGGTATCTTTGATCATACTCCTTGATCCACTCATGATATCTACAATCACATAATGCAAAATCAACATCAGATCCAATCAATAAAAAATCCAAAGCATGTAAAATTATTTGAAAAACTATGCTAAAAATTTAAGTGAAAACTATAAATGGAAGTATGTAAATCAACATTTTACCTAGATTCCCTTGAGATAATTAGGGTCATAATCATCATCCATAACCTACTCTTCATAAATGTATAAGTCCTCTAGATAGATATACTTTAGAGCCTCATCATCTCTACCTACTAGATGATACCAATGTATAGGGTCCTATTGAGTTCATACCTATTATGGTGGTGGTGGTGGGCCCATCTACTATTACCCTGCTATACCATGTCCTCCTCCTACCCCAACTAGGTATGAGGGAGGTCCTTGTGCCATTCTCAACTAAACTGGATGGGTGATAGACACCCATATCAAATTAGGCTGTCATGAAAACCATCCCAATATCATAGATCTCTCCTCTTATATTCCCCTTTAAATGATCTTAGGGATAGGGAGGTTACCCATATAGGGCATTCCAAACTATTATGGAACCCTATATATAGGGTGCACCTCAATCTGTGAGATCCTGTCTTGGACCTAAGTGGATCTAGTGGATTTTCCAAGGTAAACCCCCTGATCAACCCATTTCTCAACCATGTCCTAGTAGGGAAAGGTAATTAGGTTAGATATTTTCAAAGTCCCCATAACTTAGATAAAACATATAATGATGCCATTTCCATCCATCTAGTGGCTCTAATATCCTCGAGTACTCCAATCGATACTCCCATCTTATAAGGGATGATGAACTTGTATATCTAACCCATGACAACCATAAAGTGTATGATTGAGAGGTCCCCTAGATGAGCCATGTAGTATAAGCACCTATGATTCCTATCCACTATCTCTTAGCTCATAGAGTATCATGCTCCCTATCCTAAATATATCATATAATTAATGACTAAATGAATAGTAACCTATTGGTACCCTTATCTCTCGCTAGTCTAGAGCCAAGGATATCAATAATGGCACTTTGTAGGTTAGGGATCATTTATCCCTTAACGTAGTAAAGAATCATTATGCACTTCACACCCACATCAGGTGATTTGACATCTCCAAAATGATATTCTAATTTATGGGCCTTAAGACTACTCTCAATAACTCAGATACATACCAACTGACTAGTATTAGGAAGGCTCATGATCTAGTAGACATCAAAGAGAGTGATCATCCACTCATAGGTAATGAGGGAAAATAAACATGTTCCAATTTAGGTCCCAATAATTTAAAATGTCATAAAGTAACCAACTAGATGTTAGAATGATCCCTGCCTATGTAACTCATAAGATCCCAATGCGATTTGGGATGACTAGATCATTTACCATTATAAGTGCCAAGACTCAGAGGAGACACTCCTAATCCAAAGCTTAGATCCAATGTATGTATGGTCCCTTAATCAAATATAATACACTAAATCATCCCAAAGACCAAACCCATCTATCAAAATAAGAAATAATTAAAATTTTTAGATCGTAGTTCTAGTAAGTAGAGTCACCACTATTTACATGCAGTAGTTACACAACCACCATAAGTAGTTAGAGAACCACCATAAATAATTATGTATCTACCCTTAATGGTAGTTACACAACCACCCATATAGATAATAGTGTTTTAGGTAGATGGTTCTATCCCTAAGTGCTAGTTTCATTTGCCCATTACATGTCCTCCAAAACCCCAAGAAAACCCTTAGAATTTATCAAAAATGAAAAAAATTCTAAATTTTACTAATCTAACCTTCCCTACAAATATTTTAAAACTAATTTTTTAAATTGGTTAGATTTATAGTAATATTTGATCATAAATTATGAAATTGGGGCAAAAGGAAAAGGGTCACAAAACTTACTTGATCCTGCCCTGTAGCTCCTCCTATTAGTTGATTCACCATCCTCTTATAATCCTTTTATTTTAAACTAATTTCTTGTTTTCAATGATCATAATAAATCCAAAGATAAAGAAATATTAAAAGTGATTTACATAAATGAATTAGTTTTTGGATTTTTTTTGAATATATTGGGCCCTAAACTAGCCATTCTATTTTAAAAACTTTCCAATTTTGGCATATTTTCAAAATTTAAACATATTTTCATATTTAAAAATCATATTATTGATAAATTATATAAATCATGTTTTGAAATTTATTCTCTAATGGATTTCTATCTTTTGTACCACATTTTACAATTTGATAGGTTCTTGACCACTTGGCACTGGATTCAGTCCCCCAACGAGATGGTTTAGGTAGTATGATATTGCCTTCATAAATAGTATGTATTCTTATCCATAATTTGATTACGTAATTTTTTTTTCACTTTTTCATCACATTACACTTGATTCTCATCTTCTATTTACAAGTTGCACAATGTCTTGATTGGTTTCACTATGACACCAAGGTATGTAAGGTAAGTATTTATAATTTCTTATTTCCCTTCTGTATGCCATTGTTTAGGACTACACCCTTATCAATTCATGACAAGTCATCCTCCCTAGGGGACAATATGTATGTACCCAATTTTTGCATGGTATAATAGTCTTGACATGATAGGTCTAATGATGATGCAATGACCTCCAAATAATGCTTAAACAAGAACTCTCTAAAACTCTCTCCTCTTTGGCATCCTTCTCACCTAGGTCCCTTAAAACCCCCTTTGTTAGACTTTGTATCTCTCCTCATATTATTTTTAAAAATCTTTCATTAGGGACATAACTACCCTATTTGGTGATAGAACTTACAAAATAACACCATTAGTGATAAGTTTGCTAAGGTGATTATGTAAACCGTCATTAGGGTTCTATACTAAGGGGTGGTTATTTATTAAATTAAGGGTAGTTTCATAGCTTTATATGGTAGTTTTGTCTCCAATAGTGATGGTTATGTGACCACCACTTGAAAATAGGGGTGGTTCAGTCATTATTATTTCACCTTCTAATTTATCTTTCAAGACTCATTCCTTGATGCATTTTACATGATTATTTATTTTTCTACCTTAATTTTTCCTTTAATTAGGTCCATACCACTCCCTCTACTATTTACAATCATTTTGAGTCTCTCCCATGTTCAACTCCCATTTAAACTTGGTTAAACTCCTTATGCAACCTCCATTACTCTTCTAAAAGTAATCCAATTGTGGCTCAATTTCAGATATGGAAAATTTAAAATATAACTTAAGAGGTTTAAATACTTTATAGACATAACCTGATATAATAAATCTAAATATTTTATTTGATTGTTTTCATGTTTGAATACATAATTATAGATAATGAGAGTTATTATTTTTGCAATCTGGTCTTTGTAAACAATGTCTTCAACCAACCATAGTCAGTTATTATCCATTTGGAGCTATGTTTCTCTTCTTATTC
Source organism: Torreya grandis (assembly GCA_037957365.1). Classification (NCBI taxonomy): domain Eukaryota; kingdom Viridiplantae; phylum Streptophyta; class Pinopsida; order Cupressales; family Taxaceae; genus Torreya; species Torreya grandis. Next base: position 1,804,139 of record JARHVA010000158.1, read on the forward strand.
TCCCATTTATTATAACCATTTATTCTTCCTCATTTTTATAGAGTTGTATAAATATTTGTATGGGTAAATGTTTTAGAATATTAAGGATGACAACACCACAAATATCTTACTTTCAACTAGTCTACATCAAGTTCAGGTTGGGGGTTATTAGCTTAGATTTTATTTATTTTATTAAGTAGATTAGATTAAATTAGAAATAATTATTATATTACATTAAATATTTATTTAAAAAAATAAGTCTTGATATGAAAAATAATTCTTCTGTCTCCCGTCCTTGCATAAAAATAGTAATTAATTTCTTTGCTTGTCTGCATTAATTAAATAAATTCTTTCACAACATAATCTTGAATTTAACCTTATGTTAATGTTATATAATATATAATACATTTAAAACCATTTTAATAATTAGTTTTCAATTTTGAAACAAGTTATTTTTACCTCAAAATAATTAACTAGTGAGTAATAAAACCCTAGATAAACCTAGGTGAACAAGAGGTGTCATTTTAGTTCTGATTTCCATTGTTTATATCAATTGAGAATAATATTTTAATTAATTTAATCATGGAAATTATAATTTGAATCATTCATTTCTATTTCAAATATATTGTTCATCATTAGTGTTCAATACTTAGAAAGGTTAAGTCTTGTTCTTGGCTTTTTTAGGTGAGAGGAATCTCTAAGAACTTCATAGTGTTATTATTTTGGGATTATATATTTTATTGAATCACTTGTTAAAAAACATTTGAATATTAGATACATTTACATATCAATCAAAAAACACAAAAAAAACTTCATATAACTTACATCTAGGAAAGTTAAAAAAAAAATCAACATTAGCATAGATAAAATAAATCTATTTCTCTCTCCTAATTTTCATGCATTGAAAAGCATTTGAAAAATAAAAAAAATAAGTGTTCATTCATTATATTTCAGTTTGTTTATTTCTTTATAATTTCAATTATTTTATTTCAACAAGTAATTAGTTTCCATTTAATTCAAATATTCACAAAATAAACAAAAATAACAAAAATGTTGCTAAAAGCCTTGTCCAATCATTTAAGCCAAAAAAACTCTTGATTTTAACAACACAAGACCTCAAAAAATCCATTCAAAAAATCTCATATGATTACACATTGTATAACTATTATCTACTCAAACTTTCACCCTTTTGAAGTTTGTTCAAGCCTTCAAAATTTGGAGTAATATGGAGATAATCCTAGGTTGTGAGTGGCCTAATAGGTGGATTGAATTTCTATATTATAGGGTTATCTCCCTTTGATGTATTAGTTAGACTCTCTACACTAAACTACTAGCTTTCAATAGAAAAGAGAGGAATATAAAATGAAATAAAACCTACCCAAGGAGGTGATACACCAAAATATCTCCTTCACCTATCTAAAATGCACTAATAAGTTGAATTATGACATGAATATGATTACACTACTCAAATAAAGGGTCTCCAAACATCAATGTTTCATATAGAGGATATTATCTTGATGCATGATCTAAAGTAGCTGATCAATAGGTCTCTCAAGGACACTAATGATCACACCTACCATACATACAAGGCTATTCAATCACACTATGTAACCTAAAAGGATGATTAACCACTTGAAAATAGGTACATAAGAGAAGGAAAATGTAAGTAAGCATTCACTGATAATAAATTTCATCTAAAAACCATAAGCATACTTTATTCACAAGCATTGAAGAGGATAAAATTAGTATTATTCAATTAAAATATCTAAGTACAAGTATTTTTCTAAGTAGGGCCTTGCATTAACTCAGGTTAAGGATCCATACAAATTCCAAAACAATCATACTTAAAGAGAAAGTCATATATATATATATATATATATATATATATATATAAAGAGAGAGAGAGAGAGACAAAATTCTAAAAACTAGGGATGAGTCATCCACCTAGTTCTCTTTCAAATCCTACATATTAATTATTATATTCTCTCTTTTCTCTCTTGGAAAATGGCATAGAGGTAGAGGTAGACTTGTTTGGAATGTTTTGAAAATTCTTAGGCTTATTTCTTGGAGTTTGACCCATACATGTGCATATATCCTTGATTGCATGCGCTTATATCATTGATGAAGAAGTCACCTCATTGAGAATAGGCCTTTAAGTCACATTATAATCCTAAATTAAATCCTTTAATATTCTCATTTATGATTTTTCTCCACTTTGTTGGGGCTGTTAGAAGCCTATTGAAGCCTCTTTGGCCTTTTCAATTTGACTTGGCATAAGAAAGAGGAAAGGTCTCCTAGGATAGTTAATGACTCCTTCAACCCTTTGAATACTTATTTCAACTAAATCTTGACCTTTTATTGTCCTTCAAGTGGCGTATAAGGTGAGAAGTAACCTTAATGAATTTTGTTGAATATTTTATGCATTGATTGGGTTATTTGATCACATGAATTCCTCCTTTTGCAATATGGAATAGAAAGGTGAACACTTGGTTTTAGAATAATAAGTAATTTATCTCTATGGATTGCCTATAAAAATAATTTAATACCTGAAACAAGTCACTTTAAGCCATCAAACACTCTAAAAGATCTGATTTTTTGCCCAAAGCTTATATTTTCTTCCAATTCCTTATAGCCCTCAAAATAGGTAACAATCCTTGTGTGGAAGAATTTATGGATTATATTATAAAAACAAATAAATTTTTAAGGACTCATTATCCACTTATAGCTCCATGCAAGGTTTTATGACCCAACTCCAAGTAGAAGTATACTTTTCTTGCCATTCTCTATCCTCAATTAAGCCTCCTTGCTTAGAAACCGAGTTTTTTCTCCAGACTTATCCCACATGTGTGAAATATATAAGAATAATTTTATTGAATTTTAGGACCATATTAAAATTATTCATACCAAATTTGGGATTTTTAAACCTTGTTTAGGTAGGGAAACTAAGAAATGACCAAAACATTAGCCATTTCTTAAGCCTAATTTAGACTGCCTTGAAAAACTAGAATTTTAGGTGTAATTTAAAAGTATATTGTAATTTTTTTTGGTTTTAATAGGTATAATACATACCAAATAATCCTCCCCAACCATTTTCATCTTTCTGTGATCCTCTATACCTTGTTTTAGGCTAAAAACTCATAAAAACCAAGCATTTAATGAATCCATATAGTGAAAATTATAAGAAAATTTCATGGTAAGTGTATATTTATAATTAATAATAGTTTATATGTGGTTTCATGGTCATTAAAACTAATTTAAAGTTCTTAAGAGATTAATTTATTCAAACTGGTCAAAACTAGCCTCTAAGCAGCCAAAAACACACTTATCATCTTAACGATGATTCATAAAGTATAGGCCCCTAACTTGAGAAATAATGATTTAATTTTTGAGGTAATAGACCTTGATAATTAACCCTAATTTATTTTTACACCATTAATCTTCTCATGTGAGTTTTGATCAGAAGAAGATGACCTTTGACTAGCAGAATATGCATTATGTGAGGTTGATAGAGAAGAAACTGGGTAAAAAGGTAAAAAAAATGTTTGGTTTTGGACCTAAAAATCTCAATGAGGTATTATACATCCTAATTTATATTTTTCAATAATCTTAAATCCCTTAACACCTCTAAAACATTCATTGAATGAGGCTTAGGGTTTATGAGTAAAACCATGCTAGAGACCCTAGTGAGATGTTATGATCTTTTCTTCATTATTGAAGGATAAAAAACTTGATAATATGTTTATTTCTAGTTTATAATAATCATATTATATATACTTAGGTCCAATATTACTTCCAATATATAATTTTCTTTACTATATAACACATAGGCCTGTGTGTTTGGTCACATGGACCTATTAGCCTAAATAATATTTTTAGATGCTCCATTGCCTTAGATCATCTTATTATTTATTGTGTAATTTCAAGTCTCTAGTATTAAATATAATAATTCTTTCACCCTATCTTTTTATCTTAATTATGATCATATATTCACATCAATCACCCATGTAGGCCTGACTATTTTCATTAGGCCTGTAGGGGAATATGAGTTAAGAGCTCCCTTTTCCTCATCATTAGAAGAGTATAAAACCTATATAATCATATTTAAATTATAAATTTACCTTATTAAGACCCTTAAACATCATAATTATTTAAAATTATGTAAATACCCTCAAATTTTCATACACATTCATCCACAGACGACATAGACTTCATATAGCCTGCTAAGCCTAGTTAGCTTTGTTTGGAGCTTATCTCTACCAAAAAAGGTTCTTAAAATTATGATCATCCTTGTTTTTTCACTTTAAAACATTTTTTGTTTTTATAAACCCCAAATAAATCTAATAAATTTATATTTTCTTAATGTTTTTAGTGTAGACATGTAGGTCTTAGTTAAATTTGTCTTGACTGTAGGTGCTTTGAATGTTGATTTACCTTATAGTATCCATTTGATCAACCTCTAAATCATAGGAAATGTTTTATAATTGTATTATAAATTTTTATACATACATTTATACATGCTAATGGATTTTTTCAACCTTCTTGATATTGGCTTGGTATACACTCCACTTCCAACATCTATCTTTCTCATGACTAATTACCTATGACTCTATCACAAGTTTGTATTGACATTTGAGTGATCTGACCAGTGTTAGAAGCTAAGTTATATTCCTCAAATTCTCTATAGACCCTTTAAGACTTCTTCTTATACCAATATATAATGACCTTCCTCACCTTGTTTGATAGGCCTATGTTGTGCTATTGAGGTATCTTGACTGTGATCTGGGGATAGAGTGGTTCTTTCTTAGTCATCAATTTTATGATCTTTATTTGTCTTTTATATGACCTAAAATTATTCTCATTAATTTTATCGCTCCATTTAAGCTTTAACCCAAAATTTTTGCACTATATTTTATTTTAAGTTTGAGACCAGTTGGTGTTGCTTAAACACACCTACAAGTGGTCATTTAGATTCTAGGTCTTCAATGGAAAGACAAAGTGGAGTGAAAAACTTAAAAAGGTCTATATATATCTTATTACCCTCTTGGCATATTTAAATTACCAACCTTTTTAAAACTAGGTATCTCCCTGATCCCTTAATAAGTTCAAAAACATAGGTTTGACTGTAGGTGAAGAATTAACCATGTGCTTAGGATGGTATCCTTGTAGATCATTATTTGATGTCTCCCTTATATTCTCTATAGAATTATTGAATAATCCATCTTCACAAACACACCCCTTATCAATCATGTCTTGCTTAAGACATGGCTATAAGTGTGATCTAAGAGTCTCTTAAGTATTAGTATTTGAGATCTAACACTCTCAACTAGGCACTGGTACTTGATAGAAACTTGAAATTCATGAGATCCTCACATTCAAATTTGACCCTCTACAAGATTATTATCATTTCCATTATTTGATTGTTCATGATAAATAACCCTATCTTGCATTATTGGTCTATTTGTGCTCTTGAGTATTAATTCTTAAAATCACACTTTTAGACCCATCAATCATAAATATCTCACATTCCTCTTAGCTTTTAGGCCTTCAAAAACAAAATTTAATGCATAATTCATTGAATTTATCATATAATGTAGGCCTATAGGTTTACAGACCTGTAGGTCTACATTCCTCATGTTCTAGGTCTTTATATGGTGGTTAGCATTATCTCTTAAAACCTGAGATCCTTTATACATTATTCCATCACCTTTATTATGAGGTAAAAACCCTCATACAACCTTAACAATGAAAGACCACACCTTATAAACTCACTTTATGTAGGCAACTTCAATATACAATCTTCTTGTTAGGAACATTAATGCCATAAAGAGGATTGGTATATAATAGTTAATCACATTGAATCATATTTAAGGATATGAAATAGGATTGAAAACATGTAACCACTACCTTATATATATTGAACTTTGTATAAGTTTTCAAAACTTTCAAACTTTGGAATGAAAACCCTACAACTAATTATTATGAAGCTCTCTTGCTCAAATGGCCTCCCACACATGCCAACTTTGTGGATAAATTTGTTAAATGTCTATGTATACCTCTTAGGATATTTAAAAATTACTCTCATTCTTTCTAATTGATACAAACTACCATTTTGAGGATAACTAATGAGCATGTGGGGTTTTACACCTCTATAAAGAACCTTAGATCATTAGCGATTATTCATAAAGGAGAGGGGATGAATCTTCAAAAAAAATCCACAAATTTGAATCTTATTAAGACCCCCTCCTATGGAAAAATATCATATCCTAACTCTCTCTCTCTCCTAGCTGTATCATTTACATGAAAACTACTATTACAAGGCTACCAATAGAAAAATGGAGGTTTAGATGTATTTATTTATTTATCTAAACCTATGAAAGGTTTAAAATCATGGATATGAACTGTAGAAGACCAAGAGACACTTTTAAGGCATTTTCACTTGCAAGTGAATATATCAAGTCCATAAAACTCCTAAAATTGACTTCTTTGAAGCAAAATTTAAAATATTTTGATGTGTATTCCATTGTCACATATTATGAATATTAGTGCCCCAAATTTGATTAAGACATTTTATTATATAAAATTGATTACATAATGAGATCTATAATTATTCATCATTACTATTTCAGTCCACCTAGTACAATAGTCTATGTGTTTTAACCTTTTGGGGTTTTGCTAGTGTAAATCCTACATAGTTAAAGTGTTGAGTATATTTCTAATCTAGGATAAAAATTGGAAATTATTGTTTTAATTGAAATTTACAAAAATATAAAGTGAGAGGATAAAATAAACTTATCTAGAAATAAATATAATTTTAGGCAGATCAGGGTACTAGAAATGACTAGGCAGACATAATAATCTTTCATCTTTTAACTATTTGTTGAAATCTAGATCAAGAAAATAACACACTTATCATAAAAACAACACTATATGGCACTAGTGTCCAATTATAGTGATAATTTCCCTCCTATAAATACTATTTGAGACTTTTAGGGAAGTTATGGGAGGTTTTAAAGGTCCTATAGTTGGTTCTATGTCATTCAGGGGCTCATCCATGTCACTATTTCAATTGAATCTCCTCTAAAATATTGTAAAAACAATAAATAAGATGGGGGGTGTGAACCAATGTACAAAATTTTCACTCAATTACATTAATCATTCATTAACCATTCAAACTAACATAGAGATATAACAATGTATAATCAACCATGCAAACAAATATGAAGTAAAAGCATAGCACATGAACATAATAGATTTGTGGGGAACCCTCATGGGGGATGAAACCCACTACCATACCACTTGTAATAATATCCTATAAGTAATGAAATAACATTTAGTGAGGCACCAACCCCAAAAAGAACACTAACCCCTCACTAGTCAAGCACCAACTCAACTAGTCCTTTAGCAAGATCCAACTTGCAAGGAGGATCCAACCCTGTAAGTGACTTAGAACCAACCAAAATAATTAAAGTACACTTATAAAATATCCAACCTATAAGGAAGCTATAACTCCTTCTTGACTAGGTACCAACTTGACCAAGACAAGCTTGATCACCTTCACAACACCTTGTTGCTCAATCAATGGATGGTGACCTCTTATTTAGCTCTCAATATTCACTATCCTATAATAAACTCACTTTCATACACCTATAACACACCTATGATTAATCTACTGATGGTTTCTCACCTCATTCAGCTCACCTCAACCTTCTACCCCTTTCAAACATCCTTCTCAGCTCACTCGCTCAATATGCCTCTTCTAGCCTCATTAGGTCAATTGGCCTTATCATCCACATATAAAAGATTTTTTAAACATTAATCATGATTTATTTATTCTTATAATTATCTTTAATGACCTGATTCTACTCCTCTAAGTTCTCTTTTCTTCGCTTATATTCCCATACACTCTAACTAGCTCAAATAGGTCTTAATTTTATACACATCACTTGATTTTACCCACCTTGGTAAGCCAAACATATTTACACACTTTAATTAAAATTTTAATGGGGAAATAAACACATTTTAAAATATAAACAATCATTATTTTGGTTGGCCATTACTTACAAGAGATAAAACCACCATTAGGCCTAAAAGAGACCTAATGCAATTAGGTCTATCTTAACCATAGGTTACACTTGGACCACTTGGAACACCTTAAGCCTCTTAAAATGCATGAAAAATTTCAAATATAACTTAAATATACATATGCTAGGATTACCTTTGGTGCACACCACCTTTTAGTCCAAATCACTTTGTGAACCATGCCATTAGGCCTACTTACCATTGGGCCTTTACACAAAAATATCTACCTTGAATATTTGAAACATATGACCAAATAATCATCACAATAATGTCCTTAATATACATGGATATAACCTTTATTACCATATGATCACCATCATGTCCATTGGACATCACCAAATAGGGCAAAATATCTCAAATATATTCTTGCAATATGACCACTCAAAAGTATTAAACATTGCCAATGTATAGTCAATAAAATTTGACTATCAACACTTGAATAGGAAAAAAACATAACTATAAATGAATTATCATGAACCTCAGAGACTTATATAAAAAAATAATATGAATTTTATTCTCCAACTCTATCCAAAATACCTCAAACTTATCTCTGCAAGATGACTACTCAAAACTACTTGAGTGCTTTGAAGACACAATCATGATTAACATTGTCTTTAGCACTTAAAAGAGAACTTTAATGACTTATAATTAACATTAATACTTTATATGATACCTATATATCATCCTCCAATACATATATCATTTTTTATAGTGTCAACCATTGGTCTTACGGACCATTTTCTTGAGCTTCTTTCTCATAGTCCTCACACAGTCTGATAAGCCATTTTGGATTTCAAATTAAAAATTCTTAACCTATCTCTCCATATTACATAAATAATAATAGGTAATTTAGGTCTAAAACAAAAATTTAAAGTTAATTTTATAAAATTACTCCTATCATAGAGTCTCACACTCTTTACTTCAACTTGCATATGTTGAACAATCATTCTACCTTAAGAACTAGTCATGGTGAAAATGACATAAAAAACTTGTAAAATCACTTCCATGAGATTATAATGAATTAAAGTGATCATTAAACATATTTATATCAACTTCAATCATAAATTTAATGAGTTCTAATGATAAATGTAGAACATATAGATTAAATTTTGAACCTCACTCTTTCACTATCTTGACTCACTAGACATGTCATCTTGTGAATAACATTTTCACCATTTTAAATGACGTACATAACATTTAATAAACATGGAAAAGAGGTATATGTATTTAAAAATTACCTCAAGTGTTTTTATTCATCCCTAATCCTCTACAACCAATCCTTAAATGCATTCTCACTTTGATTGGTTTTCTCACTATCTTCACCCTTAGCCATTTTTGTGATAGGCTAACTTGAGTGACCAAAATGGTTGACATAGATTATATACCTTTCCCAAATAACACCATTCAAAAAAAAAGTCTTGACCTTAAACCTCCACCCCTTTTTCAATCTTGACCTGGTCAACCCTACTTGTAACAATTAAATTCTTCATAAATAAGGGTTTTTCTATAGCTTCCACTTACTATCATGATAAAATAATACCACCTGTAGATTCCTAAAAGAGTCCTATACCACATAAAATCATCATACAAGACTTCCAATTTATTTTGATCCATTTCCAATAAGATCTCTCTAATTAGGTCATTGTGAGGGTTTTAAACTAGTTTCAATTTTTAACAAATGTTCTTATAGATTTTTCCCTAAAACCAATTCCTAATGCTTGGAAAACATTATTATGACATTTTTACATCATTCTAAAATATATCATATTCCCATGCAACTGTCAAACGTGCCAAAGAGCATAAAAAGTTCCTTTTCAGGTTTGTAACTCTTTAATATGCATACATAGGAGACATTCAAACATGTTTTCTTGATTTTTCCTTTAGTTGAGGGCCTAAAACATCATTTAAATCATTGAAAAAACCTATAAAACCTATATAAAAATCACATGAGATATAATATATTGGAAACTCATATTGAAACCATATTAGGCCTCACTAGGTCTCTTTACATTCTAGGCCTAAAACTATCAGTCATGCTTAGACCTTAGAAACACTTTGAACCTTATTGTACTTATCTTAGTACCTCATCCTTATGTCTTAAATAATAATACCAAGTTTGTGTATTTCCAATCTTGTTCAAAAAATTCTCATACTACTCATCTCAACATGCTATCAAGTCTGTTCCATCACACTAGTCTCAGATGTAAGGACTAAGCCTCAAACTTAACCTAAGAACTTCATATAAAGGATTATATACATTATAGATAATGTAAAATAAATTATCACATGATATATCACTAATTTTACACCTTCAAGTTAAAACATATCTGTATCACCATCATCATGCCTTTACAAGCCATATCCATGCTCAAGGATTAGTCCACCATATAGACCTATTATACCATTTTGAGTCCTTCTTGACACTATAGATGCACTTTGAAACTCATTATCATGATAAACCAATTAATTTTTCTCATTGACCTACACACATACCATATAAATACAAGCTATCAACTACAACTTCTTTTTCATTAATGCATTAGTACTTTATGCTCTTCTTGACATCAATGACACCCTAAGACATCAATGACCATGATAAATAATATCCCCCTTCATAATTGATGGAAAACCACTCTCATAATGTCTCTTTATGAAAATAATCTTTCTCCCTCATTCTAATCTTTCTCCCCTTTTGACATTAATGATAAAGGACCATACACACTCGCACAAGGTCACCCATACATAGACTTATGATCCTTGGACCTAACCACTCATAGAGATAATAAGCTCCCACTTGATATTCACAACATATACATCTCAACTAAATTTTCACATCTAAATTTATCCTTTGAATAATCTAAATAGAAACTTAACTCACATTAGGTTCATATCTTCTAAATTAGTCACCTTCTTAATCATAGAGCTAAAAAGTTCCCCCTAAGACCATTATATAATAAATCATACCATTTGAAACCAAAGACCATATGATTACAATAAATACATAACTCATAATAATACCATACCTTAAATGAAGACAAATTCAATCATACATGGGCTGACAAAGATGATCAACACATTTTATGTGGTAATAGTCCTTCTAGGTCCCACATGGCTTCCTCTAAAGGTCTTCAACCCATATCATTAACATCCATTAAATAACCTTATCTTATATTTAAACAACACCTTCATCTTTATTTAACAAACTTAAATTGTTATTCATAATCTTATTGGTCTTACAGACCAATCTATGACTCTTATGCACTCTTGGAACTTAAGACCTTCCTTTAGGTCTATTTCTTAAAACCATCTCATCCACATCAACTATTGCACTATTGACAATATAAGCTAATAAATCAAAGTAAAACATATGTAAACATACTTTTCTCTCAACAATAATCTTAAGAAAAAGGCCTCAACTGCAACCTCACATGTTACTATGGACTGAAGAGTGTCATTGACAATACTTCTTGATAGTTCTTTAGAATAAACTAGGATAAACCTCCAACTCAATAATGCCACTAGATAAAACTGAATCCATTCATCTCTTCATACCCTATAGCCTAGTCCTTAGACCTTTGCTTGATGACAACCTATTCAAAGATGTACTAAAGAAATAAATGTGATCCCTCTGATTTCATTCTCATCACAAGCCCTTGACAAGCCACCACTCACTTATTTTCATGATGAATGACTCTATGAATCTTATATAGAGACACCTTAACTCATATGGATTTATAATAATGTGTAACTAAGAGACCCCTACTCCTCCACTTTTTCTTTGATCTTATTGATATTCTTCTTGATTGGAAACTTTTTGGACATGGTATCTTATTTTGACTCAACACCTTCCTTATTCTCTACTATCTAAACTAAGACATAGACCTCTTTCATGCCTTTTTGAGTATTTACAACACATGTTGATAAAAAATATTCCTGCCTTATTTTAGCAAATAATTAACTTTGATTCATGGTCTCAAAGTGACTTGATATTACTTGCTTATCATCCCCAATTTTTAATTACATATTTACTTATGATGTATCATCAATGTATGCTAGTAAAAGATGTTCTTGATCAATATTATTACATAATCCTTGCTCAACTTGTGCAATCAAAACATTTTAACTAATAGGCTTAACATGTTTAGTGCTAGTTGCCTTTGGTTTCCATACCTTTTTAGGGGTATCAATCATCTTGCTATGACTAGAGGATTTATCTAATTTGATCTTACAAAAACTTGCAATTTGAGAAACATGTTGACAACTAAATCAAACAACCGTACTCCTTTTACCTGATATGGATTGCAATCTTTCTTTGACCAATTTCTTCTCCTCTTACAATCCTTTGTTTTATGAAAAAATTGTTTACATGAATAACAATGACCATTAAATAGATTGGATATCTCATATATATTATTATGTTTCCCTTCATGTTTTCATTTTTATTTACTTGATATTAATTTTCTTGCTTTTTTTAACCTCTTCCAACTTGCTCACCTTGACTGTGAGCTCCTCCAATTTTGTCTTGAACTACTTACATTCTTTATCTCTTAATTTTATTCTTGAATTAGTAACAAATGACTGATTGTTAAGATCCTTGATGATTTTCTCATCCTTTGTAGTATATTTTTCCATGTCACCCATCAAAGTACATATCTTATTCTTAAGAAATTTGATCATAGATTTCAAATCTTGATTTTCTTTCCTTAGATGCTTAGCCATCTTATGCTTCTAGGATCACCTTCAAGATATCAAGATTATTCAAATGACTTGCTATGATACCAATTATTGGAAGCATAACCACTAAGATTTGGGGGTGAATTAGTGTACAAAATTTTCACTCAATTCCATTCATCATTCATTAACCATTCAAACTAACATAGAGATATGACAATGTATAATCAGCCATGCAAATAAATATGAAGTAGAAGTAGAAAAAATTAACATAATATCTATATGGGAAAACCTCATTGGGGATAAAACCCACTATCACACCACTTTTAATACTATCCTATAAGTAATGAAACAATATTTAGTGAGGCGCTAACCCCATAAGGAGCACCAACCCCTCACTAGTCAAGCATCAACTCAATTAGTCCTTTATCAAGATCTAACTTGCAAGGAGACTCCAACCCATTAAGTGACTTGAAACTAACCCAAAAAATTTAAGGAAACTTATACAAGCTCCATCTTACAAGGTATATCCAACTTTTTTCTGACTAAGCACCAACCCAGCCAAGACAAGCTTGATCACCTTCATAATACCTTGTTGCTCAATCAATAGATGGTGACCTCTTCTTAAAATCTCAATATTATCTATCATAAAACAAAATAATTGTAATACACTTGTAAAAAACCTATGATTAAGATATTAATGGTCTCTTATCTCATTCAACTCACCTCAACCTTTTACCCCTCTCAAATAGCCTTCTAGGCTCACTTGCTTAGTATGCCTCTTCTAGGCTCATTAGGTCAAATTACCTTGTCATATACCTAAAAAAGATATATTAGATGTTAATATTTATTTATTTAATATTTTTATAGTGATAAATTACCTAAGTATACTCCTCCAAGAGATATTTTCTTTGATTATATTCGCATACACTCTAACTAGCTCAAATAGGCCAATTAGGCTTTACTTTTATACATATCACTTAATATTACCCACGTTAGTCCAAAAAACATATTAAAAATTTTTAATTACCATTATAATTTGGTATTACACATTTTTTATATGATAAAAAATCATCACTTATGTATGCCATTACTTACAAGAGCCAAAACCTTTGTTAGGCCTAAAGGAGATCTAATGTAATTAGGTCTGTCTTAACCACACATTACACTTGGACCACTTGGAAACAATTAAGACTCTTAAAATGTATGAATAAATTCACATAAAAATTAAATATACTTATAATATGATAAAATTGGGTCCACACCACTTATTATTCTAAATCAATCCTTGAACCATGCCTTTAGGCCTACTTGCCATTAGGCCTTTACAGATAAAAAAGTCTACCTTGAATATCTGAATCATATGGCCAAATAATACACAAAACCATATACTTAAAATACATTTATATAACCTTAATTAACCAATTATCACCATAATTTATATTATACATCACCAAATAGGTCAAAAGACATCAAATACATTCTTGTAACATGACCACTCAAAACTGTCAAACACTGCCAATGTACAATCAATAAAATTTGACTATAAAAACTTGAAAAAAAACAAAAAATAACTATAAATTAATTATGATGAACCTTATATACTTATATAAAAACTTAATACTCATTGGATTCTCTAACTCTATCTAAAATGCCTTAAACTTATCTCTACAAGATGACTACTAAAAACTGCCTGAGTACTCCGAAGACACAGTCATGAAAAATGTTGTCTTTATAAATTGAAGGAGAAATTTAATGAATTATAATTCAAATTAATATTTTATATGAGACATATATATATATATATATATCATTTTTTATAGTGCCAACCTTTGGTCTTACAGACTAATTTCTTGAGATTCTTTCTCACAGTCCTCACATAGTCAGATAAGCCATTTTGGCTTTCAAATTAAAAATTATTAAACTATATATAAATAATAAATAAATAATTAATAGTTAATTTAGGCATTAAAAAAAATTCAAGTGCATTTGATACAATTAATCCTATTATAGAGTCTAACACTCTTCACTTCATCTTGCATACCTAAAATAACCATTCTACATTAAGAACCAGTCATGGTGAACATGACTTACAACACCTGTAAAATAAATTTAATGATATTATAATGAATTTTTATGATCCTTAAACATCCTTATATAAAATAAAATCACAAAGGTATAGATTTCTCGTGACAAATATAGAACATATAGATCAAATTCTGAACCTCACTCTTTCACTATTTTGACTCACTGGACAGGTAATATTGTGAACAAAATTTTCACCATATTAAATGACTTACATAAAATTTAATATAAATGGAAAATATGTATATGTCTTTAAAAATTAACTCAAACATTTGGATTTATCCCTAATCCTCTTCAACCAATTCCTAAATGCATTTTCACTTTGACTAGTTTTTCTCATTGTCTTCACTCTTAGCCATTTTAGTGATAGGTTAAATTGAGTGACCAAATGGTTGAAATATAGGATATAAATTTTCCAACTAACACAATGGACAAAAAAAAATTATTTACATTAAACCTCCATCCATTGTAAAATCTTGACCTAGTCAACCCACCTATAACATCAAATTATTTAGAAATAAGGGTTTTTCTATAGCTTCCACTTACTATCATGATAAAATAATACCACCTATAGATGCATGGAGGGCTAATATACCACATAAAATCATAAAAAAATACTTATCTATTCATTCTAATCCATTTCCAATAATATCTATCGAACCAAGTCATTATGAGGGTTTTAAACCAATTTCAATTCTTAATAGATGTTCATACATCTCTATCCATAAAACCACATAGTAATGCTTAGAAAAAATTATTAAGAACTTTAAAAATCTCTCCCAAATATCTTAGCTTCCCATTCAACTATCACATGTGCCAACAAGCATCAAAAGTTCCTTCTCAAGTCTGTAACTCTTCAATCTACATATATAAAAGACCTTCAAATGTGTTTTCTTTCTTTTTACTTTAATTGAGGACCTAAAAATTCATAAAATTGATTTAAAAAACCTATTAAACCTTTGTAAAAACTCACATGATCTATAAAATCTTTGAAACTCATCTTGACACCTTATTATGCCTCACTAGGTCTCCTTGCATACTAAGACTAAAATTGTAAGTCATGCTTAGACCTTGAAAACACCTTGAAACTTATTGTAATAATATCATCACCTCATCCTTATATATTATAAAATGATACCAATCCCATAAACTACCAAACTTATTCACATAAGTCTCATACCACTCATCTTAACATGTTATCAAGTCTTTTCCATCACACTAGGTCTCTCATGCAAGGACTAAGACTCAAACTTGACCTTAGAACTTCATCTGAAGGCTTATATACCTTATACATAGTATAAAATAGTTTTTCATAGGATATATCACTAATTTTACACCTTCAAGCTAAAACATATTTGTATCACCATCATCATGCCTTTATAGGCCATATCCATGTTCAAGGACTAGTCCACCATACATACCTATTTTACCACTTTGAGTCCTTCCTAATACTATAAATGTACTTTGAAACTCATTATCATGCTAAACCAATTCATTTTTATCATTTACCTACACACATACCATATAATATACAAGCTATCAACCACAACTTCTTTGTCATTAATGCACTAGTACCTCATGTTCTTCTTGATATCAATGATAACCTAAGACATCAATGACCATGCTCAATATGAACCCCTAATGAATACATATATACATGAAATAATAAATGAATAAAATTCAAAAATGAAATAAAAAATTAGGTTGTGGTATGTTACAATCACATAGATCAAAAACCCTATTATCTTAGTCACTACCTATAATAACCCCAATGTTAGGGGTCTCAGATCACACGTAGTTCTCTTTTAAGGAATGTACACCATCATCTTGATTGGTATGCTAGAATTATTTCTTATTAGGCTCTCTTTTTATCAATCATGTAATGTCTAGGTGTGAATGTTGAGTAGTATGTAGAGTATTGAGTTGTACTATTGATTGATGTTATGTAAATATGTGCTAAAATAGTAAGTGCTAGATGTAAAATGCCTTGTGAGGATCTCTATATATAATTAACTTAATTTTTGAATATAATACCTTGTTCAATAGCCTAAAAGTCATAAAATTGGGATAAAAAACATAAGAGAAGGCTCATATAAGGGTTAGGACTCAAACACAAGAGAAAGGGCCCATTAGAAACTAGAGCCATAAGTGGACACTAGCACCATGTGGAGCTATTATCCTAAAAGTGGTGCTAGTGTCTTAAGGCTCAAAATAGAGCTAAAATTAGGTAAGATAGGCTAGGGGCCCCTATGACTAGTAAAAGGTGACTTATGACTGTTGGGAGGGTTATAAATAAGGAAAAATAAGACAAAAATGATCAAAAGATTCAAAATGACCAAGTGAATAAGGGCTATAATCATTTATAAGACCTTTATATGAAAGATAAAAAAAATACATAGTATTTGTGGTTAATTTAATATAAACTTATGCCCTACTAAATAAGTAGGATTAATTACTCCCACAAAATCTAGGCCCCACTATGCAAAGGGGTGCCCTTCAATTATAGGGTGCAAATGAATTATTGTGTGTATTTCTATTTTTCTAAATACTTGAGACTGGTGATAATTTATAACATGGTTTTGGGAATATTCAAAGATGGTAGGCCAATAATAACCCATCCTCAATTTTTTGTGTATAATAGCATTCCGTGAAGGGTGTCTACTTCTAATCTTTTAGTGTAAATTATCAAGGATATCAACAACTTCTTATTTACATACACACCTCAAATAAATGCCTTAATAGTTTTTTGGTATAACACTCCCTTATTTATCATGTAGTGTGATGAATTGAACATGATGGCTTGTCTTTGTTTTCTATTTAGTTTAGAGTGCATGTTCTTGTGAGTAGAAATGGATAATCTGAGTAGACCAATAATCTCCAACTACTTTATTTATTCAATAAATATGCATAGATCAGTCTTGGCCATTAGATAGATGATACCTTTCCCTCTTACCATCTTATCAGATCTGATCTCTGATTTAAATTTTTGTAACTTGGCCATACACTCACCCCTTCTCTCTCCTAAATTATTTTGTCTAAAAGTAAGCTTGACTACTAGGTCTAGAATAATGATGTATGTCTTGTTACATAGGATATAATGTCAAAATTTATTTATAGCCTTCATCAAAGCATAAATTTTATTTTATAACATCGAATACTTAGGTTTTACATATTTTAGATTAGTTCTTATAAATGCAATTAGATGTTCACTATCATCTATCTTTTATGTAAGTATTACTACTATAGTATGTTTTGATGCAAATAAATTCAAGAAATCCTTGTTGAAATTAGGGCTAATCAAAATTGAATCTTGGGCAATGGTAGTATTGATATCCTAAAATTATTTCTTTACCTATGCTATCCATTCTATTTTTTCATCTTGATTCAACATGATATTGAATGAATTGATAATATCTATAAATCTTGAAATAAACATGTGAAAAAAATTGATTTTGCCAAATAAGGACTTAATCTCTTTCTTATTATTTAGATATGGAATTTTTGAAATGGCTTATACTCTCTTTGGTTCAATAGAAATCCATTTCTTTATGATGACATGACCCAATAATTTACCTTTTGTGACCTCAAAAATACTTTTCTTTGGGTTCAAGGAGATCCCATATCTTCAACATCTATCAAATACTTTATGTAAGTGGTCCACATGATTATCTCTGTATCTATAAAATATATTTAATCCATCTATATATATGATGATGAATTTTCCAATTAATTCCCTAAAAAGTGAAATATATGGCTTGCTATAAAGTAACACCTATATTGATTAGTTTGAATGGAAATCTTTTGTATGTAAAATTTACCCACTTGGTGGTGAAAACAGTCTTCATTTTATAGCAATACCTAATTGTAACCTAAGAAACCATCTAAAAATGACATCATCTTTGACCCATTTCCTAATTTAATTACTTCATCTAGGGAAGGAAATGTATAATTATCCTTTTTTGAGGCTTGGTTATGGTTTATAAAATTCACACATAGTCTAATTTCTCTATTTTTATTTTATATAGGGACTAAGTTGGATACCCAAGTAAAATGCCTATGGGAAATATAATTTTGGTCTCAAATAATTTATATAATTATTTATATATAAGAGGTTATAGAATAATATTGATTGGTATATGCCTTTTCTTGAAATGTTTATGTTCCTCTTTCAATGGTATAATATGTGTGATGACTCTGGGATAAAAAACTTTTATATCTTCATAAGTAAAATTAATCACATATTTGTATTTTATTAGTAAAATTACTAGCCTTAGATATATTATTCTATATAATGCAACCCAATGTTAACCATCTTGGGGTACTCATCTATCCTTAAGTTTAGCTTGGCAAAATTAGACTCATTATTCTTAGACTATTTCTATTTCTCTGCTTGACAATCCATGTCAAAGGTTAGTTTTAAGGACACCAATCCTTTGGGTATCTTTTTTTTTTTAATTGGAGGACACCATAATTTTCCTTATCTTCTTAATTCATTAGATAAAACTCATTTTCATCAATAATCTATGACTCAAGGGAACTCAAATTATCCATAAACCAAATAATATACCAGCCATCATCAAATATTTGAAAATGATCAACATTATTAGGAACTAAAGGATAAGGCACAAGTTTGAGAGAGAAAATATGCATTTTTTATTCTTGAAGTTGAGCCAAATTGGCTATATAGGTAGTTAAGTAATCAATTATTTGATTTTTCTCCCTAGGTAATGTAGCTCTAAGAATCCAAATGAGCCACTAGGGTTTAGAAAGGGGGTAAAAAGGGTATCAAGAAAACACATAGAAGGATGAGAGTCTCAAGGACATTATGGGCTATTAGGGATCTATATAGGTTATTTGGTTTACCCACTTTCACCAAGATATAGATAGACTTGTAAACTAGGTTAGGTTTAACACAATTTAATACAAAAAGGATAAAAATATATAATGGGTATAATCATAATAAATCAAGTAGTTAAGAGAGAGAACTAAATTCTTATTGAATGAAAAAGTAAACTACTTGAAAAAAATAACACTACCAATCAATAAATGCATTTTAAAAGAATGCAACTCTAGTAATTGAAAGACAATTTTAGAAAGGAAATGATGTTTTAAAGAATGAGAGATAGAGATAGAGAGATTATGAACATTCAAAAACCTAAGCCAATGTATTTGTTCAAACAAAACCATCTCTAGCATGTGATATCTAACTTAGAAAAGGGAATGTTGTTTTAAGAAAGTAAACTAAGCTATTTGATCAAGAAAGCATTTACCAAGCAGTAAAATGAATTAGAATTAAGAAATACCATGAAATAAAATAAATTTATAACAGGAAAGATGTTTTTAGGTTTAGGAGAATGCATAAAATTTAAAATCTACTCTAAAACATGTTCAAAATGGGCTAAACTATCATAAAAATAGTAAACCCTAGAAAATACACTAGTATACAATTATGGAGTTTCAATTTGCATTAAAAAATGCCCTCATATCAAGCTCAAATTAATTTTAAAGTGTCCTAATAATTAGGAATCGAAGTATGAGGTAGCTATAGAGGAAGGTAAGGCTACAATGTAGAGATAGATCCAAATCAATATACAAACAATGAGGAGGAGAATCAAGAAATTGTAGGTGTGTATGATCCCATTATAGGTGCATAAATCAGGTGCAATGCAACTTTTTGAAGTTAGAAATGAGACACAATAGATTAGGATAAATTAGGAGTTGAAATAGAGTCACCAAGTCAATATGAAATATTTTAGGGCATTTTTTTATCATAATGTAAGATCAAGATCACCAAGAATGAACCAATGGAGATTTAAAAATGTAGAAGAGCCAAAAGAGTAAATAATAATCATCTAGAGTGAAATAGGGAATGCTAGGATTTGTAAGTCTAAAATATTCCCGTTTCTACCTGTTTGGCTTGTTTCTACTCATTTGAAGTCAAATAAGCCTAAAAAAATGCATTTTGGGAAAGATATGGACTGGGTTACAAGTTTTTGTCTAAAACATGTGGTTTAGGCTGTATGTTAGCTCAAAATCCATGGCCTGGGTCAACCAAGAGTCCTGGGGTGATCAAAGGGTCTCTAGAAGGGTCTTGAGAAGCACTAGAAAGGTTTGATAGTGAGCGAGATGGCCAAGAAAGTGAAAGGAAGGCCCAAAGGGGTGTATAATAGGCTAGGTAAGTGTTCAAGAATGTGGATAATCTCAAATTAGATTGATGAGGTTTGTGGTTTACACATGAATTGATATGTAATCATTAAGAGGATTAGGCTCTATGATAACATATGCCCATGAGGTATAAGTAGTCTATGTTCTTAAGGAACAAAAAGTTTTGTGTAGTTTATAGAATTCATAAAAAAGTAATAAATAGAGGGGAAAAGGAAAATAAAAAAACATTCCCTGCACTTACCTAATAGGGATGGAAATGAATGAAACATTTGAAAATATGATCCATGGATACAAGTGCAAACTCTACATGATCCAAATCCAATTCCAGCTCTAGTTCCAACTCCTACATAGAAGGGACACAAGTGATATCAAATCTCAAAATGTAGAATGACATTAATCTTAGCATCAAATATAGTGTTCTCTATGTGATGGATTTGGGAGATATGGAAGTCCTCAAAAGAGGATAACAAATCATGTGCCATCTCTAAGAGGGGGAACAACTCAAATCTAAGGATGTTTTAGACTCTAATGAGATAAGACATGGTTAAGAGTGAGATAAATAAAAACTGGACATAACACATATGTAGCATATGAGCATCAGTTAAGGCATCAATAATCATGTGATATTGAGATACATTATTCATCTCACTGATAATAAAAAACTATCTACAACAAGCTCATGACCCCATGGGTCATCAATAATCCAAACCATAGTGGTAGTCCTAGCTTTCCCTAACTACCACCATATGTATGATTAACCATTGAGAGGTACACCATGATGGGGGTTAAAGATGCAACATAATAATGTAGAAAGACTATCTCAACATGAAGCATGACAAGTGAGTTTCTCAAGGGAGATGGATAATTGCATCGAGTTGTAACTAAGGAAAATAACCAACATCAACCATAGTAAAAGGTGAAAAAGGGTGGTAAGAGGTTCGTAGAGGATGGAGACTAGTTATAAAAGACTAGAACAAGTCCTAAATAACCACAACCAATAACCTACACACCTGTAAGAACTATAATGAAAGAGGTAGAGGGAGTCAATAAGGATCAACTAAAATCAAGTATGGAAAATATTGACTTAAATAAGCAAAAAATGCTACTTATATCCCTAGGTGTACCCAACAAGGTGTTCATAACCCTAATATGTTAGATGATGTATGGGTCCAAGAGATTGAGATGGTTTAAAAATAGGCCTAAGAAGGCCTTAGATTTGAAAGTAAAGGCTACCATTATGTCTAAAACTAGCCAAAACCCCTAAGATAAAGGTTTCAATGTTTGACTAGTAATAATAGGTGAAATAGAGCCTAAAAACAAGCATTTTGGCAAGTTGAGCCAAAATCTACAACTTGGTGGTCTACTAGGCTATAGATATTGTAGATTGGCCTATACTAGGTAGTGGGTTTTTCTGAAAACCTATGGCCTACCTATTAGGATCTCCAAAACTTTTTGATGGGCCCCACAAAGAGGCCCTATAGGCAAATAGAGAGGAAGAAAGTGAAATAGTAAGAACATACCTATATTTCACTCAGTTTTATCATACTAACATCCTAATTTAGCATACAAGTATTTAGACACGAGGAGTTAGAATTATAGAGGTAGGAGAGGCATCTCAATTGGTAGAGCCACCATCAATGTGTAGTGGCTAACTAAGAGAGTGACCCAAAGCTAGCCATGTTGAGAGGCAAGGAGGGGTGGTAAGAGGCCTGTGAAAAAGGAAGATTGATTAGATAAATACAAATCAAGTATTGAACAACCATAACCACTAACCCATATAACCTATAAGAGCCACAATGAAGGAGATAATAGGGTCAATAGAAGACTAACTACAACTGAGTAGTAGTACCATTGAATAAAAGAAGCAAAATAATCTACTTCTATCCCAAGGTTCATCCAAGGATGAGTGCACAAGCCAAATAACAATGAATACCCATAAGGTTTGATGATGGATGCCATGAGAGAGGCAACCTACCAAATAAGGGATCAGGGAGGGTGTTATGGTAAGATCTAGGGTTTACCAAGGCACCATAGGCCCAAGTCTAAGCCTGACCCTGAGGGAAGGCCACCATTTGACCCTAACTAGGTGATTTACCTTGAGGCAGGTTAGTTCTTAGCCTCCACAAAGGCCAAATGGTAGGGAAAAGGTGGGAATAAAGAGGTGGAACATCCATATCTTGAGGTTCACTAGTCATGAATCAAAACATATGAGTTATAAAATTAGGTTCATTATTTATGAACAACACCTCTAAACCTAGACAAGTAAGAGGATGTAATACATATGACATGTGGGCACAAGATTCTTAGAAGCTCTCTTCTCATTGACTAGGTTACATGATAAAATGTGGATGGAATAATACTCGATATCTGACTCAGTAACTTGAGATACCTCACTAGGAGAGGTATTGAGAGTGCCAATGCCATGATGAAATAATTATGATGAAGAGAGAGGCTCTACATTTAAGGAAACATCTAAAAAAAGGTCTCCAAAGAGTGAAGAGATAAATTGACACCTAAAAGGAGGCATCAAAGAAAATGTAACAGGTGTAATAAGAGTGAACACTAATAGATACTCACCAGGGTCAAACTATTTATTCTTGAGAAAGTAAAATTCAATGGTGGGAGCCTTGGGTGAGCCCATAAGGCCCTACGAGTAGACAACCAAATCCTTATCAAGGGGATTTATCTTTGTATATAGAAATTCTTAGGGATATAAGTCAACTTCCATGTGTGAAGATAACCTTTGTGCATAAATTAAACCACATGAAATATCTTCGATGAAATAAATTGCATGGAAATGGTTTAGGGATGACCAAGAATCATGTTTTATGAGAGATCTAGATATAATTCACAAAACTTGATCTTGACTATTGTGGGTCTAAACTTGGCTCAAAACTTCACATTTCACACTGGAACAACTACATCATTATTGAAACCAACGTAGTTGTGGAAAGAATCAAAGAGCTTCTTATGGATAATCCCAAGCTCATTAAACACTCATAATTACATGATATTCAAATCATCTCCCTCATCAATGATGCATCTCTTGATACATAAATCATCAATGAAGGTCTTGATATAGAGTGAGAAAATATCCCTCTTTGAAATAATATAAGCATTAGGCAAAGGGGTAGGGTCAAAGGATAATGTAGGAGGATGAGTATGATTAGGGATGTTAGAGTTAAACAAGACCTCCATGTCATCTCATAGTGGAACCTCATTAGAGAGACCAGTCTCATCAAAGATGAGTCCTATTTGCTTAGAGTAAATGTGAAAAAGGTCCCAAAAAGAGATCCTAATAGAAAGGGGCTGCAACTCCTCTATAATAAAATAAGGATTCTATCTATATTTTAGAGACATATTACACTAAAAATCAAATCTAACTTTGGGGTTTCCCATTCTCGTAGTTGAGGTTGTAGGCCAATTCCACTAGTCTCGCCAATGGGGTTGGTTACCTGACCCAAGTGCATGTTAACAAAGCATTCATACCCACTAGAGGCTATTTCAATAGAAACAATGATCTTGTTATTCTCAAGTTTGGCTTTCCATTTTGAGTTAGTTGAATAAGAGGAAATAAAATAGGTAGAAGAGTGAGAAGGATAATGATGGGCCTTGGCCTTTAACTTCTTATTCTTTGTATTATTTTCCTTTTTCATGGTTAGGAAGAGACTCTTTGAATAATTCATATTATAGTTAGGTTATAAAAGTGGAGAGCTCTAAAGAGCAGGAGATGACTTAGCACCATATGTTTAATTGACACATTCCTTATCAAAATGGCCCTTCATCTAATGAAAGTTGTATAACTTGGTGGCATCATAGAGATATCTTAACCTTTGTCTTCATGTTCTCATTTTGGGGGCCTTATTTTTAGTTGGCCCTTTACTTAGATCATTAAACTCATGGGCATCCTTCTTATCCTTCTCCATAAGAGAATAAATGATGCCATCATTGGTTACATTATAACTGTAATCACATGAGGAGAATGATTTTTGAGTCAGCATGGGATGAATTTCCACATGTACCTCAAAGAACTCAATATTCATACACTTATTAATAGCTTCATCATAAGAGATGGGTTCACACTTGAGGACCTCAAGGTAGGCCTCCTACCTCAATTATCATGTTAATATGTCATAGAGTTAATCGTTTGAGAACCTTGTCTTGCATATATAGATGAATAAATGAAACCTATGCACAAATTCAAAGTTAGACTCACCCTTGACCTGAACCATAAAGGTGAGTGATTAGATGTTGAGGTTAAACAATTTGGAGATATTGAAGTATTGAAGGAAGTTATCTAAAAAGAAATAGAATATAGAAATATAATTTATTGGTAGATTCTAAAACTAAATAAGAGCTTAAATGAGTAGGGAATGAGAAAAGATATTCAATATCATTCTTTCATCATGTTCCCAATCCATACACACCATCATAAATATCATGATATGATTTATGGGATTATCATCATGAGTCCCATTAAAATTTGGTAGTTTAGGGATTGGAGTAGGAAGGGAAATAATATAGACCCAAGGGGCTGGAGGATTCCTAAGGAGATATTCATAGGCACAATTGATAGTGCGTTGGTAATCAGCTCCCTAAAGAGGCCTGTAGGGGTCATCATGACCATGGTTATGTGGGAGATGGTGTCGAGGTGGATCCTCATATGAGGGGTGCTCATGATGGGGATATTTCCAATAATATAGTGGGGAATAGCCATAAGAATGGTATCATCCTTATGGGGATGATAAGATGACATGAAATGCATAGAGGGATGGTCATGATGACCTAGATCCTTACAGTGTTGGTCACGTATGGTAAAACAAGGGTCCACATGTGGGAAATAATTTTTTAGATAGGCATCCCATTGATCCTTAGTCCATAAATGGTAGTTGAAATTGATGTGCTCATTTGAGGCCTTAAAGGAATGCTAGGAGGATGGGAAGGCTCTATGTGAGGAGGACATCAAGTCGAGTCAGGGTACTCATGTCTCTCAACATGGACATAAGGGGGTTCTTATATAGAGTCTCCCACTAAGAAATAGGTGTGGAATTAACATGAAATTTTTTTGAGGTTCTCAAATTGGATTGGGTGCAATCTCTATCTCTATAAGAAGCATGTTGTGTAGTCTTATGGGAAGAAAGGTGGTTTTCATTCACATGAATCTACCTATAATAATCTTATATGATTATGCATAACTCATTGAGCCTAATTCATAAAATAGGGTCATTTTCACCCATAAAATGTGAATGAATTTCATTCTCAAGTCTTAGAGAGGTATCCTCAGATAGGTAAATTTTGAATTGTTGAAAAGGTGAGAGATCCCTTTAGTTTTAGACTTATCAATCTTGTTACCTATAAAACATGAGAGAGTCAAGGTCATAATTCTATGTTGAGGGAACCTCATGTGTCCTATGGTGTCTATGGTGTTTCATTATAGTCTCAACCTACTCATGAGTGAATTTAGGTATAAGACATTGAATCTGAAAGGAATGGTATCCCAAAGGTGGGAGACTGACCATGGATGCAATAAAATAAGAGAAAAAAGGGAGATAACATAAAATGAAAATGATTAGGGAACTAAGAGGGAGAAAAATAGAAAACCAAAGTTAGATCAAAAAAAAAAAAAAAAGGGAGCCAAAAGATAATTGAAAGCAAAGCCTCATGACTATTAGAGGGGAATTGTCTAAGAGAGATATAAATGGGTTAGAACTAATATGAGACCATATGTGAGATCCCATCAAGTGTGCTAGGATGTAGATCAAAGAAAATAAATGAGCCATGAGGGTTTGGCAGGGGGTACCAAGGGTACTAAGCAAACACCTAGAAGGCTAAGAGGCTTAAGGATATTACAGGCTTCTAGAGATATATAGAGGCTATCTAGTTTGTCAAATTTCACCAAGCTATAGATAAAATTTTAAACCAAGTTATGGTTAACATGATTGAGTGCACAAAGGAGATAAATATCTCTAATAGGTATAACCACAGTAAAAATGTAAGATAAGGGGGAGAAATCAATGCTTAAATAATGAGAAAATAAACTACTTAAACAAAAGAACACTACCAAACAATAAATGTATTTTTAGAAACCTAAGTGAATGTGTTTGTTAAAATGAAACTATCTCTAGCATGTGATATCTAACTTAGCAAAGGGAATGCCATTTTAAGAAAGAAAATTAAATTATTTGAACAAGAGAGCATCTACTAAGTAGTAAAATTATTTAGAATCAAGGAATCCTATGAAATGAAGGACATTTTCAAGAGGAAATATGTTTTTAGGTCTAGTAAAATGCATAAACTTTAGAATTCACTCTAAAACATGTTCAAAATGAGCTAAAATACCATTAAAATAGTAACCCCTAGTAAATACATCAGTTTATAACTATGAAGTATCACGTTGAATAAAAAATTTCCCTTATATCAAATTTAAAGCAATGTGCAAGTGTTTTACCAACCAAGAATCCAAGTATGAGGTAGTTATGGAGGAAGACAAGGATAAAATGTAGAGCCAAGTCCAAACTAATGTCCAAATAACAAGGAGGATAAATAATAACTTTTATGAGGGTATGAACCTAATATAGGAGAAAAAATCATGTGTAATTCAACTTTTAGAAGCTAAGATCAAGCCACAATAGAGTAGGAGCAACTAGAAGAAGGAATGGAGTCACCAAGTAATTATACAACAATATAGGGAATCCTCTATCATAATGAAAGCTCAAGATAACTAATAGAGATTTAAGAAGGTGGGAGAGCCAAAATAGTGAATAATAAGGGTAAAGAGGAGTGATTTGGAGTGATATAGGGCACCCTAGGCTTGAGAAGTCTAAAATTTACATATTTAGAGCTATTTGAAGTTAAACAAGTATGAAAAAATGCATTTTGGGTAAGTTATGGCCTAGGCCTTACATTTTGGGCCAAAACATATAGAATAGGCCTTAGGTTAGCCTAAAATACATGGCTTAGGTCAACCAAGAGTCCTAAGATGGTCAAAGTGTCTTTAGAAGGGTCCTAAGAAACATTGAAAAGGTCTAGTAATGAGAGAGAGGGCAAAGAGAGTGCAAGGAAGATCTATAGTGGTGCATAATATGCTATGAAAGTGTCTAATATCAAATCAGATTGATGAGGTTGGTAGTCTACATATTAGATGATATGCAATCATCAGGAGGAGTAGGGTCACATGAAGTATGATTATAGGTACTAATTTTATATTAAAGGCCTCAAATGACTCAATCAAGTCCCAAGCTCTATTGTAGACACCAAAATCGTGTCTACTCCCCTGGTCATCCCTCGTTTTATTCTCCCTCGCCTATTTAACCCCTGTCGACCATTTTCCCCACTAGCCTTGACCCTGGCAGCATGTCAAAATGAGCAAAAGGCTAAAGTTAGTCTCTACCCCCATTCTGCATCTGCCGACCACGGTAGCCACCCGACTGACGTCGCCGACGTCGATCACTTCTCGGCCGACGTCGGTGGTTCTACCGATGTCGGTTCTCCTTAGCACTGCATTCTCGATCCGAATGCAGGAACCATTATTCCATTATTCGTTATCAATCCAGTTACCAATCTGTTTCCTGAATCAGTTATCGAACCTTCCTTCGACTTCATCCATAACCTCTTCATTCAATCAACTAGTTCATTCATTCAACCAACTCTTGCGATCAATCAACTTGGGCGATCAACCATTTTCTTGCATCCAATCAATCTGCGATCAATCTTTCGTGTCTCTCTCTCCAGCACAGGAATCCTGCTTCAGTCATCTTGCAACACATCAATGACTTTAATCATGTCTTTTATCATACTTGCAGTGTGTAACAGGTAAGTATCTCTCTCTGTGTTTTTATTTCTCTCTGGTTATTGTTTGTTTATTACTGCTATCACCCCTATTTTAGACTTAGACTATAACCCCAACCTGATTTCCTCATTTACACCTCTGTCCACTATCCCCTGACTACACAGTCTGTAACTCTGCTCAGACTTCCTGCATAAACCCCAAACAAAACAACAGACCTTTTTGCAAAGCCTAAAACCCTGTCCTGACTCTAAGACCTTGTCCCGACCTGACCAGACCTGACCAGACTCGACCAGACCTATCCAAGAACTGTTGCCCCCACCGATGCCAGTCATTACCCCGATCGACGCCAGCACTTTAACCGACGTCGGCACCCTTCCCTGACCGATACCGGCACAGATACCGACATTGGTGACTATGCAGAGCAATTTTGCTACATATCAGGTACGCATTTTTGCTTTTTGTCTTTTATTTCATTCTATCTTTTATTATTTCCATTTTTGGCAAATATTTTGTTTTAATCAGTGGGTTGATATCCCTTAAGGAAGTCTTCGTACTTCAGGGATCAAGCGTTTGCTTGATAGCCCACCATCTCTTTGTCTAACATTTTTTCGTGTTTAGTCTATTTTTCTTTACAGGTGTCATTCCTTCACAGCCAAAGAGGAGTACCTTCCAATGTCTGATTTTGGTGTGCATGACCATATCCAGGTATCTTCTAGCCTTGACCATCTTTTAGTTTCTCATTTTCTTCTTTGAATGTAGAAAGTGATTTTAGCGTAGAAACATTCTAGCACGCTCGATGGGACCCTAGGGCCTTCCTTGGGTTCTTTCTTTCTTTCGTTCATATAGGTGCATTAGGTTCCTTCTTTTTTCACCTCTTTTGTCTCTTCTAAAATGACATCATAAGTAGGAATAAAAAGAACTTTTCTTTTCTTTCTTGCACTTCTAGACTAGTCAAAACTCATATTCTTCGACTCTTTCTCCATTCGTCTTCATACGAACAAACATTTTGACTTGGACTTAAAACACTTTGCATTCATTTCTGTTTGCTTGCATTTCTTAGACCACACTTAGTAATTAATAACCGCATATTGAATTAATCTAGTCCACTTGATGTTACACGACCAAACCACTTGCACAAAACAAACATCATAACTTACCTGAGACAAGGCCCAACTGGGATTTCATCCCCCAGTGGATACCTTACCCGTCCTGGTAATCTTACTTGGATTTCATCACCAAGGGGAAAGCCCACTCCATTCTCTGGCAGAGTCTAATCTCTAGGGGAATTATATTTTGGCTAAGCAGGCCCAGTTTATCACTGGACTCATGAAGTGAGGGGAGCTTGCTCCTTAGCACCAGGCCTTGTATGAAACCTAACACAGACTTCTTGAGCACCATAACTAACCCAAAACCATCCATAGACTGCTTCTTATAGGACCCGACTCAAAAGCCAATCTTCCTCTACACACATTCTAAGGCATAAGCCACTATAATCCTAATAATTTACTCCTAGGGTTTTAGGATCTGCTTGTGTTCTTCATCTTTCTAGTTCTTATCTACTTGTTTGAGCTTGTGAGGACGTTCTTCCTTGCCTTGAATGGTTCTGACTCATAGCCAAGCCAAGGCTCTAGTCGATCATGCGAGGCATCATCCACTTCTGTCTACCCCATCCATAACCAGCCCTAAAATGGAGTTCAACTCAGAGACTGAAAGAACTCCTACTAGACCATCCCCGACCCAAACACCTATTATCCTAGAAGGGGACCAAGATTTTGCATGATTCTTGGACCTCAATGTCAAATCCTTGTAGTACTATCTCACGAATAGCTGAACACGAGACTCCTTAGGCAATCTAATTTATGGAATGTCGACCTCTTTTCTCGAGACTACGGCCGTATCAACGGCGTCCATAGTTCAACCCTTAGACACCCAGGCTATTGCCTCAACCAATGACTAGTCTTTGACCAACCATCCAAGTGTGGCATCTCCCTCTATCATTGGGCCCACTTCCACCAGGGTTTCGGCCCCCTATCAACCTCAACCCACTCAACCACTTTCTACTCCCTTTTAGAATTTGGTCGTCTCTATTCCACCTACCCTTGCTCCTATCAACACTAGGGTGGCTACCTATCCATTGGCCCATGTTACCTTTAACCAACCTCCCATGACAACATCGAACTTAGCCATGCCTTCTACCCAACCCTCCTTAGTCTCCTCTTCTATCCCTACGACTAGTCATCCATACGTTGTGCCCTTACTGGTACAACCAACTACGTCGTATGCCTCTTCCAGCCTCTTTCAAGTACCTTACAATCTAGGAGGCGCACCACCCACCAATCCGTCAGTAGATATCATCAAAATGCTGATGGACAAGATGTCCAACCTAGAGACCTCAGTTTCTGGCTCACGCAATACTCTCTCATATGAACAAATTTGTAATGAGCCCATTCATCCTTCTGTCCTGATCAGAACATATCCCAGCCAGTGGGAACTTCCTAAGTTTTCTCATTTTCAAAGCAAGGAAGACCCACAACAGCACTTACGGGCATTCAGACATGCCTGTTACCTTATCACCCATGATGATGCGTTGCTTTTACACACATTTCCTATGTCTCTCTCAGGTGCTACGCTTGACTGGTATAGCTCCCTTACCAGCCATTCCCTCTTCACGTTCACTTAGCTGGCCCAGCTCTTCCTCGATCATTTCTCTATCAACATCACCAAGAAGGTCTCAATCACAGACCTCTATTCTATCTGCCAATTCGAGGATGAATCTATTGCTGATTTCATCGCTCGATAGAGGGGCCTCATCAATCAACTCTCCTTTTCCTTACCCCAACCTGAACTTATTGAACTTTTCTCCCAAGCCTGCGCCAAACATATTTCTTCCACCTTAAGGGTTCAGACCTTCCACACTTTTGACGAAGCCTTCACGATGGCTCGTAAACTTGAGTTACGTGCCGTCGAGGAGAATAAAGTCAAGTTGCGGAGCAAGAATCCCAACTCCAAGACCAATGACCCCTCTGCTAAGCCTTCCTCATCCAATCCTAAATCTAAAGCTTCAACAAATGCTGTGGTTGTTAGATCTTCCTCCTCTTCATCTTCAACTAACCAGCCTGAGCCATCCACATCTCAGAGTGCCACCTGCCAATTTCAGTAGAGATACATATAACAACAATTTACTCCACTCAGAGAATCATATGCATTTGTGCTGGAAAAACTCATCACACAAAGGGCCCTCAATCTCCCCCAGATCCGACCACCTCCACAATTTGATCCCTCACGTGCCATCCCTGCGTGGTATAGGGAAAATGACTTCTGTAACTACCACCGTGTTAAAGGTCATGACATGGGCAACTGTAAAACCCTTAAAAACATAATCCAAGACATGCTAGAAAAGGGTGACCTCATCCTCGAAAATCCTAATGCACCCCCTAATTAGGGTATCGACATCTTCAAACAACCATTCCCCAATCATCCACCAACTCAAAACAATGTCCAGACTTTGATTTACAACACTCATGAACACAACATTCAAACAGTCAATATGGTCTCGCCCTTCATTTCCAACCAACCTCAAGAGGTGAGTCCATCCATCAGTCCATCACATGTGGATGAACCTCTTTCTCTGGTTAGTTCTCCGTCAACCTCTCTCATCTTGGAGGACGCCTCGACCTTACCAGCACCGCCGGTTTCACCATCTTCCTTCTTGCTTCCCATGGAGGACCCAACCTTTCCTACTCCTCGACCGCAAGTGGAGGGCACAATCATCCCTACCCTTTACCTGCTTGAGGAGCTTCATTCTCCAGTTTCTTCTCCACCAAGGGAAGAACCTATCTCTCCTTTGTCTCCAACCAAGGATGAACCTGTCACGACTACATCATGCCTTGGGGCTGAGACTACCACACCTTCAGTCCCATAACCATCGACATTTTCTCAAGAACCCAAATCTCATCCCACATCTTCTCAGCCATTTTCTCGACTAGTGGAGAGACTCAAACTTCTCCCTTTTAGGAAAGTGGAGCATCAAGGATTATGGGAGCATCTCACAGCTCTTCAACATGTCCGTGCCCTCTCATCTCATGCTTCTAATCCTCCCATGGCGAAATCTCCCAAGACTATCAACAAAAACTAGACTTCCACTTCAAGATCGTCTATATCTCAACCGACTTCATCAAAACCAAAACCCTCATCTACCCCATCTAAACCAATCAAGTCACTTGGCGTTCACCCTGTTTCTACCCTCACTCACCCGCAAGTGAAGGCGGACCTAGACCAAACTTTGACCAATAGTAGTCTTCAACCCAAATCACAGAAGACTGTCAAACCATAGAGGTGAAGGCTTCCTCCCCTGTCACCATTTCCCTCCATTTTGGGCCCTCATCCTTTGACCTTGCTCAGAGTCCTTCCCACTTTGACCTCTAATCAAAACTGGTTGCCTCCTTTGCTTCCTTTTCCTACCGCTAGCCTACCCTCTCCCAAAAGGGTGGTACCTCTCATGAAGAATGTATCGTCTCCGCCTATCACCGCACCATCAACCCAGAAGGTGGTACGGAAACCTCCTCCAACTTTGCCTAAGCAAAAGTCACCAGCATCGCATACATCAATGAGCACAGACCCTTTAGTGGGCTCATACTCTTTGATCTTGCATCGACTTTTGCAGACTTCCAGCATAACTCTTCCACCCATCAAGCCTTTCCAATCCCTTGGGTCTAAGCCCTCCTGGTTCGATGACATGAAGATTTGCTTATACCATCATACACCAGGACACGATACCAAGACTTGCTGTGCCCTCAAGGCTGTCATTTGCCGCTATCTAGAGAAAGACACTCTTCTCTTTGAGGACACTCTCGACTGCCCCCTGACTCCTTCTCATAACCCTCCAACTTCTTCAAACCCATCAACATCTCATCAACAGGTTACAACCCCTTTATCTCCTTCACCTCCCATCTTTGAAATCAATGCCATTCACATAACCACTAGGTCACAAAAGGACAAGGCGAAAGAAAAAGCTGCCATTCCTTGGACCTACCCTTTTGTCAATCCACCTCAACCGCCTAAGCCTAAGATTTCTATCCTTGGCACGCCTCAACCCTCTACTTCTTCCTCTTCCAGACCAATCCACAACTCCATGTTGAAACAACTTCACCAGACGCCTATGAAGATGTCCCTCTATGACCTCATCCAAACCTCACCTCAACATCGTCAGGCCCTCATCCAAGCCCTGCAGGCAGCAGAGGTCCAACCCGAGGACCCCCAGCCACTTGCTGCCCTTGTCCACTCTTTAGCCCCTGTTGCCTCCATCACATTCAGCGATTCTGAGATTCCCACATCCAACATGGAAGATCAGGATGCCACCCTCTTCATCACTGCCTATGTTGATCAAACACGCATTAAACTCGTTATGATCGATGGAGGTGCTAGCATCAACATTATCTCCACCCATGCCTTTGATCAGCTGGCTCTTCCCAAGAATTGCATCTCCAAAACTGACGCAATCTTGTGCTCCTTTAATGACACCACTGCCATAACCATTGGCACAGTCATCCTTCACATTTGTGTTGGTCCACGCACAGTCCCAGAGCTCTTCTACATCATTGAAGGAGATTTTTAATACAAAATGTTACTGGGCCGACCCTGGATCTGCGCCATGGCTTGTGTCCCCTCCACCCTGCACTGTTGTGTGAAATTTGAGCACGATGGACAAGTCCACACCATTCCCGCTGACCCTTCACCCTTCAAAACTTTCAACACCACCTATCATCCAAATGACGTCCTTATTCCTATCAAGCCATCAATCCTGGCACCGCCTCCATCTACGAAAGCTTCAACCAGTTCGCAACAGGTAGTCACCCTCACACCTCCCCTTCAAGCGACAACCATAGACCCCATGAAAGACATCTTCCAAAGACTTTCATTGGGGGAGTATCGCTTGCTGACCTTAGACATGTTCCAAACTCCACAAGAGTATGGATGTCTTCATCACAGCCCCAGTTACGACCATCGGATCAGGATGATCGTACCTTATGGTCCTCCTCACCTCCAAACCAACCTCATCTATGGGGGGCTCAATCAAGCTCCTACTGACGGTAATCCTCTTTCTTCACCTCAACCTTTCACATCAGACTTCTCATTTCTTGGCAACCCCGCCTTTACACACACTTACCTTTATAGGTGTGCATGGAAGGTTTTGGTTTCAGACGCTATGAGCAAGGCTCCCATCAGCCTATCAAACTGCTCAATGATGATGATGCCAAGAAACGGTATGGCCTGGGATATCACGACCCCACTCAAGACCCTGTAGACCTTTGTCCTGAACCAACCATTGACCAATCTCCTCCACACTCACCTATTCTTCCCTACTCACCTACAGAGTCGGTGGTTTCCATCCCTCCTAGTTTTTTTCTTGCATAAACACCATCCGCTTGGAACCCCTAACCTATCAGCTCAACAGGGTTCCCAAGTCTCTCCCTCTCGTTTATCCTAGCATGATAGATGATGAATCGGCAACCATTCACACTGTCCATTGCATTGATGATGATGCCATTCTTTCTTACATGGGCACTGACGATTCTTTCATCCATCGCTCCCTCCCTTCTGAGACCCAGGTTATGTTAAATGAATCAACCATTGACATCAACCTTCCTTCTTCTGATGTTTCTTATGTCTTAAAGATTGGCTAATCTTTAGACACTCAGGAGCAGCTTGACTACACCCAGTTCCTCTCTGACCATAGCAAGGCCTTTTCTTGGACTTACAGTGACATGCCTGGCATTGACCCCACCATCATTACCCATAACATTGTCACCAAACTAGAGGCTAAGTCTGTCAGGTAAAAGCTTCGAAAGATGCATCCTCGCGTTCCCCTCCTTGTCAAAGAGGAGCTTCAGCGCCTCCTTTCTGTCTCCTTCATCCAGCCCATCGATTATCCATAGTGGGTCTCTAACATCGTCCCAGTCACCAAGGCAACTGGGGGGATCCAGATCTGCACAGACTATCGTGACCTTAACCTAGCCTATCCCAAAGATGACTTTCCTCTTCCCAACATTGACCAGCTTGTTGATCTTACGGTCGGCCATGAGATGATATCTCTCATGGACGTGTTTTCAGGGTATAATCAAATCCTGATCGCTCTGAAATATCAGCACAAGACCACTTTCATTACCCCATGGGGGACTTTTTGCTATTGAGTCATGCCTTTTGGCTTGAAGAACGTAGGCACCACTTATCAACGTGCCATGACCTACATTTTCCACGATCTCCTCCACAAAATCATGGAGGACTATGTGGATGACCTGCTCAGCAAGTCCAAGCTTTGCCATGACCATCTGACCATTCTCAAAATCATCTTCTCTCGCCTTCTTCAATACAATGTTCATCTTAACCCCAAGAAATGTGTCTTTGGGGTCCTCTCTGGCAAGCTTCTTGGCTTCATCATTTCTTTCCGTGGCATCGAGATAGATCCCGCCAAGATTCGCACTATCCTCAAAATGCCACCCCCGACCAATCTCAAGCAGCTTTGAAATTTGCAAGGCAAGCTCCAGTCCATTCACCATTTCATCTCACAGCTTTTTGACCGCTGCCAACCTTTTCATCATCTCCTTAAGAAGGACATCTCCTTTACATGGGATAAGGACTGCCAAGAGGCTTTTGAAGCCCTTAAACACTATCTGGTCTCTCCACCAGTCCTCATTCCACCTAAAGATGACCAACCCTTCTACCTTTATATTTTAGCCACTAATCATTCGTTAGGTGCCATGATCACACACCGAGACGAGCA
Source organism: Torreya grandis (assembly GCA_037957365.1). Classification (NCBI taxonomy): domain Eukaryota; kingdom Viridiplantae; phylum Streptophyta; class Pinopsida; order Cupressales; family Taxaceae; genus Torreya; species Torreya grandis. The sequence continues at coordinate 1,840,687 of JARHVA010000158.1, forward strand.
TCACTGTGAGCAAGCGGTCTATTATATCAGCCGAACACTGGTCGACTATGAAACTCAGTATACTCATATCAAGAAACTCTGTTTGGCATTAGTCTTTGCCGCTACCAAGCTCCATCATTATCTTCTTAATCACAAGACCTTTATCATCACCCACACCGACCCTCTCAAGTATATGCACTCCAAGCCATATCAGAATCAACGTATGGCTCGATGGCTCATGCTGCTTGCTGAGTTTGACCTCAAATTCATCTAGTAGAAATCTATCAAGGGGAAAACCATCACTGATCAACTAGCAGATGCCCCTCTTCCTGACAATCAACCTTCACAGTGTGAGTTTCCTGACGAATCTATCACTGCACTTTCCATCGATGACACCGTTTATCAGATGACCATGTTCTTTGACGGCTCCAAATGTCAACTAGGTGGGGGTGCTGGGGTCATTCTCATCCCACTCGAAGGGGAGCCCATGCCTCTATCTTTTAAGCTCGACTTTGATTGTACCAATAATATGGCCGAGTACGAGGCCTTAATTATGGGACTTCAGACCGCCCTCTCTCTCAGCATCAAGTCCATCAACATCTTTGGCAACTCACAGCTCATCGTCAATCAGGTCAATGGTTCATACCTCTGTAAAAATGAAATTTTGCAAAGGTACAAAAACCGTGTTGACATTCTCCTTGCATCTTTCGACCATTGCCTCCTACAGATTGTTCCTCGATCCATGAATAAGTTTGCTAACACCATGGCTTCTCTTGCTTCGCATATCCCATCTTCCTCATCTGCATCCAAACTTTTTGTCACGGTGCATCGTGTGCCATTGCCTTCTTATATCTCTCCTCACATTAATCATGTCAACACTATAGACCCTAGCCCATGAGATGCTTGGTATAAGCAACTTGTGGACTTCTTATCTTTTTCTGTCATTCCTCCCAACCTCTCTAGCAATGCACGGTGAACTTTTATCAAGCGTACCGCTCGCTATACCATGCTAGGGGGTCTTCTCTATAAGTGAGGCTTCGACGGCCTCCTTCTTTGCTATCTCACCTCCACTAAAGCATCTCAAGCCATTAAGCAAGTCCATGACAGGATTTGTGGCAGACATTTCAGTGGGAATTCAGTTTCCAAGCGCATCCTTCGTCTAGGCTATTATTGGCCTACCCTTCATCAAGACTGTAGCAACTATGTTCGGCGTTGCATCAAGTGTCAACAACACTCTAACTTGCTTCATCTTCCTAGTCACACCTTAAAAATTGCTCAGGATTTCTAGCCTTTTTCTCAATGGGGTTTAGATCTCATCGGTGAGATTAACCCTCATTCTTCTCTTTGTCATCAATCCATCATCACAGCCACTAAATATTTCACCAAGTGGGTGGAAGCCATTCCTCTCATCTCCACAAAAGCTGACAAGATCATCGACTTTATCAGCACCCATATCATCTGTCGTTTCGGTGTCCCTCATAAGATCATCACTGACAATGGCAAGTCCTTCAAAAACAAAACTGTCCAAAAGCTATGTGACTCATTTGACATCAAGCTCAGTTTCTCTTCGCCTTACTACCCACAAGCAAATGGGCAGGCTGAGGCTTCCAACAAAATTCTCACTAAAATTCTCATGAAGGTGGTTAGCGACACAAGAAGGGACTGGCACATTCACATTCCCTTCACTTTGTGGGCCTACTGCACTAGCATCCAAACCTCTACGGGTGCTACCCCTTTCTCTCTCATGTACGAAATAGAGGCTGTCTTACCTCTCGAAGTATAGATCTCGTCTCTCCACATTTCTTTACATGATATCCTTTCCAATGATGACTTTCATCAAGATCACTTAGCTCAACTTGAGTTACTTGACGAGCATTGTCTTGCTGCCCTTAATCATCTCCATGTCTATCAACATCGCATCAAGTGCACCTATGACAAAAATCTATGAGAATGAGATTTCAACATTAGAGACCTCGTCCTCAAAGAGAATCAGCACGTGACCAATATGGAGTGAAGTAAATGAGGCAAGTTTGCTCCTAATTGGCTTGGACCTTTCATTATCATGCACAAGTATAGATCAAGGACTTATCGTCTGTCCTCTCTTAATGGACGACCAGAACCTAAGCCTCTTAATGCGTTGCATCTGCGACTGTTTTACTACTAGTCGAGTACTCGTCCACTTGACACTTAACTTGAGCTCGTCCCTTGAGCAATCCTCATCCTCTTAGTCCTAATTCCTTTCATCCCTATTCCTCTTAACAATTCCTCTATAACCCTTTTATGATGTATGGATGATTTGTCCTAATAAAAGGGAGCCCTTGACCTTCTATAATCTTGTCCATGACTCACATTTCTATCAAAACAAAATCAAGATGTCAAAATATCCACGGTCACCATATCAATATCAAATCAAAAGGAAGACTGCTCCCTCAAAGGACAACTATACTATCATTACTGTAATTAATAGACTGCTCCCTTGAAGGATAGCTATTCAAAAGCCCTTATATTAAACAAAATTCTAGACCACTCCCTCGAAGGATGGCTATGACTACTCTGGCAATAAACAACACTATCCTAGAAGCTTCCCACATTGATTAGCTTCACAACTGACCACCAAGCAAATGACATCTCTCTGCAGGCTTCCCGCATTGATCAGTCTTCCATAAAAAAAAAAAAAAATGAGTCATGGACTTGACTTACAGTTGTCTCAGGGTCTCCTATAAAAAGGGGCAAAGTTATCTCTACTCTTAAAATGGGTTACCCTATTTCCTCCTCCTATCACCTGCTCAAGGGACTTCGAGCTCACTTTAATGTCACAATGATTCGATTACCATTCTAACACAACATCTTGTCAATGACGTCATGCATGAATGGGGCTCTTCATTCTAATAACCCCTATCTATGCTGTCCTTTTGGTCCTTGTCAATGAAAGAGCAATATGCTTTTCACTTCTTCTGCATTTTGTTCACATTCACCTTCATCAATTGTCAAACCTAATCAACTCAACTCAACTCTCTTTTTCAGGCCACTCCCATAGCCTATTCACACTAGTTTCTATGGACACCAATACACATGGAAACTATCGACCAGATGCAATTTATGTTAAGCATAAACCAATACTTGCTGAAGCATAAATAGACTTCAATTCATTTTTAGCATACATCCATCATGACTATGGAAAATTGCTAGGGATGAAAGACCCCTTGACCAATGTTGCAGAATACACCATTGAACAATATGGAAAATGCTACCACATCATCTCTTCTCCTTCATCATCTCATCATGACCAAGACCAATCTATCGACCATTTTGACCACCTGTCTACCACTCAGACCCTTTGTCAAACTACATTGGTCTGAGGCCCTACGACTGGGGCTATGTAGGCAGCACTCAGATGATACGACATCATCTGGGGTTAGCTCGACCACCCTCGTTTGTTCATCTCTCTGATGGACATACCTTCTTTCCTCCTTTTGACCATGACCTTACCCTCGACCAAGACCAATTCCATCCCTTTGACCCTTCCTCCCTTTGGGGAGAACTACATTGGCCTGAGGCCCTTCCACAGGGGCTATGTAGGCAGCACTCAGATCACATAACGTCTTCTGAGGTTAGCTCGGCCACATCCTTTCATCCATTCCTCCACCTCGATCAATGACCATTGGAGATAATGCCTATCTCCTCCAACCTCGACCACTTCCAAGACAATGTTGCCTTGGTTATTTTTACATGTATGCTACCTCATGACTGGTTAGCAAAATTGTGCGTAGACTATTTTTTGGACCCTCACAAGTATAGGATCGCAAGCCGGTTGATCTGCACTATTTGTGACTTTTTCGTGTTTCAAGGAGCACTTTCTGAGCCTGGGATACCTGGAACATGACAACCATTTGGAGCTTCAGCTTAGATTGAATAACCCAATCAGTAGATGACTACATGCTGGGGCCTGATTACTTCAATTTTGGCACTCCTCAACCCTTGACCTGCGACAATTTCACCTGACCATCTCATGCAGTGGTATGCATGCAATCATGACTTTTGCAACGTTCAACCTCACCCTTTCTTCATCCACTCTTTATCAAATCAACACCTGATTCTTAGTTCCCTTCCCTTGACTCCTGCTTTGAGGGGGAATACCTCATCCATCATCAGGGCAACCAACCTCCTCCTATTTTTGTCTTGCAGTTTACTTGAACAACCAACAAGATGGAATCGACCTTTTCCCACACCTGGGGCAATCACTCCTATTTTTGTCTTGCAGTTTATCCAGAACAACAAACAAGACAAAAAGGGGCAAATGTAGACACCAAAATCATGTCTACTCCCCTGGTCATCCCCTGTTTTATTCTCCCTCACCTATTTAACCCCTGTCAACCATTTTCCCCACTAGCTTTGACCCTGGCAGCATGTCAAAATGAGCAAAAGGCTAAAGTTAGTCTCTGCCCCCATTCTGCATCTGCCGACCATGGTCGCCACCCAACTGACGTCACCGACATCGGTCACTTCGCAGCTGACATCAGCAGTTTTGCTGACGTCGGTTCTCCTTAGCACTGTGTTCTCGATCCAAATGCAGGAACCATTATTTTATTATTCGTTATCAATCCAGTTACCAATTCATTTCCCAAATCAGTTATTGGACCTTCCTTCGACTTCATCCACAACCTCTTCATTCAATCAACTAGTTCATTCATTCAACCAACTCTTGTGATCAATCAACTCGGGCGATCAACCATTTTCTTGCATCCAATCAATCTGCGATCAATCTTTCGTGTCTCTCTCTCCAGCACAAGAATCCTACTTCGGTCATCTTGCAACACATCGACGACTTCAATCATGTCTTTTATCATACTTGCAGTGTGTAACAGGTAAGTATCTCTCTCTGTGTTTTTGTTTCTCTCTGGTTATTATTTGTTTATTATTGCTATCACCCCTATTTTAGACTTAGACTATAACCCTGACCTAATTTCCTCCTTTACACCTCTATCCACTATCCCCTGACTACACAGTCTGTAACTCTGCTCAGACTTCTTGCATAAACCCCAAACAAAACAACAGACCTTTCTGCAAAGCCTAAGACCCTGTCCCAACTCTAAGACCTTGTCCCGACCTAACTAGACCCAACCAGAATCGACCAGACCTGTCCAAGAATTGTTGCCCCAACCGATGCCGGTCATTACCCCAACTGACACTGGCACTTTAACCGACGTCGGCACCCTTCCCTGACCAACGCCGACATAGATACTGACACCGGCGACTATGCAGAGCAATTTTGCTGCATATCAGGTACACATTTCTGCATTTTGTCTTTTATTATTTCCATTTTTGGAAAATATTCTATTTTAATCAGTGGGTTGATATCCCTTAAGGAAGTCTTCGTACTTCAAGGATCAAGCGTTTGCTTGACAGCCCACCGTCTCTTTGTCTAACATTTTTTCATGTTTAGTCTATTTTTCTTTGCAGGTGTCATTCCTCCACAACCAAAGAGGAGTACCTTCCAACATCTGATTTCAGTGCGCACGACCATATCTAGGTATCTTCTAGCCTTGACCATCTTTTAGTTTCTCATTTTCTTCTTTGAATGTAGAAAGCGATTTTAGCGTAGAAACAATATACATACATACATACATACACACACACACATATATATATATATATATATATATACATATATAGTTTATATATTAATATATCAAATCTTTGAGGTTATATGTTTTATAAATAGACATCTTTGGTCATGTGTTTGAAAACACTACAAGTATATACATGAAATGAACTATGCAAAATTGTTATAAATTGTGATGTGATACAAATTTATGTGAACTTGTGTGGGTTAAAATAGTAAGTGTGTTTTAAATTATATATTATGGGGTGTATATAATACAAACATATAAATATATGAAATATACATGTAATATAACCTAAGACATCATATATGTGTGTTGGTTCTTAGTTGTACACCTTGTACACTCAGCTTTTCACTCTTGAAGAAAATGTCAAAAAAAGATGAAAAACCTACTAGTATGTCATTATAGCCAGGGAAGGGTTTTACATCAATATTCATGGATAATCAAATCCTCCTCTTGGGTCAAATGTCACACAATTTTTCTTGATTGGGATACGAGAGTATGGATCTATGTGACTTTTGAAGATAGGCTTTATGTGAGAGTATGGCTCTCAGAGTAGGAATGGTGTAGGAGTTGATGTCTGGAGAATCGATGACCTTAATTATTGTTTGGGGTTTCTTCTAGTAGTGTTAGAGATTAATGGAGAATCAAATACTCCTCTTGGTCAAACATCACACAATTTATTCAACTAGATTGGGAGAGTATGGATATACATGACTTTTGAAGATATGATCTACCCTTATGGTTACTTTGGTCTCGTATCTAGTTCTCAACAACATGTGTGACCAATCTAAAGACAAATATCCACCCACATTTTTTGTGAAGTCTTAGGAGAGGTAGATGGAAAAGTAAGGGGGTAAGTTAATGACTATGATATACTACATAATGGAAATGCTTGGGTATGCATGTATTGTTATATTTAAATTCTTGATTATACCTACCACTTTGACCATCATGCCATTGAGCTAGACCACTCCTTTTGGAATAGGGGAATACATAATTCCTAGAATATTCATTATATTTTTGGGCATCACCTAGCTACTTACACCTGAGTTGATCGTGAAATTGTGCACCAAGTGCTAGCCTAATATTAAAGAGACATAGAATAGGGGTGTCTTTTTTGCTATTATGCACATACACTTCTTTTAGCTAGCATAAGCTCATAGAGGTAACAAGTGATAGTTGGGGTATCTAATGTTCTTAAAGCATTTTAGCACATCCTATAGTAGATTTCATTAGGATAGAATAATAAGTGCATCCCACATTATGGCATTGAGGTTCATTTTCTTCATCTACACTACTATTTTAAAAATAACTTGAGATACCTTTAGTTATGGCTTAGGGGAAACAACCTTTGTTGGAAGTGATGCACCAACTTGAGATGGTCCTTCCTTCGATGTAGCCTTCTCTGGGCAAAATGACTATGTGGGTACCTTGGATGACACACCTATGAAATTGTCTTGGGGTGATTAAGGTGAGGGCATTGAGGCTAGTGTAGCTTCTTTTGTATCTCTCCTTTTTAATCTTGTGTTAAAAGTGAATGGAGTGATTCCTTCATTGGGTGTGCCACTTTGATTCACATAGTTGAAATCCTCCTCCTACCAATTGATGACAAAAAACCCATCCTATGGTTGAACTAGTGCTTGGATCCGCTCCTCTTATAGGGCTATGATGCTTATTTTCTCTTGTAATAAAGGCATGCCTTGTATCATGAGTGTTTAGTTTAAAATTACATTTGTGTAGGTGGTTTAATTATATGGCTGATTGCATGGGAAGCACCATTAAAAATCCTATCCTAGATTGTTCTATACTGGAATAAGTGCTTTGGAAGTGTTGGTAATGTTAGTATTTTATGCATAAGTCAATCTATTGTATGTGAGTTAATTTTGCATTTGAGTGCCACCTTGGTAGGGAGGTCTTTTTGACTAGTTTTGTTATGTGAAAGGCTGATGATGTCTAGGATATTATACTTACTACCTTTTGAGGGAAACTAGTTCATTCCCAAAAATTTGAAATAACACATTCACTTCATGCAATTCATTAGAAGAAATGATGGGTGGAGTAGGTGGGCTCACTCTAATAGGGATATGTGCTAGCATAGGTTGCATATATACTTGATTAGGGAGAGGTTTAATGAATATAGGCATAGGGGGTCTGGGCACAATCTTTCCTACTTGAATTAAATAATTCTCTATTTTTACTATAACTTGGTAGGCATCAAGAAGGAACACACCTCCCATGGACTGAATCATCACCACTATATCATTGTTAAAATATTTTAGAAAATATATAAATGCAGTGTTAGGAGATGGCTTATATAAAGATAGGATTCTATCCTAGACCCTTTGGAATATAAATTTGAAATCAACCATCATCTCATGTAGGGATCACTTTATGGTTGTGATTTGCTCTATCAGGGATAAGTGATCACTTATCCTCGAACTACTTTCACAATTCTCCATCAAGTTCATCCTAGCTATAAATAGAGTTTGGTATTAAGCCTCGGTACCATTGATGGCTTTTCCTATAAATGAGGAATCAAACAATTTGACTACAACATTATCTTGAGTCACATGGTGCACTAAGTATATATTCACAATATCTAAAAGAATGAGTAGGAGATACACACAGGATCAATCCAGAAGAAAGAACCCATAACAAGAAACCTATAAAAATAATACCAGAGAATAAAATAGGTGATAATCCTAAAAATTCTCTGTATACTCTCTATATTCTCTCATTATTCTCTCTTTATAATCTATTAGATTGTAAAGTATATATAATACAAATAGTTTGTTTTACAACAAAAAACTATTTGTTGTGATTACAAAATAGAGAAAATAAACTATTTGTTTTCAAATACTATGAACAAAAATATTATTGAGAGACTCAACAATAAAAAAATTTATCCTAGCTAAATAAAATTAACCCTAGGTAATAAATAACTTACCCTATGATCCCTAGATAAGCTTAAATATTCATTATTCCAACACTCTCCCTTAAGCAAAACATAGGGAGAATGACAAACAAATATGGGTCCCGATTACTAGGCCTGATAAGGTACCCATGTAAAAACCAATAAAATATATGAAAAATAAAGGAAGGAAGAACTTCATGGGAAATCCCCCCTAAGTACAACTTCCTTCACCCCAAGCATCACTCAAAACTAAAGATAATGAGGAGAAGCCAAAGGTTTAGTGAAGATGTCTGCAATCTACTCAGCTGTAGGCACAAACTCCAAAGAAAGAACTCCATCTTGAATAAGATGTTGAATGAAGTGCATATCAATATCAATGTGTTTGGTCCACTGATGCTCAACAAGATTGCATGAAATAGCAATCACACTTTGGTTGTCACACTAAAGAGTAGTAGGACCCTGCTGTGTGAAGCCAAACTCTCCAAGTAACTATCAAAGCCAAAGTATCTCTTGACTAGCTTTGACAACACCTCAATACTCAACCTCAGTAGAGGATAATGCAATAGTAGTCTAATTTTTGCATGCCCAAACAACTGGATCTAAACCAAGTGTGAAAGCAAATCTGCAAGTGGACTTGCGAGTGTCAACATCACTGGCCCAATCAGAGTCAGTGTATCCAAAAAGCTGTGTAGAACTCTATGGTGTGTAATGTATACCAAAGTGAGTGGTGCCCTGAATGTAGCATAAAATACACTTGGATACTTGCCAATGACTCTCATGAGGCTCATGTGAGAACCGAGAGACAAGGTTCACAACAAATGTGATGTTAGGATAGGTATGAGTTAGGTATAAAAGACTACCTACAAGTTGCCTATACAAAGTTGGATCAACAAGAGGAGTCATACAAGTGGCAAATAACACAACACCTAATTGATATGGAGTGGGGGTAGGCTTATAATCAGCCATGAAAAAATGATGAAGAAGGTCTATCACATACTTCTGCTATCTAATAGAGATGCCCTCAGAAGATTGAAGAACTTGAAGACCAAGAAAATAATGTAGAAGTCCCAGATCTATCATATCAAACCTATCTGAAAACTTGTATCATGTATCAATGAATCTAAACTGCCAGTGAGGATGAGATCATTATAAACACAAAACCAATATGACAATCTCCTCACCTTGCTTTAGGATGTATACATTATGATCTGACTCACAACGAATAAAACTAGAACTCAAAATAAAACTATCCATCTTCTCTTACCAAGTTCTAGGAGCTTTTTTGAGGCCATAAAGAGAATGACAGAGTCTAAAAACTAATTATGAGTCCTACAAAAATCCTGGAGGTTGCTCCATACAGATCTCCTCATGGAGATCACCATACAAGAAGGCACTCTTCACATCCATCTAAAAAATTGACCAAGAATGTGAAGTAGAAAGAGAGAGTACAAGCTGAATAAAATCCATATTAGCTACAAGGGCAAAGGTCTCAGAGTAATCAAACCCTTCAACCTATGAAAAACCCTTAGCTACTAATCTAGCTTTGTACTTATCCACTGATCCATCTACAACATATTTGGTCCTATATACCCATTTACATTTTACAAGTTTTCTTCCCTTAAGAAGAGGGACAAGATCCCAAGTATCATTCTTCATCAATGAGGAATAATCATCATACATTACAACATCCCACTCAGGTATACCAATGGCCTCAAAAAACAACACTGGATCATCTGTACAAGCTTGTCCTAAAAGAGCAACACCAGATGTCTGTGAGTGAGTGCGATGAGAATCAGATGGATCTCTAACTAAAGAACTAACTACCTATAGAGTACTCTTTTCCCACTTGGGAAAAGGTGGTGAAGAAGATGGCTATGGTGGTTGAATAAGTGCAACATCATCATCAACAACAATAGAAAGCAAATCCTCACTATCCTCTATAGAAGAAGGAGGAGGAGAAGAAGAACTAGATGTACACTTCTATGGAGTGGGTAGCTCATCAATCTAAACATCCCATCGAAACAAGACATCATGTGTGATAGGATCAAAAAGGTGGTAGGATTTTACATCTTCAAAATAGCCAACAAAAATGAGTGGTTGGATTTTCTTCTCTAATGCTTTGCATTTGTCATCAGGAACAAATGCCCATGCTTGACTCCCAAAGATGTGAAAATCTGAAATATCAGGCTTGATCCCAGACCAAGCTTCTTTAGGTGTCATATTCTACACAGCTTTGTGAGGCATATGGTTTTGAATGTAGTTTGCACAATTTACTGCTTTAGCCCAATATTGTGGACCCAGGTTTTTAGAGTGAATCATACAATTTGCCATTTCTTTCAATGTTCAATTCTTCCTCTCTGCTACACCATTTTGTTGAGGAGTGTGTGGTACAGTGAACTGGTGATGTATCCCATGCTCAATACAAAAATCATGGAAAACATTACTATCATATTCCCCCCATTGTCAGTGCGTATCTTTTTAAGAGGAAGAGATGATTGTCTTTCAACAAAGGCTTTGAAAGCCTTAAAAGTCTCAAAAACTTCACTTTTCAACTTGAGAAAATATACCCAAGTTTTACGAGTGAAATCATCAATGAATGTGAGCGCATATTTGGCCCCTGAAAAAGAACAAGTTGGAAAATTCATCAAATCACTATGAACCAACCCTAAGGGTGCATTTGCACATTGGCCTTACCAACTGGAAATGGATCCTGGTGCTATTTACCAACTAGACATCTAGGACACACCCCATCAATACATGAGACCTTAGGAAGGCCTTTTACAAGATGTTTTGTACTCATTTGTTACATATATCCATAACTCAAATGCCCTAATCTCTCATGCCACAATTTGCTGAGACTATTACCATGTGCTATAAGTGAAGAACCAAAAGACATAAAAGACTCAAACTTATCAAAAGTATAGAGTCTTGTAGTTTGGTCTGCTATACCTGTAGCAACTATCTCACTAGGATCATTACATTCTCTTATTACAACATCATGTGGAGTAAAATCCATAGTTTTACCAGTACCAAAATTACATATTTGATATATAGAGAGAAGATTAGAAGATATTTAGGGTACAAGCAATACATTGTTAAAACATCCATCCTATTTGTCAACAGTACCTGATCCCAAAACTTCAATCTGTGAGGAGTTACCCATAACAATATGTGATTTACTACAATCTGTAAGAGAAGATAATACATCTTTAGAATGTGTGAGATGATGAGAAACACCTGAGTCAAAAATCCATTGATCATGACATGAAGATGTACCTGTGGCTATGAAAGTGCTTTCCCTTTTCTTGTAAGAGAAGTAGAAGGAGATGGAGACTGAATGGAAATTTTGTGTTGTCTGACCACTACCTCTAATGCTTCCATCTTCTTAAAACATCTATTTTCATCATGATTAGGACCACCACAAAATTACATGGACCAAATGTTTTCTTCTTTTGCTTAAAGGACTTTTTGGTCTTAGTAGATTTAAAATGATGAGGTGTCTAGGTGGTGGACTCTGGAGGGTTATTTGAAGGTGCTTGATTTTGTTTAGACTTAGGTGAAGGTTTTCCTTTGGAAGAATTAGCAACTAGATCATGACTAAGACTAGGTAGAGCATCTAGGGCCATTAATTTTGTTTGCTAACTAGTCAATCTTTCACAAAAAACTTCAAAGGAAGGCCATTTGAATTCATCACCTAATGTATCCATCATGATATAAAAAATAGAGGAAAAAACACTATATGGTCCTTTCAAATTTGACAAAATCATGAAAATGCACTCCTTATCACTTTTATCCTTGTCACCAACTTTCAACTGTGACCTAATAAATTTGAATTTTGCCAAGAATTCATCTATTGAAGGAAAATCTAATGGAGTGAGAGTACTCAATTCTGCATCTAATTACAAAATTTTAAACTCATTAACTTTAACAAATAGGTTTTTAAATTTTTCCCATACCTCTTTTAGTGTTGCAGCATCTGTAATGTGAAATTGAAGATTATATGAGACGTTGAGGCAAATCAATCCAAGAGCCTCATCCTGCTTACAACCATATGCATATTTGTCCTTTTCAGTGGTGAATGCCACAGGTGTAGTTTCAAAAAAAATTATCCATAAGCCCTTTGATTGAAGGATTTGTTGCATTTTCAGCTTCCAAACATGGTAATTTGTGGAGTTTAGGGGTTCAAAAAATCGGGATTCCATTCCCGAAGAAGATGATGACATTGACAGGAACAACCTAGACATTCTTTTTCCTCAAAAAAACCCCTCTCATTACAATCTAACATCTCCTGAAGAAATTTAGTAGCCTTAGCTTATACAAAGGTACCAAAAAAATGGCTTTATGTAAAAAAATATGTAGGGGGATTTGACCCCAAGACTTCCTCCCTACCAATTCTTTAACAAAATAACTCTAGCCACTTTAACAAAGTCAACTTTGTTCATTTAAAGCTAGAGACTTGCTTTTAAACCACTAAAAATTAAGAAATTAATAAAAAAAGCCAAAATAAATCACACGTGTGAGATGGATGCTAAATAATGTTTGGATTTATCAGAAATAATTTCTTGTTCCAGCAAGGCGTGGTGATTAGGAAGAATTCTAGTGAGAATTCTATAAACATTTGCCAAGGAAAAAACCTCTAAGTAATTTCAAAATGAGCTCCATAGGATCTACTCAAAGGATAGTATAGCTTGATCCAAATCTATACTTCTCAGCTGGAAATGAAAGCCTAGAATGTTTTTTAACTCATACAACTTTCAGATTTTAATTTTATGTAGTATAAGGCATTCAAAATGAAGAAAACCATATAGCTATGCTACATAATAGAACAGATTATGAAATCCCTATTGTAATCCCCAAAAACATTGTATAGCCTACAAATAAACTATATGGCTTGATCTGGAATGAAAGATAGCATAGTTAGCTTTCATGAACAAGTGTTAGATTTTAGAAAGGACATCTGTACGATCTGTCACAACAAAAAACTATACAAGTACCACAATCTGCCAAAAAAACTAGTCAGACAGTTTTTGTCTGAAAGAGTTGTACGGCCATGAAGTAATGAAAAAAATCAAGTTATATAGGATTCTTGATTAAATTTCCTATGCCCCTGTACCAAAAAATTTTGGTTTTGGAAATCTCTACTATCATAAATGATCATAAAGTACAGAAATTTCCAAAAAAAACTTGTAAACAAGAACCAAAATGTGAGAGAATAACAAATATTTGGAACACATCAATAAAATAATGTTTTTGACTATGTTAATAGATGAAAATGATGAAAAATCTGTAGGGAAGAGGATCTTCAACTAGATTTCCAAGCTCTGATGCCATGAAAGAATGAGTAGGAGATACACAGGATCCACAGGATCAATCCAGGAAAAAGAACCCACAACAAGAAACCTATAAAAATAATACTAGAGAATAAAATAGGTGATAATCCTAAAAATTCTTTGTATACTCTCATTATTCTCTCTTTATAATCTATTAGATTATAAAGTATATATAATACAAATATTTTGTTTTACGAAAACAAACTATTTGTTGTGATTACAAAATAGAGAAAATAAACTATTTGTTTTCAAATACTACGAACAAAAATATTGTTGAGAGACTCTCAACAATAAAACAAATTATCCTAGGTAAATAAAATTAACCCTAGGTAATAAATAACTTACCCTATGGTCCCTAGGTAAGCTTAAATATTCATTATTCCAACAATATCTTGAATATGATCCATAGGAGAGGTTGAATTCTCACCCTAAAATAGGACAAGATTTTGAGAGAAGACATTAGAATGTCATCGTAATACACCAGGACTAATGGACTACCTCCATTGAAAGGCATAAACACTTGATTCCTTGGCACATACATGAATGGGATAGGGAATAAACCTCACCTTCTTCCATAAAACCTTTTGAATAAAGGCATAGACTATACTCTGGGAGGTAATTAGATTATGCTACATATTATAATAGGGGACAAGGATATTCTAACTCTCCTTCTTGAGGGTACTAGAAGCTCATTGAATTGGAAATCATTGACTCTTGTATATTATCTTATTATTCTTGGAATGTAGGTAAGGGATTGATCTTTATGGACTAGAGATGTTTAGAGTCACCAAGTGTTCTCACTCAGTGTTTGCTACACTTATTAGCTAAAGAGAGCACCAATTCCTTAGATTTTTTTCAAATTATTCCATCAAGCATGCAAAAACTATTATCATTTGAAATATTCACCTATGGATGCTCCAGAGTATGGGGAAGATTTGTAGTGCGGTGTTGAGGATGAAGGTCTTACACGGGGTAAAAGAGGCTAAGGTGTTGGGTATAGAAGTAATATCACTCAACTATGTGTTTGAGCATCAGTTGTCTCATCATAATGATAAGAATGTCCCCAAGGCATGGGACATTTGTGTTCCTTGGGATGAGATTCTAGAGTAGGCTAGATTCCTTCTATTCTAAGTTCACCTGGTTTAAGACTCGTGCACAAGCCTAAAGAGCATAAAGGTAAAATACCACTAGTCTAAACCTAATATCTTTGAGGAAAATGGAGGGAGAAGGTAAGAAATTTTGAAACATAAAGAGGATATGTGCCTAGAACAAAGCTAACACTCCTACTACCATAAACACAATACATACCTTTGAGGATAAGAAAATATCACACTTCTACCAAGGATACTCTAAGTGCATAAGTGTTTTACATGGAGGCATGAGAATGCAACACGCAATCGAGAGGGATGATAAATAGTCCATAGACAATATCAACATAGACTTGAGTAGGCACAAAATATGACCTAAAAGTGAGTTCCAAGTTCAATGAGGAGGTGGTGGGAATGAAAAATGATGAGAGGGGAAAACATTACCCATAGTCAAGGATCAAAAAATGAAAATAACGCATAGATCATTAGAATAACAAAAGGAGGTGAACTTAATTCTCATTAGTCTACAAGATTTAGCTAATACAAGTGCTCATGGAGGGTAATTTTAGTAGAATAAGGTTTATAAAATGCATTGACCCATTTTATAATGGAAAGCCAAGATTTTATATATAATGAGCCTATTTTACAATTAATGCACCACTTGGGGTGATGGGTATAGATGTTAATTCTTTTGTGATACTACAACCATGCTTTCTGAAGTTTAGCTAACAAATCAAGCCTAGAAATCATAGAAGGAACCTTAGATTTGCATGAGGAGGAGGAATATTTACCTAACAAGATCAGAAAGTGTTGTGAACTTGCATTTCAATGTCTAGCGGTAGCTTATGCATTCAACTATTCTAAAAATACCTTAAGCTCCTATGCATTAATTTCACATTTACTAAAGGACAAGATCACCATGCTTATGAATCTAATATAGCCATGGTGACTTATTATTTTGGGTGGATACTTACTGAAAATATGGCTTGAGATTATCATTAATTAATTGTGCACATATACCTTTAATTTGAAACATGGACCTGAGTCAACTATAGATAAAAACCAATCTAAGATTATTTATTTTCCTATAGTTTATATAGATGGCACCCTACTCTATTCCTAGTCCCTTTTACAACATGTTGCCACTCTTTTAGCCTATATAGGTCTAAAAAACCTCTTACCTATATGGAGATCTATTGGTAATACTTGGTCCTTATTATCAATCTTAGTTCAATTTAGTTTGCTTGATGTTAGTTCCATGTATTTTTCACCAGATTAGATTCATTCATTTTTTTACTTGAGTTGAATCGCTCCATCGACCTTAGTCAAAAATTTCATGGCTCAATCCTTTGTTCATTTGTCAATAAACTAACTTGGGCTCCATTTAATTATTTAACTTTACTCACTTTATCAAATCCCTCTGATAGGTTGAACACATGCCATTAGATCTTCTACCCAAGCTAATGAGCTATTGACACTTAACACCTGTGTATTTGATCATTAGATCTACTCATTAGTATATCTACTACCACACTTATGCCATATGATGGCCTCTCAGTTCATTGACTCTTTGACTTTGCTCATATGCCATTGATCTATCTTTGTACACTCAAATGTGCTCTGTTAGATTTTCCTAGACTCACTAACCCACCAGTCACTATTTGTTATTATATTTGATCTAAATTCTTGAGATCTAGACACTTTTCAAGCCTGCATTCAGTCAGGGACCCTTTGATAGTTTTTTTGAATGCCAATGGCTACTTTTTGAGGACTAACTTTGACATTTATGTGAATGTCCTTAGATTTTTAAATCTAAATGACTACTTGTATGGGCCCAAACTTTGATGTCTACACACCTATGATGGGATATTTGAATCCCAATGATTATTTTTTGTGCTTGAATTTGACATGCTTGGGACCATCCTGGACTTACTAGATCAACTTTGTCAAAATAATTTGTTTGAAAGAATTCATCTGTGGGCTTTGCCTTAGATAATTTGTCTAAAAGAAATTGATCTTTAGGAAAATTATTACAGAATAATTTCCTTGAAATAATTCATGCCTTAGCCAAATTTAGGAAACATTTTCCCCAAAAATTCATGCCCTTGTACCTTTTATCAAAACTTTTGTCAAGGACACTTGCACCACAAAATTTCCTTTCAGCCTTTCCAAAATAGTCCTTTGCCCCTCAAGATTACCCTCTAGGATTTTTAAAAGTTCCCTTTAGAAATTTTTATTTTGTCTATTTTTCTTGAAAATTACCCTTCAAAAATTATGTATTGGACCTTTTGGTGAAGAAAAATTACCCTTCAAATTTTTTTTTTTGGGACACTTTGCTACAAAATGTGACACTTCAAAACTTTTGCTTTGGACCTTTTGGTGAATAAATACCCTTCAAGCTTTCATTTGGTACTATTTTTGAGAGAATTATCCTTTGAGTTTTTTTGTTTTAGATAAAATGTCAAAAATAATTACTGATACTTATCCCAAAATACCCGAAACAAATTTCTCAAAAGAAATAACACTTAGCCCTTTTTGATGCAGACAATTTCTCTAAAAGAAATAGATCTTCTAAAACTTTGTCTTCATCTTTTGCTTTGAAAAAAATGTATGAGAGAATTCATGCCTTCAAAAACTTTGTCTTAGACAATTTTTTTGAAATAATCTTCATCACTTAGCCAAAAAAGGGTCTTGTAAGATTTTAAACTTGGCAAAACAAAGGCCCAAAAGAAATCTGCCAAGTAAGGACTTAGCCAAAATAAATATTTAGTACCTAGCTTTTTTTAAAACCTATAGGCCCTTCCAAAATTATTCACAAAACTATTATTTGACCTTCAAAGCTCTATAAATTTTCTTAGCTTGTCCATCTAGGCATGATCTTGGTATGTGGGCCAAAAATGGCCAATAGGACCTAGGGGGTAGATTGCTCACATGGGGAGAATATGCAATTCAATCTCCATGGGGATTTTTGGCATAAGGAAAAAATATGACTAGGGCATAACCAAGTTTTCACACTTCGCTCATGAAGGGTTATCACATTAAATTCATAAATACTTTAAGTCATATACAAGATACTAAGGATAGATGAGGAGATGACTGCAATATTCATTCTATAAAATATTCAACAACAAAGGTCGAATGGAAAACTATAACACTAGAATTTAAAGCATAAACTAAAAAGACATTTTAAATATGCAATATATTATGCATTTATAAGGTAAATAACACTTATAATATGTAAAGGGTGTATTATTTATAAGGTGGGATGAGGCAGGATAGTTAGATGATTATATAAAAATAGAATGTGGCATGTTGGTGGCCTGTTTCAAAGAACAAGGTCTCTTACAATGTTCATGACATTATCCTTAGAAAAAGATATAGAAAAGACTTAAATACAAGATAATGATAAATATCAAATGGTCCCTAAAAACCTAGATCATACACTAAAACTAAACTTTAAAGAAACTTTTCCCTATCGAATTTGTAGACCTAGGGTGCCCTAAAAGGTCATTAAATAACACATTTTCAAATTTAAACTCTAGAAAGGGACTTCAAACCTAGATATATGCTCAAGATGATAAATAATAGTGAACATAAACCTAAATATCAATTCATTAGGACTTGTAAGACATATTACTACACTTCATCAACAAGAAAGAGCAAAGAACCATAAGCATTTTCATTAATCTTGAAAAAGAAACTTTACACACATCAATTGTTCAAAATGTTGCCAAGGGGAAAAGAATGGTGAGTTTTATTTTTTGACAAGGGATACATATAAACATGGTCTCAAATCTTGCTAATGGCTATATAACTACAACCACCTTATCAAGAGAGACAAGATCTACACATAACAACTAATCCTAGAAACTCTTGTAGAACTTAGACTTGGAGAAGATGAACACTTAAAACAATGACTAAAAACCTTAGAAAAGAGGACAAAAATCTTATTTATAAATTTTTAAATTTATAACTATGGGTTTCAAATTTTAAAATTTCAAAACAAACATTTAGGTTTGTCAAGATGCTTTCAGCTAGAATATGCCCTTTACCACACCCGAGATCTTCATCCATTTATAATAAAAATCAATGTTCTAAACTCCTCTACAAATAATGATGAAGAGTTGTAAAAAACTTCTAATTTCATAGTGGGAGATGCCTTTCACATGAGATGGAAGGAGAATATTCATGGTAGAGGGTCAAACAAACTTTGTCTTTATGTGGAACTACCTGAAGATTCCCTAGACCACTTGCTTGCACAAATGGAACCTTCTGAATAACTCCTCTTCCTCTTTGCATGCCATGGAACATCTTAATTTTGCCATGATTTCCTAGGAATATTCTAGATCCATGGCCCTCTAAATGATATTATCTAGAGTGGCCCACCTTAGATTTGTAAACTTGTAATATCTCACTCATGGAAGAGCCTGGGTAAACACAATAATGAAAAATACAAAAGACTTAGGTCATTTTATCTTTTTACTTTTGTATCCAACTTGTTTTTCACATTTTACATTTTACAGATTTGCCTTTTTTCACATCTATCATTTTAGGACTTCCTTCATATATTTTAATTCAAAAATTCATTAGTTATAACTTTTGAGTTACTTGGGTACATCCTGGTCCCTCTCACAAATTTGCCATTTGCAAATTTCCAAGCTATCAATGGTAAAATTTTCACCAACTAGATTGCATAGGGTCTTGTTATTTATATGACATGTATGCCAAAGCAACATCACCATGCCACTTAGATCACCAATATCTTTACTGTACATTAGCATCAACATCACTTATCTCCATATGTGGTTGAACTTTGTTGAAATTTCCATGATCATCCCACACCATCGAATCTACTCATCTGAGCAAACACAAACCATAGATCTATGTCTGGATCATTACAATCATGACATATATCACTACCAAATTTAACTTGAACCCTTTAAAAAATACATCTTGGTTCACTCCATTGGATATATATGCATGGATCGATGTGAACCATCAATCTTAACCTAGAAGATCAAGTACTATTAGTTGCCAGCTATCTTTGGCCCCAAGGTCATGCGACTTGGTAGCCCCACTAGTTCTCTACATCTTTCTCTATCATCCCTGTGAAGCTATTTTACTCTTTCTAAGTGGTGATCTCATGTTCATTCTAAGATTTCATTAAAAATTATCAACTTAATACACATCATATATCAGATTGTGTACACTTAAATGCATACCATCAATCTATGAGAACACGCTCAATCTTTAGCCTACAACCATGTATTAAATTTTCAAATGTGCCCTCACTTTGTTAGATATTTTTGCCTAATTAAATTTGCATCATCAAATTGCAATCTATGAGATGGAGCATCATTGGACACTACCTATACTTGGCCCTAAGGATGTGCCACTTGGTAGCCTCACAGGCTCCCTATGTACCTTATGAGTAGTCTCTATTGCTTTGAGTGCCATCATGACACATGGTGTTACCTAATGCTTCTATTTGAAAATAAATGGCTACTTCACAGGGCTAAATTTGATGCTCACATAACCATCTTGGAATGTTTGAATCTGAATGACTAGTTGCCATACCTTAAGATTGACGTCTGCATGTATGTCAAAAAATGTCCATGAGACAATCATACCTATAGTTTGGGAAAATTTATTTGGGACTCTACTTGTTAGCATTCCTACTCTGGGCCTTTTGGTCTTCAAAATAAATTTCTCAAGCCTTTTGTCTTTGTATTCTCTATCTTTAGCATAATTATCCTACAAAAATTAAGTCTTCAACATTTTTTCATTATTGGGACAATTTTTTTAGATATTTTGTCTAAAAAAATTTCCCCATAAAAATTGAACATAGCATTTTCTTTGAATAAATTGAGCTTACATTTCTATTGAATAAAGGACCTTTTTTCAAGATTTTTATGCAAGCAAAATTCCTGAAGGGTAAGTGCCCTTTAGACTTTTTGCCATGGACAAAATGTCTAAAACAAATAAGGACTTTACATTTTTTTGAAGGAATTTAGACTTTTCTTTCAGGTTTTTTTGCCACAGGAAAAATTCCCAAAGGGAAAGTGCCCTTCAGACTTTTTCTATAGACAAAATGTTTGAAATAACTGAGCCTTACACCTTTCCAAAAGGAATCGTACTTAGCTCTTTTTATGAAGAAATTAGATCTTAGCATTTTTATTGAAGGGTAAGTGCCCTTCAAAAATTTTGCAATGGGAATTTTTTTTGGAACATATAAGAAATTTACATCTTGATAATATGTAATTCTTTTAGACATTTTGCCTATGGAAAGATTCATGAAGAGCAAGTTCTCTTCAAACTTTTTGCTATGAAAAAAATGTCTAAAATAAATGACCCTTCAGATTTTTTTCAAAACACTTAGCCCAATGTAAGTGGGACTTGGCCAAGACATTGAATTCCTTTGAAATTTTTGTAGTGAACAAAACGGATTTTGGAAAAAAGTCTTTAGAATATTTGTCCAAGATAAAAAACTCGAAGACCTATTTCTGTCAAACATTGTTTCAATGCAAAAATCCTAAAAAATGTCTAAGGCAAGACACATTTACCAAGCAAAGACCAAATTAGGACTTAGTGAATGTTGAAAATAGGACTTTGGCTAAGGACTTAGGTATTTACATTTGAAAAGGGATCAATTACTTTAGTGTAATTTTTGGCACTAACATTGGATCTCACCCAGGGATGCATACCCCTTACAGGTGTGTAAATAACCACTAAACATAAGACCAAGTGCCAATCTATTGAGCTACAGAGTCAAGACTTAGCAATTTTTAGCAAACATACATGAAGACTCAAAAAAAAATGGTAGACTTAACAAAAATAGATTAAGAGGATATGAAAATAAACACACAATAAATCACAAAGGGAAAGTGTACAAGAAAGGCCCAAAGTAGAGGGGCAATAAAGATACAAAATGATATAAAGACAAAACTATACACTATACAATATGGTACATAGGTTAAGAACTTAATCAAGAAAGTGTTTCAAATGTCTACCATTAATTGTAAATTTAGTATTTTACCATCCATATCTCTCAAGAAGAAAGTATACTCCCTAATCTAGAAGTCAATAGAATAGGGACCCATTCACAAGGCATTGAGTTTTTCATGCTTTCCTTTCTACTCATGCTTTCTATCCTAAAGTAGAACTGGATCACCTAATTGGATGGTTCATGGAGTGACCTTCCTATCAAATATCTTCTCCAACTTCTCTTTGAACTGAGGTACCTTTCATTAGCTTGTCTTCAAATTTCATCAAGCTCAATAATCTGGTGGATCCTACTTTCATAGTGGTTGATTTTCTCATCATCCCCTAATTATTGCATGAGATGATAGGTGGTCAACTATAAATTCATAGGTAGAACTGATTGAGCTCCATAAGAAAACTCAAAAGGGATTTTTATTGTAACTCTCTTAGGTGTAATCCTATCAACCCACAAATCAAACTTTAACTATTCACCCCACTTATTGTTTGCTTCCAAAGTTCACCTAATGATCTTGAGTAAGTTCTTATTACTTGATTCTACTTGGACATTCCCTTAAGGATTGTAGTTGGAAGCATAGGTTAATTCAATCCCATAGTCTTTAAATAACGCCAGCAAATGTTTGGCTTTGAAGCTCATGGAAATATCATCAATTATCTTGGTAGGCACACCAAATCTAAAAATAATCTGATTCAATAAAAAATACATAATTACATGGTGTGTTGATTTCTTTGTAGTTACTACTTTAACCCATTTTGTGAAGTAGTTAATTGCAACTAGTATCTATCTATGTCTAGCACTTGACAAATCAAAAATTTCTCCAATGAAATCCTTTCCCCATTGTCTAAATGGACCTTTAATCATCATAGGTTGTAAAGGAAGAGAACCTAAAACTTTCATCCTCCTAGTAAAGCACTAACATTTCTCATACTTTTTGCTTGTTTGAAAAACATCTTTGAATAATGATGACCACCAATAACTAACTCGTAGAATTTTATGAGCTATAACTTTAGGTTAAAAATGGACACCACATACTCCACTATGGTAGTCTTCAATTAGGTCAATAGTTTGTTCTTCCAGCACACATCTTAGGAGAACCCCATATGGATTCTTCCATGCTAGTCCATTTTTAGTCAAAAGGTATTTTTTTTGGAGACAATTTTGATAGTTCTTCTTTGATTCTTGTCCAAGTCGAGGGGAAAACTTATATTTTACAAGTAGTAAACAATATCTGTATACTATGGAGATAAGTTAAATTAACTTAAAGAATCATCAACAAAAAAAACAAAAAAATTTACCTTAAAAGCCTATAAATTAGTCTCAGCTATAAGCTTGGCTACACCCATCCCCCTTACTAACTTGGTGGTCTAGATATTTATGTGATACTCTTGTAACTTATTGACCCACCTAAACCTCTTGCTGAATAATTTAGTTTGAGTTAAAATGTCCTTCACCATGGTGTGTAGGACATAGGTAATAATATTTAAACTCAGAATATAAGGCCTAAATGTTTTTATAGCCTTCAAAAGAGTGAAATCTTGTTTTTCCATGATGGTGTAGTTCATTTTAGGACCTTTTATAGCTTTCCTAAATAAATTTATGGGATTCTCATGACCATCCTCAATCTTGTGTAATAGAATAGAAACAATAGTATTGTATGATGCAAAAGAGAATAACTAGAATGACTTTGTGTAATCAGGGTTGGCTAAGATAGGAGTAGACTTTAAATCTCCTTTGATGTCATTGAATGATCATACAACCTTTTCCTCCCATTTAATGGTCTGGTCCTTTTTTAGCATGGAAGTAATAGGTAGAGTAATCTCTAAAAAATTGGACACAAACCTCCTTACAAAGTTAATTTGTACAAAGAAAGACTGAATTCCTTTCTTGGACTATGAGATAGGCACTTTATCAATGAATTCAACCCTTTTAGGTTCAAGAATGAAACCATCCTTGGATACTATATGTTCCATTAACTTGGCATTTTGTACTCTAAAGTTACACTTCTTGGGATTAAGATAAATGTTGAACTCCTTGCATGTAATAAAAAAATTCTTGAGATGCTCAAAATGTTCTTCTCTAGTCTTAGAATACAAACTAATGCCATCCTAATACACAATAATGAACTAGTGAATTATCCCTAAAAAAGCAACATTCATATCCTACTAGAACATTGCACTAGTATTCATTAACCTAAAAGGCATCCTTATATATACATACATGCCCCAAGGCATTATGAACATAGTTTTGGATCTCTCATATTCTTTCACCATAACTTGGTTGAACCCTAAGAATCTATCTAAAGTAGTCAACATTTTTGATCTATTAATGATCTATAGTAGGTTATTCATATTAGGCAAAGGATAATTATCTTTTAAATAAGCCTTATATAAATTCTTGAAACCCACACACAAGTGAATGTCACTATTTTTATTTCATAAGGGACTAAATTTTCCACCCATGATGAATACCTAATGGGCTGAATGATACCATCATCCCTAAAATTATTTAATTCATCCCTAATCTTGGTGGCCAAGATGGGGTTAATAGGTCTTTATTTCTACCTAAAAGGCTTTCTATCAGGATACAATGGGATGACATGCTATAACAAGTCTTCCCTAAACACTTTTAGCTCAGAATAAGACCATGGTAAATATTCCTAATACTTTCTTAAAAGCTACATGCAAGCTTATTTCTCAACTACACTCAAGTGAATACCCAGCCAAACCTTTCTTGTATTCTCATGAGAACCCAAGTTGCACTCAATCACATCTTTTGAGATAAATGAATCTCTTGATTTTATTCTATCAATTCCATCAAAAGATGCTTCTAAGCTTACCAGTCCTCTAGGAAACATGTTTGTCTTTAGCTGAATAATGTCCTTCCCAAATAGGGTTTCTTTTCCATCACAAACTTGAACCATAGATTTCAAGTCTATGAGTTGATCATGGAACTCAACCTCACAGTTCAAAAATCTCTTAATCTATTCATCATCATCAAATACTTACCAATGATGAACGTTGATTGGGATTGAAGGTTTGACAATCACCTCCACTTGATATTGATGATGAGGGCTCGTATTTTCAATATCAAATTGAGAACCTAACCCTAAAATTTTTTCACCTTCTTGGTTAAAACTTATATCATGATAATAGAGATTGAATGTATGAAAAAATTCAATCAAATCACAAATAACATTATGATATTGTTTTAACCTTTTATTCTTGGTGGCATAAGCATTACAAACCTTCGTAACCACTAACTTAGAATCACCCTTGACAATCAAAATTTTAATTCCATATTCATGGGAAATCTTTAAACCAAGCAATATTGCCTCATATTCAACATTATTATTCATTCACTCAAAGTAAAACTAGAAAGAAAACATAAAACATTTACCATTAGGGTCATAAAGAATAACCTCAACTCTATTTCCAAGATTGGAGAAAGCCCCATAAAAACACATATTCTAAACTACACCTTCTTTATCAAGTGAAACATCAAGAATAATATGTTATTCACTAGTATCAATATTTCCAATAAAGTTTCCCAATTCAACATCTATATATAATACTTCATTCAGATCATGTTTCAGATCTTCAATGACATGAAACATTTTTGGATTCTTAAAAATCTTGGCCATATTACCCTCTAATGGAATGGTATCATAGGATAGGTCCATCTATACACTTCCACCCATGTTAAAAGACCATTTTTATGACATTAGCATCCCCCACTTGGGTGGGAAATCTAAAACTACCACATTCATATTTAGATACTTACCAGGATGAACTGCCAACTATACTACCAACCCCTTGACTTATCCAACAATTAGAACTTTTCATGAGTCCATCGCATAACACTTGCCAAAGGTTGACATAATATTAACTCTGATCTCATTTAAGACACCTAAGGGCATCACATTATAAGAATCTCTAGAGTCAAACATGTAGTTGTGAACAATCAGACTATTGATCAGTAGGGTTTTATAGAACAGATCCACATTTAGATAAATTTGTACCAATATAGTCCCTAAATAGACCTCTAGATTCGTTTTAACAACCTCTTTTTATTCTTCATCACTTTTCATGGGTTTTTAGGCTAATCCAATTTCATTAGCAACTAACCTTTCACTAAATTCTAATTTCTTTAATTCCCTCTTCCTATGTTCAAATATTCTTAAAAATTCAACAAGTGGCACAATGATTTTTAGTTAGATCAACACTTGGGCCATATCACACATGCTATATTGAGGAAGACACATATTTAGTGTAAGGGTAATGACACCTTCAATTAGGATGAAATCATTTAGGGTCTGAAGTGGAGTGAGTTGGGATGGATTTGAATTTTTAACAACAAACTTCAAAGGTGGATTTTTTTTAAACTCATTAACATCCTTAGGGATGCTATACAATATGGGTATTCTATTCTTGGTTAGAGCACCTCTTAGCTAGAAAATTGGGAAATGGTCACCAATTTGGAAGCTTTAGGGATTGTTGTAGTTTTTTATCATCCTTTCTAACATCCCATCCCTTGGGATTTTTAGGGATAGTGTCTTGAGGAGTATTAGATTTTTATTTGATTCTCAAGTGATACTCCTCTTGAGAAATTATTGCATTGATTAGCAGTTACCTATCATCAACTGATAAAATTCCCCCATCATACTTCTTAATCATCATAGAGTATAAGAAATCAAAATTATGAAAGGGCAATTCATATGCTTGTGCCATACTAATGTCATAAGCAAATTTAGGAATTGGGACATTTACCTTCTCAACTATAATCCAAAATTGATCCATAGTAGTACTTAAAAATTCCATGGAGGCAATTATCTCACTTTAGGGGATTATAAAATTGAACATTAAGATCTTATCATGAG